>CM050323.1:110833785-110983785 GCA_027475135.1 Bactrocera correcta
AATCAGAGATTAGATAACTGTGACCACACCTTTTCACGCAATTAAAAAAAATTTTGACCACACTCTATTTTGGTAAAAATATTCCTGAAATCCATACATCAAAATCTAAATTACTTCATATAATACCTTGAAGATGCCTTAGAGACATGAAAGAAAATCTTTGGATCAAAATACTCACTCAAAACACTACAAATGTTGCTCAAATCACATTTATATAGCTTTTGTTATTTTCAATGGAAACCACGAATAATATATAAACTCCAACTTCTTTCATGAAAGTAAATGTAATAAAATATAAATAAGGTTACAACCATTTTTTCAGTATCCATTGTCAACCAAATTCGTAAGAACTTAAGACAAAGAAGTACAATGTCTGTAAACTTTAGTAGACTTACCTATCTAATGCTTCTGCAATATGACTAGGCAAAGCCAGTATAAAATATTATTGTTTCCAAACACACATATTGAAATATGATACATAGTGCATATATAATAATATATATTTATCTATGTACTATATATGTCGATTGCACAAATCAAACTTTTCGCTAACAATTGCAAATTCAAATGCAGAAGTCAAGCAAATTGCTGCAAAATATCGGTTTTCTTTTTGATATAAAAACATTGGAGAATGCGAAATTTTTTAAAATTATTTTAAACATATTTTATTTATTTATTTTATTATGCATTTTCCATTTTTTGCACACAACTTTTACTTTAATTTAAATACTTTCACATTTTCATTTATTTATGTTAACTATTAAAATTTAAACTTTATTTCTGTTAAATTATTGCTTTGTTTGCTTGTTTAACTTTTTGAAATGCAATATTTGCTTATTGAACACTTTACGTCGAATTGTGCCTCAAATGTGATTTTTTTATAGCTCAATTGAGAAGTCGTGACGGTCGCATAAAAGCGAATAATGCAAATAAAAATTCCTGGCTGAATTTATAAAATTTTTACTTTCATAAGCTGTTTTTAAAGTGTTGCGAAAGATATATATATTTTTAGTGATTTTTAAAAGTCAAGTAATCTATGTATATATTGTATTTATATTAATGACAAGCTGATAGCCAATATGCTCCATTCGCTCATATAGAAACTAGCTGATCGCGTATGTAATATTACTCCTTAGTCTATATGTGAGATTCGGAACTCGTATTGCGGAAAGAATATCTATGTAGTGGAGCTCTTAACGTTTGTTATACTACATGTTTGACATGTGGTTTGCCAAGTGATTTTTTTAGTTAAATTTTTTAATGTTTTTATAATAATAATTTTCTAATTTTTTATCGTAATAAAAAAATGGAAACAACTTCTTTTCTTAGAAATCTCTGTTTGCAAATGATAGTTGGTTCCTTTGCTTCATATGAATTGTGCACTGCCTTCCTGAACATGTCGTTTTATCTTTCTTTATCTGTATATTATTTAATATATATCTGTGTTTTTATTTGTCGAAATTATGCTTTAATGTAGTGAGTTACATTTACATGTCAGTCAAAGGATATTAGTGTGTTAGAATCTATACAGAACAAATCTTATTAACCATTGTTTGCGGTTATATCTTCACAAACATTCCTTCATTTTGGGAGAAAAAAAGCTCACACGATGCCTGTTAACTTATATTGTTCTTTCAAAATATTCATGTTTTATTTTTTTTTTATTTATTTATAAAAGCTTATTCAATGCTTTCATAAATAAATAAAAAAAAATATATAAAAAAATATTCATTACTTTCACCCATCGTTCTCAAAAAACTCAGTATACATATGCACAACCATTTTCTTTTCTTTATCTCCGACCTCCTTTGCTTTTATCTGAACATCTTTCATTTTCGGAAAAACTTTATTTCTGTAGAACAGTCTGAACCGCCCACAAAGTTAGTTCATTGAAAATTTATATAACGCATTTATCAATACTACATTCACTCCGCATCAATACTACAATCACTCCGCAACCACATACAAACTCATAAATTCATAACTCGAATTGCACACCATTTTCCGTTTCGTATCGTAATAAAGCATATTATGGAAATGAAAATATTTGCCACGCGGTCTGTCATACCGCAGCCGGCGAGTGACATCGCAATTTATTCATTTGTATTGTTGCACCTGCATTAGTGTAACAAATTGTTTAGTCGTGCTGCCACACGAGCCAATGAAGTAGCGCACTAATTGTTGTAATTCAAATAAAAAAAAAAAATAAAATAAAATAAAAAAAATAAAATTAAAAAAAAAAAAATAAATAAATAAATAAACCACAAATAATCGCAGATATTTTATAATTGCCAACCGATTACCCAGTGACTGCAGATAAGCTCAGAAAATGTTGATAGAAAATAATAAATATTTATAATGCGAATTTCGCAGGAAATTATCAGGGGACAGCTGATTTATTCTTTAACACGCTGAAGTTCATAAACATTCGAGCTCCTATATAGAGTATTTGAATAGATATATTATATAAGACACGCTTCTTAAAATTGCAGTGGCAAGATAATAATTTATTAATTGAAATGCGGACTACTTAGTTTTCAAAGTATTTAGAAGTTAATTTATGTCTCTGCTTTTGAAAATATGCCGCACAATTTGACAATCGTTCAAAAAAAGGCTCGTGTGGATTGGTGTAAAGAAATGAAATGCTGAAAAAATACGATGGCGGTGCTTCAAAAGACGTTAATAAGATTATCACAGGTGACGAATCATGGATCTGTGCATATGAGCCCGAAACAAAACAGCAATCGACCGTGTGGGTCTTCCAAGACGGGCCATATCCAACGAAAGTTGTTCGTGGAAGAAGCACTTCGAAGCAAATGGTCGCCTGTTTCTTCGGCAAGCTGGTCATATGGCGACTGTTCCGCTTGAGCAACGTAGGACGATAAATTCTGAGTGGTACACCACCATTTGTTTGCCTGAAGTCTTCGGAGAAATTCGAAAAACGAACAAGAGAAGACGAATCATTGTGCACCATGACAATGCGGGCTCTCACACATCGGCTCAAACCAGCGCCTTTTTGACCGGCCAAAACGTTGAATTGATGGTTCATCCGCCGTACAGCCCTGATTTGGCACCCAATGACTTCTTTTTATTCCCACACATCAAGAAAATAATGCGTGGTCAACGATTTTCTTCGCCAGAAGATGCTGTTAAAGCATTCAAAAACCATGTTTTGGAGGTGTCTCAATCGGAGTGGAAAAAGTGCTTCGAAAATTGGTTTGAGCGCATGCAAAGTGTATAAATCTTGATGGAGAATATTTTGTAAAACAATAAAACCATTTTCGTTGATAAATATTCCTATTTTCATTATTAGACCAGAAATATATATAGCAGCCCTCGTAAAATAATATTAATAAGCGGTTTATTCGCAAAAAGAAGTACCAAAAAAATCAAGTTATTTAGTTTTAAGCTATTCTATTACTAAACAAATTTCAAAACAAATTGTTGCGAGATGGCAACACTTAAATTAGAAACTATTGCTGATTATGTAACTTCCAGTATGAGTAACAAAATTTTGATTTCCGCTAAGATTGTATTACATGCTCATATAGATAACCGCAACTGTTTTTTTCTCAGCTTTTTCATCTAAAATTTACATATTAAATTGGAATTGCTGAACACAAGGCAAGATCAAAGCAGCGTTTGCATATTCATGGATAATACTTCAATTTAATTGTGATGTAGACACTTCATAAATAAAAGGAAACAAATATAAAACGACAAATTGAACTACATATGTGTAGATTTAGTTGATTGTTGACAGTAATGTTTACGAACATAAATTCAATAAATTGAAGTTCAAAAGAGCAATGAAAATAAAAGCTGATACTCAAAAGCAGACCTGAGAAACCAAATAAAATTAAAATTTAAAAAAATTTAATTAAATGAGAAAAAAAATACGAAAAAACCCTTAAAAAGTGGCAACAACGGCAGCAACTGTCTGGAAAACCGTAATCGCCACTGCCACAGTCGTTGAAACCTGTCAACCTTGTCAAAATTAACTGTCACGCGCAATCGTAAAAAATAACAACAAACTCATAATAATAATAATATCTCAAATCAAAATTCAAATTTAACTGTAATTGTGCGTATTGCGTTGATGTGGTGGGTGCGAACAGTTTATATGATTTCGCTTTGTTGCAAGAAATCAATTTAAATTGCATTTCACAACTGCGAACGTTTGTGACGATACTTTTTTTGGTGTTCAAGGGCCTCAAGGGAGACCATGAACAGTTTTCTAAGATCAATAAATTATTATTAAAACCAACACAAAAAACGCGAGGAAATACGCGGCTCACAATTTAGCGAAGTTAATCGGTTTTGCTGTAGTTAGGTTTCAGCAGGTTTTGAAAAATATAAAATAGATTTAGAGAGTTATGCGTTTCGGAAATTTTCCAAATATTCAATTTTAGGTTAACGTAAAGGAAAATTTAAAATTTAATGCAATTTTAATTTTACTAAAACTTCAAATATGATTTTAATGTGTCACGACGAATGACCTTGAACTTACATAACTGAACCATCCAGTTTCAGAAATCATTAAAACTTTCTGTAAATGGTTTGTCAAAATCTTTTATAGATTAGAAAGTAACACTTGAATAATTGGTCTATGATAACAAAAGTATACATTATTTAGGAACGAATAACCATAAGTTTACTACCTAATAAAAATTCCTACAAACCAAATATGGCTTTTATGTTGAATGGGAAGTGAATTTTTTTGTAGTAATGCACAATTTGATCCCAAGGAATGAAATAGTGAGACTAATTATCTTTCAAGATCAATTGCTTTTGACAAAATCAAATCAAAAAAGATGGCAGAAACGAATCAAAGAAAATGTTGCAGTCAATACAGAATAATATCCCATGTACAATGTGCTTCTTTGTCAAACCTTTCATGCACTAACGTACGTATATAATCAACATAAGAACCCATCAACATATTTGGCACAATGAATTGCCGCTATTTCGCTAAGCTGTTAAAAGACCGTTAACTGGCGGATAAGCTGGTGAAGTCGTAATCTGCAACAACCATACAAAGTACTACAAAACCACCTGTTGGAGTTGAAAGCTATATTATCAGCCTGCTAAAAAATTAAAAAAGTAATAAAAATGCCCGAAAGCAAGAAAGCACCTTTCCAAATTTATATCAACTGGATAGTACAACAACACAATTCGTTGCAGTCCACAGAGAACATTCAAATACTATGTATGGAGATGTGCATATGAACAGCTAATCAAAAAAGGTCAATTTAATATTTTTATTTCGTTATTCTTCTCTTCAATTACACACCAGTTTAAGTATACAGCTTCAATTGTACTATCTGGCAAGATTAGCAACGGTCGGCAGCGTATTTAATACTTGCCTCAGGTTAGAGTTTAATTCTTGCTGCGCTTTTGAACGCACACATTTTTAGTTGGGTTCGCATGTGATAAGGTGGCAGTTAGTATTGTGCCATAAGAGCCATGACTGAGCAACTCATAAATTTCACTACATATGTATGTACCTATGGATATGTGTAGGAGTGTGTGTTTGAATATGCATAATTTGATTTATGCTTATATGATGTTTATCGCACTTTCTGCGAAGCATATGTCATCGTTAGAACTCATAATTTGAAATGTATGCGTTCATACTTGTTTTTGAAGAACCTAGGCGAATTAAAGTAGGCACGAATAAAGGACAGTCTAGAAGTGGGCGAACGTATGGACAGTAACATGCAACACTGACTGCAATCGAAGGAAGGGGTAACGAAGACTTTGGAAACGACAGTTAGTCGACACGCGGACGAGCACGGAGCCAGTTGAAAATAAAACTAAAACATTTTGGAAAATAAAATAAGAACATTTTTTGGTAAACTAAAATAAGAACATTTTGTGTAAAATAAACACTTTTCTTATAATAAATACGAATCCATTCCTACATTAATGTCCTTATATTTGTTATAAACTCTACGCGCTTTATATGCTCCTCTATGTACTTACATATATTAATACGCATTTTTCTGAATAAATCGTTTCATATTTTTATTGTGACGGAAATGTAACGGAATGACTATAATATGAGAGGTATCTGCAACTTTTCAACACTAGGTATCTTCTAAAGTGTTTCAAATATTGAACTTCGTTTGGAACCAGCAGTAAATAGAAACTCTAGTAATCGTATTCTGCCAGTTCTTACAGGTATTATAATATTAAACTTGCATATTCATCCTTAAAGTTCCCCTTTATCACTAGGGATACTTTCAAAATAAATAGTGTAACGTTCGATTTCTATATAGTCACTTCTTCCAGTTTCAGGGCTCTAGTAAAGAAATTCTCTATTGAAATCCAATGCTTGTTATAAACTCATTATATAAATAAGAAAACTGAGAAGTCTGAAGACAAACTTTGTTTTAAGCTAAGAATTTCACAAAAATTTCGTTTTACGAATTTTTACACTTGTATAGACACTTGAAATAATCTTTTTATACCATAAAAGTTCTCAGATATATCAGTTCTTACATAAAGGCAAGTCGCTTTGAAACTGCCATAAATCTGTTGTGGGTGTAAATTTCCAATAAAGGCAATTTATATGGATGGCTAGAAATCAAAGAGTTTACTCTTACGAAAGCGGGAAAGTTCTGAAAGCGCGTTGGTAATTGGTGCTTGGGAATTGATGTTTTGAAAATATTTCTTTACTGAAGATTATACTAAATAATACTGGCTTTGAATATATATATACTTATATATGTGTTTTGACAGCCATGCGTACATAACCTTCAATTGCTGTTCAATGCGCAGGTGATCGTATAATATTTACATACGAAAAAAAATATGTAGATTGCCTGCAACTCATTGGACTAATGACGCTTTTTTCGTTGCCATTAAGGCAGTACATGCTTTGCCTGCTTCAAGCCAACGCTTCGACCCGATCGTTTCGCAAACCAAGCTGACAGCGGAAACACTCCTCTTGGCAGTAGCTATGACAGCTAAGCGGCAGCAATTCAGCAATTACCCGTTTCATATGCTAACTCTGCCAATGCCAGTCATTAATTCACTATTGAATTCTTGGCCATTAGTTAGGCAAACATACTCATATAATATGGACTCGACACAACTCTCAAGTGCTCGGTGCTTACAAGTGATCACGTGCATACGAGTATAGTATTGTTCCATCATTTACATTTCCATGCGGTTGTGGGTTGATGCGAACAGAAGAATCTTGTAATTGAATGTTACTTCACTGGCATATTTGAGCTTTTCTAATGATAATAGCACATCAGTAAGAGCTGATTACGTACGAACATGTCTAGTTATGAGCTGGGAATTAAATACTTGTATGGCAAAAAAGGAGCAGTATCTATATATTGTTTATTAGTATGTGCTGGATTCGCTATTAGAATGAAATACATCTATAACGATTGACTCTAATTGTCAAAAGACTAAGAAGGTGAACGAAAATTGTTTCTATTTGGATAGTAAAAAACGATGAAAACCGTTAGTAGAAGAGAGAGGTTCGAGAGTCTCGAGTAATTTATTTAATTTAACTACTAAATTGATATTGTATATTTCATGGAAATAAAATTTAATAGTCTTTGCTTGAGAACATGGTACTTCAGCAAACATCTTCTCATTTCAATTATAGTTAAATAAATTTAGCGATGAAATTATATACTATTTTTTTCGTTTTGTATTATTTTATCGGAGTAGAAAGTCGTCTGAATGTTGATTCTTGTTGGATTCTTAATTTTAATACACAGAAAATTGATAGATTTTTTTTTAATCAATATCGACTATTTTAAAAATTCTATTACAAAGATTTTAGATTTTATATCTCACAATAATATTAGTCACGTATTCGTCTACCTTTCTACGTATGCATAGTTTTCAATTCATCCAACACTAAAAGTGGCGAATCGCACAATCATCTGGTATAAGTCCAATATACTGGGATAATAAATTTGGTGTAAAATAACAAACGGTTATGTTATTTCAGAGAGATAAAAGCTTAATTGCTTAACGTTTTGTGGCTTTCATATAGCTACTTATTGATCTAAAAATTTTAAGATACTCCATAAAAGCAAAATGCAAAATTTGGTAATTATTTTTTTAAAACAAGTCCAATGACCAATAAATAAGCCTTCAATTTTTTATACGATTATATTTTCTCGTATGCATAAGTACTTATAATATTTAACTGAGTAATGATTATTAAAATAAATACCAGCACTTTAAGTGCATACTCATCATTGATCTCTTAATTGCGTGTTGACAAGTAAAACCACTATCAGATTTTTGCCACCTTTTTTCACAACAATTTGTTAATATTATCACAGTGACCACACACAAACACTAGCAAATACAAACATACTTATTTATATTTCTATCATGCAGTAAGTTGCAATTAAAGCAGTGTTTTGCCGACGACCGCTTAACTCTTAATGACTAACACATGCAGTTATAAATTTGCACATAAAATTAAACCTTATTTTGCTGCTGTCATTTGCGTCTGTCAAAATGTGGAAACTTTGCACTTTATCACTGCTCAAGTTTAGCTTCGTACTTGTAATTTGTTTAACTTTGGAATTCAATGTCAGACACATTGATTGATAGTTAAGTGTTACAAGCAGCCGCAAATATTTGTGAATGCTTAGAATACTAGAATTATATTGCAAACGGGGAATCTTGTAATAAAGCAATTACTCACAATCAGATACTCGAAATGCATATGTCCATAAATACAGAGGATCAAACTTGAAATCACTAAAGCTTTTAATGGTTTCATAAGGAATAGTGAAAAAATGTCTTGATCTTTTAGTGGATCTAACATCTTGTTTTAATATAAACCACGACATAGTGATATCCCTGGTGAACCAGCCAGAGCAGGCACCACGTTGTAACTAAAATTCGAAAAAGAGGGAATTTATATGCATCTAACTACTTGTAATTAATAGACAAACACATCTCGGTGTAGTCAATCTCAAACTTTCTCACGAAGAAGCCAAACATAGCATAAGTGAAATATAGTATAGACCGAACATGTCAGCTAAAAAAAATCCAAAAGAATGACATAAGAATAAAGATAGTCTTTAGCAGGCTAGTTTTAAACAGAATTTCTTTGATTTTACAATGTCAGTATTACTATACCAAATTAATTTTGTCGAGCATGCTATTTCAACAAATTATTTGAGATGTGTAGATCGATTTAAAAACATCAATACTAAATTTTAAGTCTGAAATGAAATGAAAAAATTAACTGTAGTTGTTCGCATTGACACTTCCTCATTCCAGAAAGACTTAAAATATTTAAAACGGCTACTGAGAAAGGCAAAAAGGAAGTTGTTGACTCCACTCATGAATTTAAGTGACATACATCACATCATAAACACTATTTGCCTGCCTATTTGCGACATGATTTCAGAAACCTTCTTTTTCCCTCCTCTCATTCAGCTGTCAATTAAAATCGCTAAATGCAAAATAACTCTTTGTTCAACTACGAAACTAAAGTGACGGCAAGTTGAGCAATCAACGCAAATGTGGCGGAATTTATACTTCGCGTTTAAAAATCAAACAATTTTAAGTTATGACACAAATCATTGTCGGCATTCCCATTAGACATACGCAGATTGCCAAGTTAAACGAGCTGATTTGGATCTGATAGATCGTTGAAGATCGTCCGTTCTTTTTTTTTTAAATACTCACACACTGCCAAATATTCGAAATATGGTTTGTTAGTTCAATGGAAATCATTATATGTTGTATTTGGGGTTTGGAGTGATTCGTAGACGAATTCCACATATTTTGGCATTATACCTTTTGTTAATTTTGACTAATATATACGACATAAAGCCAACTGGAAGTTTGAAAATCTTATATACAGCAAATTTTTTATCAGTATAGATAATTCCAATTTATCAGTTCTGGATCCAACATTTTACAAATGTCATTTTTGATACATCCGAATAACATCTCTGAAGATTTCATCAATATTCATCCTCATCGAATATGAAGTAATTTGGTCGAAGAACTTTGACAAACCAAAAAACCTGCCGACGTGAGATTCAAATATTTTGGTATGTGTTCGGTAAGAAATATAGTTAAATAGAAAATGTTATTGAAATTAACAAAAAATTTGAGAAGTTACTTTAGTAAAAACCTCTTTTCCTTTTTATCAAGCACTTTAAATATAAATTACTTACATCTGTGGTTTTAAGTTTACGTGAAAAATTGCTAACTGAACAGTAAACACAGCATAAATAAATCTAATCAGCAACAAAGTTTACTTTTTAAAGGCAGATTTTCTACTTTAATCATAATTTAGAAGATTTGAAAATGAAATATGCGTTTTTTTTACATTTAAGTTCCACCCTAATGTAATATAATAAATTTTCAAATAAATCGTTTGAGTAGAAACCGCAGTTCAACTGCAATTCAACTTCATTATATACTTTAAGCAATATACATACATTATATACATACTTGTATGTTGAATCCATTAAATTTACTTACGCTCTAATTTTTGTCACCGTCAATGCGGGATCTTAGCACTTGCAATCCCATCGTTATTTTCCCATTTTCTTTAGATAAATTTAAGTTTATCTCACTAGGTAAAAACTTCACCCATCAATATTCGAACATGCGCTAAATCGACTGGCGTTAAGGTCAAGTGTTTGTTGCTTTGGGAGCAGCGACAACGTTCAACAACTTCATTTCGATCCAGTTTGCGATTGACAAGTTGACCGCAGTAATACAAATACCACTGACTTTAATGCAACTCAAAGCACTGTGACACTTAGTGACAGTGGCTTCAAATACAAAGCCTTCCCTGTGTTGTTGTAAGCGACTGTTAAAAGTTGTGAGATTTTCTATTATTCCAGTTTGGTTTTTATGCCGCACCCAAAGCCTACTTGAACTGATACAATACGCTTTGAAGCACACACATGCACTAACGCTTATTGCCATATCAGCGATCGTTGCTTTTTGCAACAATCCAGTTCTGTCAAGAATAATAGTTCATTTTATTTCATTTCGCTTGCTTTATTGCTGTCTATAATTTTGTGGTTGTAGCTGTTTGCCGTCACAGTTGGACTCTCTATCATCGGAATGTATCAGTGTCTGTCGTTCGTTGAGGAACATGTTATCGATCGTTTTTCAATTTCCAGATAAACACCTGCACCTCATGACCGACACTGCAAATATTTGCTGATAATTTTCGACTAAACTCAAGAAATGGTAAGAAACTCGTTTTGAGGTTAAGAAGGATTTATCGATGTTTGAGGCCACATGCTGTAAACCAAAGCTAAAAAAGGTTTAGATAACAACTGATTCGTTCAGAAGTTGTCCTCCCGCTGTCCTTCAAATATTTTTTCAAAGTAGGCTTCAGTCTCTCACAATCTAATGTTCAAGAACTAAGCTGCATCCAATATATCATCATCATTGTTTTGCTATATAAATGTCCTGTTTTGTTTGGCTTGTCGAAGATTTCAATAGCTCTGCAGATTTCGATATGACAATTTTATATGCTAACAGATATTCAATACCTGTATGACATTGCTATGAACCACTTATATCTCAATCAAATCGACTGAAAGTTGGGAAAGTCTGGCTCTCTTTTTAACCTGTTACTTAAAACTAACACTGAGAAATACTTTCTTTTTTGCGAACGACATATTTTGTAACAGGACAAACTGAAAAAATCTTACGTTTTGTCAGTGTAGTCCTTAAATTGCCACAATAGAATGCAATTTATGTCTAGCAGTTGCCCCTAAACTAACAGCAAGCGCCTCTTATTCAATTATTCCATGAAATTGAACCCCTGCAGAGCAAAAGCCGACGAAAAAATGCGAATCTCTTTCCTCCGCGGCTGTGATTTGCATCTGGTCGCATAACACTCACTCGCATCTACACACTCCGACATAAATGGTGCAAGCAAATAAATCGACGTGCAAACAGACAGCAACTGCATCGGTTGCTGAGACGGATGCACGAGTCTCAAGTCGAAAAAACAAATCCCAAAGTACATTGCGCCCGAAGATGTCACCGAGCAGTTCACACAAACCAATCGGAATAATCGTAGTCACATTGCTGCAATTCTTATTGTTGTTGTTGCATTCAGTGACTGTCGCAAATGTCAAGCGCTGCTAAAATTTCCGTAACATGTTGACGTTGACACTCGTTGACCACAGCCGTGAGATAGTGGCAGGTGACTGTGCGAGCCGAGCGCTGGCTAGATGGTAGTGCGCTGCTTCTGCTTGGCGCTGATCGACATTTCCATTGAAACTTCAATTGAGCGCCGTGTTTCGCTATTTGATTTATCTTTATAGCGGATCGCCGGTGTTGTTGCTGTTTTTCCATTTCATTAGCTCGTTTGAGTTACAAAGAGTTTAACATGTGTGTTAAAATACTTATATAATTTCAATAAGTAGACTTGCTGCCTGGTCCACACTACGCAATTACCCGTCCGATCCTCCTTCTGTCAGGCACTTGGGTTGTCCAATTTGCTGACAGCCTTTTGTCCTGGCCTTATCAGTGACATAAAAGGCAATTAAAGCGCTCAAATGATCTGCGGTGAGCAACAACAACAATTATATAAATACTAGTCACCGCTGTAGTTGTTGTTTTAGCAGGTGAATGAAATCACCATGGAAATGTTGCCACAAAATTGGTGGACAGTGTTCGGTTAGATTTGAATATGCAAATGATTTGAAAGCTCAATTTTTTTGGCCACAAACTGAAGGAAGTGTTTATACGAAACGTAGAAATATAAAAAACAAGCAACAACAACCAACGTGAAGTCAGTGGTTTTCAGGCGAAAACACTAAAAAAAAAGAAATAAGAGAAAACAAGTAAGGAAGGGCTAAGTTCGGGTGTCACCGAACATTTTATACTCTCGCATGATAATAATAGAGATTTCATTATCCGTCATTTACATATTTTTTTATTTTGCTCTAAAATTAATTAGATTAGATCAATTTGTGTATTTTCAGTATTGAATTGTATTTTCAATTATTTTAACTGTATTGAGGACTATGTAAAATAACAAAAACAACCGTTTTTCGAAATTATTGCACATTTTATTTCTTACATGAATAAGATTATACAGGTTTGACTTAGAAGTAATAAGTATTATGTATTTTAATAATTAAACGTTATATTTTTAAATTCTAAAGATATGTTTTTACAAATAGCAAAACGTATCCTACGAGAGTATAGAAATGATGCCCTCTGAATACATGAAAATATCCGAGAGATTTACCGATATTTTCGGTGAAAAATTAGGTTAGGTTAGGTTAGACACTGAGTTCTTCGTGTTCGATATCAGGGACCTTGAAAAGTTATAGTCCGATCATGGGTTTTGGGCCATAAGTTGGCGACGCCACGCCCATTTTCAATTTAAAATAAAAAGCCTGGGTGCAGATTCCCTCTTCCGTAAAATTTAGTGTTTCTGATGTGTTTTGTTAGTCGGTTAACGCATTTTCAGTGATTTTCAACATAACCTTTGTATAGGAGGAGGGCGTGGTTATAATCCGATTTCTTTCATTTTTGAACTGTATTTGGAAATGCTTGAAGGAAACGACTCTATAGAGTTTGGTTGACATAGCTATAGTAGTTTCCGAGATATGTACAATAAACTTAGTAGGGGGCGGGGCTACGCCCACTTTTCCAAAAAAATTACGTCCAAATAAGCCCCTAATGCGATCCTTTGTGCCAAATTTCACTTTAATATCTTTATTTATGGCCCTAGTTATGACACTTTATAGGTTTTCGGTTTTCGCCATTTTGTGGGCGTGGCAGTGGGCCGATTTTGTCCATCTTCGAACTTAACCTTCTGATGGAGCCAAGAAATACGTGTAGTTTCATCATGATATCTAAATTTTTACTCGAGTTACAGCTTGCACGGACGGACGGACAGACATCCGTATTTCAACTCTACTCGTCACCCTGATCACTTTGAAATATACTCGTATAACCCTATATCTGACTCATTTAGTTTTAGGACTTATAGACAACCGTTATGTGAACAAAACTATAATACTCTCCTTAGCAACTTTGTTGCGAGAGTATAAAAATATATTGCTTATATACACTAGTCACTCGTCTTGTCTTGCGGTTGAACCTAGTTGTCTTCACTGGTTGAGGACTATTCTGAAATATTATTATCATAGAACTTCCAGCTATTTATTATTTTTAATCAATTTAAATTCAAGTAACAATATCTAGTATTGTTACTTTTTGCTTTTGTAAAATTCTTCCTGCTTGTGACCATGTAAATTTGGGGTTTCTGCATTATTATTGTTTGTTTATGGACATAACAACACTTATAATCGCCTCCTCTGAGGTTTTTTGGCGATTTTGTGTTACCAACAGCGTGAGACTGGTTCATTGTGCAATGGGTGTTGACTATGCTGTGTAATTGTTTCTATTTTATTTTTATATTTATTCATTTATCCACAACTGAACGGTGCGTTTTTTGAGCCACGAAAAATTCAAGCGCAAATTTATTTCCAAATAAAAAATATTAGGTAGTTGTTTCTTTAAAGACATTTGTAAAAGCTTTCTATTTCTACCAGTTTAAATTTGCAGTTATTTTTTATAAGTATTTTATAGTTTTTATCGCCAAATTTCTTTTAATATTAAATTTCTTAAGTATATCGCGCGGTTCATCACATGTCAAGAGGGCGTCTTGGCAAGCTCTGTCGGTAAGATCTGCAAGTTTTTATTTATTGTGATGATAATAATGAAATAACGCAAAAATTCTAAAATAAGGTTTTATTATTTTTTTATTTGGCAAGAATAAATATTGACGGGCTGTAATTTAATGGCAGATAATAGTATAAACGAATGTAGAGTTTGTTCTTTTTATTATGTGATTTAAGCGATATCATTCAATTATATTCTCTCCACTAATGATACAACACATTCTGATACGATGTCATGGAGAGTATTTCATAAAAATATGATCTCATGAAGACATAAAAGTGCTTAAATCTTTAGATCACGGTAAGTTTGTAATTCACTCAATTATATTGTTGTATTATTAGTTGCTCATCGATAATCAAGTGAATACATTATTTAGAATCTCGACATAGTTTGTCCTGAAGCTCGATTCTAAGAAGACGAAGAGTTTATTAATCCATGAAATATCTCAGTGAAAGATGCTGTTTTTAGATGATTGGATAGGGATGAGATATATATACTGCATTGTTTAAATAATTTTTTGCGATTCAACATTATAACATGTATCTTTATGATGACTTCTCAAGACCTCTTCGATCAATAAAACTCGAGTCTGATTAGCGCGTTGTATTGTTCTTAAACACAAACTTTTAACCTAAGATCAGTTCTAGATTCATATTCGAGAAATACAATTAGGCTTTACTTTGGAACTAAAAGTTTATCAACGTAATATTTGGCGCTAATTTAGCACAACTCGAAGCAGCTTCTACGTCAATTCGTGACCGTTGACGAAACATGGAACAAACATTAGAGGCCAAAAACAATGATATAGTGGAATTTAACAAAGTTCTACTATGTCGACTCGATGACAAGTTTAATAACAAAACACCTACATTTCTCTTCCACTATATAAATGCACGGTACATCCCTTTACCATCCATGCCATGTCCATGTTTTGAGCTAGATGAAAACTATGTAGAGGAATAAATTATCATTTCCAAATTTTTTGATTTTCTTTTAAAGTCTAAGTACTTATAAGACCGGTCCCATACATCCTTCAGTAAGTCCTCTGCGAATTAAACAATAAACTGATTTATTTATTTAAAACCAAAACGTCTTGTATAGAATATTTATTATGCTTCTTCACCATTGCTAATCACACTATTATAGTTCATTTCGATCTCTAATTCGGTTGTACGGTTGCTGATTGTCCAAATATCCTACTTAGAAGTACTTGGAAGCCCACACGTAAGTTGATGCCGGATAAGAAGCTTCGCTACAATAAACAATTGCCAATATTCAGCTGTCAACACAACACCGAATGCCAAAAGCAAAGACAAATAAACACAAAAATAAATAAACTAAAACCATAAGCAAACCTAATCAAAAAAGCAGCGACAACTGCAGCGTGGCAATAACAAATAATCGAAAATAACGACGCAGCGAAATGTCTGCCACATTGCTGCATCGGGAAAGCTTGCCCACACACATGCAGTACAGGCTCTGCTACACATCCATACCCACATACACTTCCCTGGCGTGGTGAAGTTCAACATTATGAATGTGATTTTCAATGCGCATGCGCTACATTTGGGCGCAAAAATGTCAGACGTGCGACAGCAACGTGGCAGGCAACGTGCAACAAGCGGCATGCAACCTCAGGCGACATGTATTGTCAGCGCTTAAAGGCAGCATGACGGGATGTGGATGTTACCGCAACGCGTGAAACTAGAGAAGAAAATGTTTTAAATCGTCGGTCAGTTTGCACGGCAAGCAAATACTACAAATGTCTTTGTAAAAATGTGTGCTCATAGCTGCTTCTGGTTTGTAAAGCTGGTGGGCAGCACCAGTGACAAGCATTTACATACGAGAAGAAAGGAAATGATGATTGTAAGAAAATTTTTTGATATCTACTCACTTGTGTATGTATTTATGTGTGTGTTGAAGTATGCGCTATCAGTTGTCATACAATTATCTAAAAGAAATGTGATACTTATGCGATATTTGTTTAAGGTTAATCCGTGGGTTGTGAGAGGACATTATGAAGATTAAACATTTGGCCAAATATTTTCTGTAATTTGCAGTGAAAATTAGGCAGCTTTCACGTGATACGAAAATAGGTTAAATAATCTACAATTTTACTTAGATAGAACGATGACATATTCTGTTGAATATTTTTTTTCCGATAAAGAAGACTTAACTTCGTTCCGATAAAGCATTAATGCCATAGGAACTACACACACATTTTACAAATAAAGAACTTAAGTTGCCTATTAAAACCAAAGTGACCCTTGTTCAATTATTTTCTAGACTGACCAGACTTTAATATAGCCTAGATGCCCTGCACTTTGTTAAATCACTTTCTTCACCTAACAAGTCATTTAACACTATTTTCTCTATAGTTTGACTCCATCCAAGCAACCCGTTTCCTTAATCTATTGTTAGGTGACTTTAATGAAGGACTGGGTACTTTCTTCAAAAGGAGTAGTTGAGAACTAATACTACAACAACACCAACATTATCCATTGAACCAAAAACCGATGGATATAGTAATCATTAGATGAGCTATCGAAAAAAACTTTGTTTGTGGAAAAATTAAATATACATATGTACGATTATGTATGTATTCTAAAGACCTGACCTCAATGAATTCTGAAAATTATTCAAACGGGTTTAATTGATGAATGACAAAAACGACACCAAATACCCCAAAGGTCTTAAAATTCACCAAAAATTGTGCGAGTTTCCGCAATTGCCCAAAATTCGAATAAGACAGAAAGCAAAAGGTAAAAGAAAAATGTAAAACAAAAAGTTTGCTTAGACGATAAAATTAAAAGAACTCAACGGTTTGCCGCGCAAAGTGAATTAGTGTTGCACAATTGAAAAAAGAAAATTGGCGAAGGCATTCGCATTGAAATGCAATGAAATTTCGCTGAGTGCGCAATGTGCAGTTTTATAGGTCGCCAGTGAATGCGTGCCGATGTGCACATATACTTTCATATATACTGCAAACGCCACTAATGTTTGCAACACGGAAAGTGACACCGAAAAAGCAACAAATGCGCTGACAACACAACAAATGAGAAAAGCAACGACACATTCATGTAATTAAGCAATTTGTTTGTTTGTTTATTTCTTATTTCTTATTTTATATTTTTAATTTAATTTTTTAAATTTTTTCGACCGCGTGGCAACTATCTGCTTCGCTCGGTAGGCTTTTGAAATATTTGCGCGCCTCTGCCAACATATTGCAGCACCCGCTGTGTGCCTGGCGCTGACTCGGTGCTTAGCAGCGTTTCACAGCATTGCCATTTCCAACAATTGCTGTTGCTGCCAGTGTTGTTGTTGTAGTTCATTTACTGAATGCGCAGTTGCTGGAAAATTATCTGCCTTTTTTGGATTTATTAGCCAAAACTGGCAACTCGCAAACGCGGCTGCACTTGCAACATGTCAGTGTAACTCAGCGTTGCCGTAGAATTTGACTTTTGTAATTACTGTAACAGTTGCACTGGATCACGCGCTGCTCTGGCCACTTGTAAATCAATCGATTTCCACTCACGTTTCTGTTGCAAAAAATCACGGATAAAATTTGCTAGCTGAAAAACAACAGCAACAATCTCTGCGTTGAATGGTGAAGTTGGAAATGTAGGTGTTCGCATACACATACATACATACTATATACTAAGTTGTGCTGTTAGTGGTTATACAAGCACTCTAAATTCATGAAAAATCGCACACGTTTAATTACCAACTGTCGTTAAGCGCGTGCGCCTCGCGTTGATTTTAATCCGTCGAAAGGAAGCCGTCGTAAATTTGCAAATTACTGATTATGTGTTATTCACAAGTGATGGCGAAGTCATTAATGTCGAATGGTTTTCACCCCATATGAGGTGGCGTACCTAAACCAAGATAAAGGAAATAAATAGTTATTCTAAAAAAAAACGATACAACTTGCACTATTCACATACTTGCAGCATATTTCCGAGCAAGGAGCCAAGCGCTCCGATTTAGGCAAAGTTAGAAATTCTATCTGAATATTTTCCTGCGTTAACGCATTTTGACTTTTTTCTTTGAGAATTTAATTCATAATTTCTCTCATTGTAATTTTCATTCAAACTCAGATAAAATAGATTTGAAACAATCTTTTCATTTTTGCCTCTAGAAGCTACAAAGTAAGGGGCTCTAGTTCAAAGAAACTGTTGGCGAAGAATAAATTCAAAAAAAAAAATAAAAAAGTTTTAGTGAAGGAAAGAGCAAATGTGGAACTCTATTAATAAGTATCTCTGAGATACATTCGTACACCGGCATTATATAATTTTTCATAAGTTCGTGACCTCACTCGTTTTGGCAATTAGACAATTTATTATTTTAATACGAAATATTACGAAGTTTTGCACTAGACACGATTTTTTTTTTTAATTTTTCGCCCGAAGTTTCAGTTCCTCTAAGAAATGTACTCAAGAAAAGAATATCAGTTTTATTCAAACGAGTTTAAACTAAATAATGGGTTGTCAAAAAAGTCTTGCGGTATTTTTATTGAATTAATTCGTGTGGCACCCATACATCGAGCTCCTTAGTGACTTCAAGCTTCTTCAAATAGTTTATAACGGATTGATGACTACAATGCCGGTCTCTTTCGACCAATTCAGCGATTTTATCGCAATTTTCGACGACAGGCATTCCGGAGCGTGGCGCATCTTCGACCACCTCTACACCAGAACGAAAACGTTGAAACCATCGTTGTGCGGTGGATATGGAAACTGTATCGGGCCCATAAACTGCACAAATTTTATTGGCTGCTTGAAATGCATTTTTGTCTTTGTGATAGTAGTACTGTAAAATATGCCGTATTTTCTGTTTATTTTGCTCCATGTTTGCGACGCTATTACTCACGAACGACTTAAAGGAAACGATAATCAATCAAACACGTGTTAGCGCATGAAATGAGCTTTCCAAAAAGGTATAGCATGACCCGACGCGACGAATAAAACTAGAACTACGCGCTTTCAGCACCAAATAGCGAAAATACCGCAACCAAATATTAATCTCCTGTCTGAGTATTCCAAGATTGATTCTGTATTGAAGTACAGAAGTTTCAACAGAAATGAAAATTCCCTGAGTTTATTATTTCAGCTAGTACACAAATTCTAATAGAGCATACGTTTCATATTAGTTATATTTTGCATGCCAATTGATTTACAATCGGCTTTAGATTCATAATCATAAAACCACTGCAGGACCGAGAATACAAAACTTCGCCAGTTGACCCTATTCAGACCTAGGCCACGCTAATTGTACATTCCTAATACAGTTGTCTCGAATCGATGAAGCTTTTCGCTGGAGTATCAACTTTCATGGAAACAACATGACCTAAACTGCGCACTCAATAGATTTGAATGTGCTTAACTATGCGTGCTATGGTGTTGCCGTAGAGCTCATACAGTTCTTGGTTCTATCTTCTTCAATATTCAAGCTCCAAAGATGTTGCGTGGAACAGTTCTCTCCAATGATCCAAGTGCTCTTTTAACACAAATCGGCGTCGTCCATGTTTCTGCGCCGTATACTAAGACGGAAATAATAAGAGACTTTTATTAATCGCCTTACACTACGGTTGTATAGCAACAGTTACAAACTTTCTTTAATGCTGAATCAACCGAAATCTTTTGAATCACTAAGCCATTAACCATTGCAAGTCTTCAAACGATCCTGCTAAATATTCATTAACGCAGCTAAATCAGCGACAGAAGAAAAAGATATCTACATGAGTGCGGACAGACATTGATAACCTAAAAATTGTGCATTCAACAGCAAACGTTGCATGCCGCACGAGCAGCAGACAGCAATGACAAGTGTTTTTAATTGATTACGCGACGAGTCAGGCAAGGCGATCGAGCCATGAAGATTGCTGAATGGCTCAATCGATTGGTATGTCCGTATGTGCAACAGTAAAGCTTGTGGTAAGCAAACACAGGCGGAGATACCCAGTTACGTTCATTGAGGCGGTTGTATTCGCAAAGTTGTTTACAAATGTTGCAGTTATTAGGCGCTTGGTGTGCATATGGTGTTGCTGCGCTGTCATGTTGCACAAACAGAAACGCCACTATACGACGCGGCGCGACGGTGGCGCACCAAAACACATGTACGCCTAAATGTATAAATTTTTTGCATGCTCATACTTACTCATACTCTTATGTTGCACGGTACCTTTATGGCGGCACGGACAGACGGAAAATGTGATTATTTGATTGATGTGCCAAAATGGGGTGCACGAATCATAAGTGGCAGCGGCTAGTAAGGTAACGGCACCAATAGTGGTGGTGCGCTGAAGCCACACAGTTGCAACGTAGCTGTCAATCATAATCGTAATTTCATGCTGAAATATGAGAAATTTTATTTTTTTCTTCCTTTTGTGAAAGTGAATTCCATGCAGGATTCGTGTGCTTTGTTCTTGTTTTTGCTTTGAAATCGTGCCTGCATATGACAACTTTAAATGCTTGTTCGACACAAATTTACCACTACTGCTATGCGGCAAGTTACTTACTTTGCGTGACTGCATTTCAAGGTATATGTCTTGTTTTCTTTTTTTGCAAAGGATGTTTTTTAGAGATATAGATTTTTTTTATTTCAAATAAAACTTTGGAAAACTATTCCAGATACCATATAGTCTTATTTAAAAAGTATGAGAAATTTATGTAATTTTCGTCGCCCTATTCGTATTGGATGTAATGAAGCCTAGAGAACTTCTTGTGATTTATTTAAATCCCCATACGGAAACTTGTAAACACATTTTATTATTGCAAGTCTTGGCGGAATAATTGGCCAAAGTGAGCTGAGAATATATTATATGCCAAACTCATTATCTTACAACAGGTTGGCAACTATAAATTTAATATAAATTTCAACACCTTTAAAAAATTTACCCTATATATATTCATCTGCAATTACGATAAGAAAAATTTTCTCTTTAATGTATATTTGGTTTATTGAGACAACGTGGCATTTCATGTCAAGCTTGTTGCAAATAAAAAAAGTGATTGTTGCTATAGTCAAAGTCACTTAAGCAGCATTTAAAATGCAACATTATTGTAATAATTTCACGCGCAACGTGAGTTGGCATCCTATGGGATTAGATGAAATTTTTTTACTTGAGACTATGTTGAGACGTCATATTTCCTTATAGTAAGACGACAATTTTAACAATGTCAGGAACAATACCACGGACTACCTGAGCTGAAATATCTGCGATCTGATTGATGGAACGTCAAATAATAAGTCTCTACACCTGACTTATAAAACTGATCATAACCACAGCACTGTCACAGTTTCAACTAATACTTCTAAAGTTTTTGATCTACCTTTTTTATAAATGTTTTAAAAATTCTTGAGCTCAAATATTTCTCAACATCCATACAAAGTGAACCAATAGTATTAGCAGTACTTCTTTAGTAATATAACATTACATAACAGATGTTATATTTAAACAAAAATCTGTTCTGGATCTTCAAGATTTCAAGATAATTCAGAAAAATACTCATTTATACATATAACTATATTTAGTTTTTCTATGTGCCCCTCTGGGAGATGAAGCAGCAAACCTTTTAGTATTCAACACAATAACTATAAAAAACAAAAACAGTTAACTTCGGTTGCACTGGAGCTTTCATACACTTTATAAATACAAAAGACTGATTCCTTAGAAGAACTTTAATCTGTCGGTTTGTATGGCAGCTATATGTTAAAGTGGTTCGATATCGGCGGTTTCGATAAATAAGCAGATTCTTTGGAAGAAAAGATCATGCTCAAAGTTTCAGATTGATATATCCAAAACTGTGCGAATAGTTCTTATGCATACATGTATACTGACGTATAGAGCAGATATGGCTGAATCCACACAGCTCGACCCGTTGATCATTTAAGGGGTCCCATTAGTTTTCGCGCGTAAAAAACAGCCTTTTTTCAACAGTTTTTTTCTCATATAAAAAATGAAATATTTGAATATAATTTTTTATTATTACAAACTTACTTCGTCTTCTTCTTTACTGACGTAGAAACCGCTTACTCTCACTAAAATATAAATAAAATATCCAGTATTCTCACAATGCACAGTTATCACTTTACTTGTTAACAACCGCCGAACTCCCACAAGAAGCTTTGGGTCTACACTTTTCTTCAACTTGTCGTGGCTTAAAGATCATGCAAAGTAATGCGAAACAAGAACAATTTTTCAAGTATCTATCAATACAATTGTTTATCTGCGAAAATCGACAAAGCGAAATTTTCCTGCCAACGTAAATCGCTCCGGACCCCATTGTAATATATTCACCCATGTCGCATTGGTCAGAGGTCACACATTTTCACTTTCACTGCTAAAGCGATAAAATCTAAAAAAGAGGAAAAAAGATCGCAAGGAATGAAAAGCAAAAGCGAACAACCACCTGCCGCGCGCTAACAAGCAAATGATGAGTTCGCTGATACGCCGGCCCGGCAACTCCGTAAAAGCACAAAGATGGTTGCATGCAACATCCACCCACCGCACTACACTCGCTTACCATAATTCAGCAAAATAACTGCATTTGACACAAGCGCTAGCTTCGGTTGAAATACTGAAAATCATCTTGTTGAGTTATGCTCATTGGCATCTTCAGTTGGCGCAGCTGGCCTGCCACAGCCCTGCTGGGTAGCGCGACCAGCGAACAGTTCGTTTTCGTAAGGTTTGAAGATGCTACACCTTATTGAATTTTATGTTCGAACTTTTGTTGTAATTGTATTTTTAGCTTCAATTTTTATTTTCAACCGCCGTGGTTAACAATGGTGAGAGTGGCACTTCCGGCATGTCTTGCGGTTTAACGGCTCTTCAAGCAACGCATGCAGAAATACGTAAAAGTGCTAACTGGTTTCCAAGTTTTGTTTACAGTTTTACTTGCACTCTTACATATAAATGTTCGAGAATATGCAGACGTACATTTTCTTTGACGCAAAGCACTGTCTCACACGTTTTTCGTTGAGAAATTGCTCTGGGAATTGATTTTGTTGAGGTGGCATACACAAAGTGGGCTGATACCCATCGCAACTTATTTATGTTTCGTTCTGATGCAAAGGTAATAAACACCTGCGAGCAATGCTTTTATTGGTTTTTGGTTTTCAACACGAGCACTTCAAACATGGCTTATTTAATTATGAGATTAATTTACCGTTCAATACCTGGTTAACCGCTGACGTAATATGTATATTGGCAATAATCACGATCAGGCTTGGGCGCTTAGAAAACCGTGAGTCATTTTATAGTTGTAAGAATTCAACTGAGGGACAATCAGAGATTTATGAGATGATTTATTTAAAATATTGGACAAAGCTAGAAAAGGCGACTCCTTCAAATATAGTGTTAAAGGATTTTCTTTCCAGTTTAGACAACTGTAGATAAAGGCAACATTTTCTGAGAATTTCTAAACTAAACAAACTCTCGCGAAGATTTATAATAAACAATAGTCGTTATATGAAAGCCTGCTTACTTTAGAAAATTACATTGTCATAGTTATGGGTCTGCAATAATCGAGTTAAAAATATTAAAAATATAATATCACCCTAAATGTAGGCAACGTTATTTTTTTTTGCATTTAAAATGACTGCCTACCAATTGACACTTGTAATACTAATACCATTTTGGAAAAATACTTTGCCTACAACTCAGTACGTCTGCACTATCTGTACTTTTTAAGTTGAGCCTATTTCTCTTGAGCATTAAAGAAGACTAAACGCTTAATAATAGTATGAATATATACATTCCCAAGTCTTAATTACGCGCTAAATATAAACTAAAATGTTTTGTTGATTTTATTTTCAAACCCAATAACATACTGATTACAAACGAAAAATTGGCTAGATAAGTTATAAAAATAAATAAGACAACTTGTAATGCGTTGATATGAGCAAAAACAACAAAACTGCAAGCAAATAGTAGGCGTTTCGCAAAAGTTATAACAACGAAAATCAGTGAAATCGACGAGATCCCGCGTAGGTCGGTACAGAAATAACGTTCGTACCACAAAATATACACGCACATACACACTTGCACTGCGCGCGAACCAACAAAGCTCCAAGGAATATAAATAGCTTTATGCGCACGCGTGGCATAACACTTGTCGCTGTCAGCAACAACACAAACAACCGCTAAAATACAACACTTGTTTGAGTGCAATGCATTGGCAAAGCGACTTTATTGGTTTATTTAGTTTTATTATGGTCATTTATTCATATACCTGTTAAATTATTTTCTACAATGTTGTTGTTGTTATTATAGCCTTGGTACACTTAATAAATTTGGCACGAAATTTATAATAACCAGGAAAAAACAGAAAGAATTGCGGAGACCATACGAAGTGTATATATAAACAATCAAATCCACTTCTTGTATGAAAACTTTTATATTTGATAAGATATTTTCAAGATATTTGTTTTATTTGGCAAGTTTTGCTCAAGAAATTTTTCGAAAATTACTGCTCAAGGCCCCATTCAATATCCGAACCACTGTATAATAGGTTGTCAAAAAAGTCTTGCGGTATTTTCGCTAGTTGGCGCTGAAAGCATGGTTTAAATGTTTTCGTTCTGGTGTAGAGTTGGACGAAGATGCGCCACGCTCCGGAAGGCCTGCGATAAAATCGCTGAATTGGTCGAAAGAGACCGGCATAGTAGCAGCCGTAGCATCGGTCAAGAGCTGGGCACGAGTCATCAAAAATTCTTTTCATTAAAAAAAAAAAAAAATTAAATAAAATACCGCAAGACTTGTTTGATAACCCATTATTACAGCTGTCATGCTAACGGATTAATCAAAATCAATACAATTATTTTTTCATAAACTTTTGTGCTATAAGAAGTGCACCTGTAGAGTATAATGACAGGCGACTATAACTTTTTTTCTGTTTTTAATTTTACCATATTTAAATTTTTTTACATTTACATTTATAAATGAATATTAAATGCGATTAGCTGGCTGTGTGCGCTGCCTACGCAAAACACGCTGTGGCAGCAAACCAAATTACAGCAACAACAATACTTGCAACGATTATAAAAACAAAAGCAATGCAATGCGAGAATGTAAGCAGCTTTTCTGCAAATAAGATCATAAACATTTACAAGGAGATACAAATCTACGAAGGAAAGTTCAGCCATTAGGCATTAGTTATTGGGTTTCAAGCACTAACAGCAGTTAACAGTTATTTATTTGACCAAACACATGTATGCGGTGTGAGTGAATGGAATACCGCTGTTAATGGTGTAAAATTATTTCAATCTCCAGATTTATAGCTGTGTTTGGTATATTAATGGCAGAACATTTTGCAAAGCGCAAAAGCAGTCGGTTAATTTCCATATATACTTGCATATTCATATAGTACATTATATGTATATACAAGTATTTGCACACATAAGTCACATAGTAAAACGCATATTTCGCAAGCGTTTGATATTTATCTCCAATACCCACTTTACGCTTTGGTCGCCTGCGTGCCCCGAAATCAATACAATTACCTCATTAAGCGCGACAACAGCCCCCTGCGCAGGCAGTATAATTGCACATGCGCTGCGTGAAAAACCAGTGGCAGGCCATTGCGATAATTAAACGCATTTCGTATGCATATTTATGCATTTCAGCCAAGTGTCAACTACTCACAATGTACAGTGTCTGCATATGAAACTATTATTTTGAGGTGTTTTCTAGCTCTTTGCCTGTTTCTGGCGCCAGTGCTTTATGTTGTGTGGTCCGCTTGCTTTTCTAAATTACCAGACAAATATGAAAATTGCTAATAATGTTAAGTGTTGATTTCACACGCCAATAATTTCATATAGGTGCGCGGCAATTAAATCAATTTAGCTCTGGTAATTGAAAACAAATATTTTCAATGTCTTATTAATAAAATGCATAATGATTTTTTATGTGGACTTTATTATCTTGAAAAATATCACTGGCTTCTCACAGGCATTCATGTCAGTAGAAGGTCGAGTTAAGAGTTTGGTCATAAGGGGAAGCTCATAAAAACTGCTTCGAGGAGGGTACAACCTCTCTAGGTTTAAGGAACTAATTAACCTTACCTGTGATAAGCCGTCTCCTCGTCGTATTCTACGAAGGGCACTGCAAGTTAAGAAAGCACTTGTCCAACATAGGCATAAGCTCTTGCGCAAACTGCCGATTCTGCGACTTAAGCCTGGAAACACCATCACACCTGATTCTGGATTGTCCAGCAATTTGTGAAAGCAAGCTTAAGGCTCTGAATTCCATCTACATGGACAGGGACCACATCACCTCAGTAATGCAAAACAATCTCCTGGCACAATATACCCTAGGTCGAAGTGAAATACCGCACTATAAAATATCAATCTTTCATAAAAGGTGGCACCAAGCCATTAGCACCAAACCCAAAGCATCAACGTCTTGACCCTCAATTTGTAACCAACAACCAACTTTTCATTCCCAGTAATACTTCTAGCTAAAAATAAATATTTTTAATAGACTTCAAAAAAAAAAAAAAAAATTTCGAACATCATTATGCAGTAAAGAGTTGCACTCTTTTCAGACATAATGTAGTTTTTTTTGAACTTCGCTTCTATTTTTTTTAAAAGAATGAGAGATGCACGATATCCACGGCTAGTTGCATAAATAACATTGTCGCAGCAGCCGTTTCTTTTTTTTATTTTTTATTCAGAAATTAATCACAATTACGTATTCTCTGCTTGTACTTGCTCATAGAATGGTCCGATAAAATTTAATAGTCGATAAAGTATGTAGCATCAGCCTATCTGCGCGGGTATTTATGAAAATATGTAAGCTACAAAGTGATTCAATGCCAACTAACAAGTTTAAAAGTCATCTTTCCTTATCACAATTGGCTATCCTCTACTGCGCAGCACATTCCACGAGTATGACGCAACGCCTAATAATCGTAATGCGCATGAGCAAATACTATTAGCAGCAAAAGCTTCATTATGGCACTATAGAAAGGCACAACGTAATGTATTTTATGTCTTTCAATTAATTTGCAACAACATTTTTATATGATGCCGGGACATGTTGACTGCACACGTTAAATAGTGACTGTCGGCGCATACTTTGCGCTGTATGCATTCCTGCCTGCCTCATAGCCCAATAGCGTATTCAGAACTAGCAACATTTTCAACCTCTACTACCCCAACTCTTTTCTCCTCCTTTTCCTCCTTAGAACTTAGAATCATGCGAGATTAGCTCAACGAATTAATGCCTTCCTTATTTCCGTCATTTGCTGCATGTAACGGTTAAGAAATATTTGTGGTATGGTCACCTCTGATTGTCGATTATCATTACTAAGCCTACTGCTTGAAGGCCTGATCCAAAGTGCTGGCTCTTTAATAGATTATGTTGGCTGTGTTTGTTGCAGATTTGAGTGCTTGTTGCAAGCATTTGTGTTTGCGGTCGCACGTGCGTTGCATTCTCGAAAATTCATTGTGGCTGGCGGACACTTGTTTCTAATGATGTATAGTAAAATATCGTTTGGAAAAACTATTAAAATACAGTTAATTTGTGAATAATCAGAGATCGAAAGTTCGTTGCGATAATGGTCCACTTCAAATACAAAAAAATGTTGAATGTAGTTTATTTATAAATTTTGGGTTTTTTTTAAATGTGTTACCGTTAAATAAGCGCAAAGACAAACAAAATGTTAAAAAAGTTTAGTACCAGCGTGAAGCTCGACAAAGTGACCAAGATATTCGGGTCGCCAAGGTTTTCGATAAGGAAATGATGGTAATGGCAGAGAAAAAGAGAGTTCATTATCTCATGTATGTATATAGGGAGTTAACCTTAAGGTTTTATATATGCATAAGAAAATTTTCTTTTTCTAAGTATGTTCCATCTATTCAAGAGAAAATCTGTTGGAAAAAAAATTTTTCAAAACTATTTTTCATTGTAGAGCTTTCCAACTAATTTCCTTACTCTTTATGTTTGCGAATATTGCCGTTTTTAAAAAGGCTATTGTTTAGAAACAATTAATTTATCATACAGCGTTTGCCATCAATGTTTATTAGTAAATTTTCTTTAATATTTTGAAAAAAATAAGAAATTAGAATGAATTAAGCCAACTTTTCCCTGTTATTTTACAATGAGAAAGACAAAATTTCCCAGACTTTGTTTTTTAACTACTTTTTAAACTGTTTTGCAGCATGATGTCGAGCGTTGCGATGGCGGAAAACTATTGACTCATGGTTAGTCGCAAATTCTCAATTTTTTCTCGGGTTGCTTTCAATATCGTTCTCCATAAATTTTTTCATTCGGTTTTTGAAGCTCATAACATAGCATGCTTCTCTGCTGTGGATTTGGAGCGTGAACCATTTACGTATGATTTTTTGCGTTTCGGTTATTGTTGTAGTTTCGGTTATTGTTGTAGTATTTTTTATAGTAGAGGGAAGCATCGGAAGCCAGAGTGCGGAACCTTATCCCGCCAAACCGAACATACTCCCAACTCCAGACTCTTCTACGGAACCACCAGATAAGATATTACTTCGTGACATTTTACGTCTTCTCACGGATCTTAATTAAGTCATGATAAAAGTTGTCGCTTCGCGAACTGCTCTTCACTTATCAGATCAAATTCCCCATCGTTAAACTACCACATAGTGCAGTTTCTAGTGTCAGATATATATCCATATGTCCATTGTCTTTTCGTTGAGGTTTGCCACCATTGCTGCCGTATACATAATTATTCTCTTTTTTCTCTCCTCTATTTTTTGATTTCTGTAATTATTATCTTGTATGGGCGGTAAGGTTCGAGACAATTTCGACCACAAGATGAGGGTTGTTAGGTGAATGAGGTTCTCTGGGCGTGCGAAATGGTGATTAGAATCTTGAGTAGATACTTTGCACACTGGACATAAATTTGTTATTTTGTGTTGATTCTGGATAAGTATGAGTTTAAACTGCTACAGTATCCAAAAAGTTTCCGTGAATATCACTATAATTCTACGGGCAACTGGAGCTCTTCACTTACCATAGGCGGGAGTTTGACTCAAAGTACGCCATTCACTGGGAGGAAGTTGATAACCACCTTTAGGTTCAATGGTTCCACTGTCAATGGCGGTCAGTGTCAGATTGGCATTTTGTACGATGTCGCCGACGTAATCAAGGAAGGAAAGTTGTCTGCGAATGATATGTACCAAAAGGGATGCACAATAAAAATAGATTTCTAATGATTTTCTAAATAATTGAACACTACAATAATAATAGAAATACAAGTACGTCATCTCCTGGAAAACCGCACGAAAATAGTTAAAGACCCAATAGGAAAATATTATAATACCAGTTAACCAAATTTTATAAAAATTTAACCATAGGCATTGCAGTACTCGTAAAGAAAGCCATATTTTATACTATATATTTTTATGCACAAAAAAATTTTTAACTACTTCTTGTATTTTGTTATAACTAAGTTTATATATTTAAATTTAACTGCTAATTTTATTTAGTACTAAAATTGTCGCATTATTAATTTTATATACAAGTATATTCTTTTAATACTTGTATTTATATTTTCCACTTATAAATTAGCATTCACAAACTTCCGTCACTTCAACTAATACATTTTTTTTCATTTGTCGGCATTACTTCACCACAACTGATGGCTATCTGTTGAATTCAAAAGACTGTGAGGCAGAAATACTCAGACACACCCACACACTCGTATGTACGAACACCTCCATCTATCTGCTGCTCGGTGCGAAAGTGCAAATTGGAAAACGTGCATGCAAATTTGCGGCCGGTTCTTCACCACAAGCTTCTTGCAACATTTTAACTACGAAATAGTATTTTCTTATTATTTCACTCTTCTTCGTATTCCAACTACACTTTACTTTTCATTATTCCGCTTAGTTAGATTCTTATGTCAATTACTTGCAGTTACTTGGCTCTACTACGCCATTCACCGCATGCAACAACACTGCTCGTTCATTCATGCGCTCATTCGCTCTGCGGTGAGTTGGGAATTTTATTTGAATTTTCCTATTTGTCACATTGCACAACAACAAACAACGCAGAACACACATTGTGTTGCACGTTGCTTCCAGGTAATGGCATTCGGAACGAATTTTTCGGTGTGTGCAACACGTGCAAACAACAATTGCTACATGTCGTCAACGCCATTAGTTTTTCCAAAACTTTTTTCCCTCATATTCTGCTTCCTTTCTTTGTTGTTTTTTCATTGACATTTGGGTTACCTCCTAGTTAAGCAGAGCTGTCGTTTAACTACTACGGCGAAAGGTCACAAATGTATTTCAGTTCATGAGCGGCAAGCCATAATGAAAACTATGGCAAGCGTTACATTTATGTTGCTGCGAATTTATGAGTCTATAATTATTTCTTCTGTTTGGGCTTCCAACTTTCCAAATATTCCGATTTATTAGCCATGCAACACAGGTCTGGTTCATTTTCTTGTTGGGAACTGTGAGTCTCTGTGCTCTTGTGCGTGCCTTAATGACGTGTCAAAGAGGCATTACAAGCCATTCAGTCGGAAAAACAGCTCACTCAAGTGAACTTAGGCTAATAAAGCCTTTCAAACATATGTATCTTTCTAATGAGTGAATATAGGTGTAGACAACATTTCTAAGAAGTTGTGGACTATGAGGCCTACTTTGGAGTTTTTTCTTCAGAAAATTTCATATTTTGAACTTATAATTTGAATTGATTGACATTGACTTGCGTGACACACGTTTTGGAATTTTTGAATGGCAAAATATATTCCAACTTTCCAGGCACTGTGTGGGAATAAATACTAATTTTCCTGCACGAGGCTTCTACTATCTGAAAAAAGACAGTGTCACCGACCAGGTATAATACTAAAGCTATACAGGGGTGTAAAATTAAAACCCTATACAATTTTTCTCAGACAATTTAACTTTCAGGACTTGAGAAAGGTTTTCAGGCTGAAAGCTGCATTAAGCGTTGAAAGTTCAGACAACCCACAGGTCTGATACAGATATGCACAGCAACTGATAACCTGTGTAGGAACTAAACATCCAGTTGAATTCCTTTTGTTGTATAATATTCTTGAATATAATCCCAACTTATAAGTCTCTCTTAAGTCGGACGTGGCTTATGCATGTGCAATCTTCTTATCAGAAACTTTAAAAATCAAAGTGTACAGCGCGCAGAACTTTACACTCACACAATCAAAGTCAAGTTTAACTTATTGAAGTAATCTGTGTAATGTAAATATCCAATAGTAGAAGTGTGAACTACTTTTGAATCAGTCGGAAATTTCAAAGTTGGTCGCCAGACATTACATCAAACCGCTTATAGTCTGGAGCAGCATTTGATAGTTCTCCTCTGAGGTTGAATATCCTTTTATAGCACGGCATTGGTCTTAACTCTATGGCTTTGTGGTCAAATTTTAATTAATTCAAATGTATGAGAGATTGAAAATACTTAATTAATCATGCATTCATAGAAATTTAGGCGGAAAATTTAATCATCAATGCTCAACTGCGTTTCTCTGTTATAGCAAGGGTGAGAGAAATTGTTTTGAGATTGCAATTTGAATGGAAATGTATATAAATAAATTAATTGAGCATTAATACCAGTCCTTTGGCACAGATATTGAAATTAATGTTTGTATTGGTATTAGTGATGGTAATAATATCAGGATTGAAATAAGTTTTGGCATCGGTAATGTTTTTTGTATTGGTATTGGTATTGGTATTGGTATTGGTATTGGTATTGGTATTGGTATTGGTATTGGTATTGGTATTGGTATTGGTATTGGTATTGGTATTGGTATTAGTATAGGTATTGGTATTGGTATTGGTATTGGTACTAGTATTGGCATTTGTATTGGTATTGACATTGGTTAAAGTAATAATATTTGGATAAAAATTTAAATAGGTATTGATAATGGTTTTGGTATTTGTATTTGCATAAATTATTGCATTTGAGTATACTCTGAAAACATGTTACAAAGGTAATTGAGGTGACGTGAAATGTGTGTCAATTCATCTGCCATCAGATATCTTACTTAAGCTTTATACAGAAGTTCCAGTTAAAACTGTGAAATAATCATCCCTAATTCCAACTTAACAATTAAGTTTTAAGGTACAAAAATAACATTTTACAAGAAATTCTTTACTTTATTCTTAACTGAATTGCTTTAATATGTTCCCCCATTGACCTACAGCGGCTTTTTGTTCATTGCATACGCAAAAGCCGCGCATCCACTGCATTGAGCAATAAGTAGGGGTCAAGGGTAAGATGATGACAATGAAAGTGTGGGCGACAAAAACCATTAGAGATTGAATTCAAGGCTGATTGAATTATTCAACTAGTCACGAGCAATATTATGAATAATTAATTGAAAATTGCAAAAATTATTAGTAAAGGATGTGAGTGAAAATCTATTGAGAGGACTATGAAAGTATGGAGCAAAAATCATCGAAAGCATTAACTGCTAATGCTTTAATAATAATAATAATAATTTAATAATGTAATAACATTAGATAACTTATATTATAATATACTTTTACATTCATCCTTCTAATAGATTCGAATTCTAAAATATTTATAAAATGTTTCAAATTTATTTAACATACTAAAAATATAGAGAAAATACGAACATACATATGTAAACATATCTACTTGTATGATCAAATATTGAATATTGCTTGGCTGAGTTTTAGTTTTTTTTTATTGTAAAAAAATTATTTGAAATATTTTTATTACATTTGATTAAATCTAATTTGATTTATTTTATATTTTATTTATATATAATAAATTTTATAAAAATTGGTTTCAGACTATTCCAAATTTCTAAAATACATTCCATCTTCTATTTTTTAAAACATTTCTGTTAATGGAAAATATATTGTCTAATATCCGAATTAAAGAAATAAAACTATTGCTACTCTTATGTTCTAAAATTCTATTGGTATGCACAGCCAGGTTTTTTAGAAGAAAAAATTAATTACTTTTCTGGTTGCACGCCATCTCTGATATCACTAAAACAAGGTTATTAATCCGGCAGTGATTCCGGTCTTCTCCGTAGATGAAAATAATTCTGTGCAGAAGGTAAGATGCGGTAAAAAAAAGTTTAAAATTGGAAAAAAGATTTTATAGCTTTGGCCTGCCAATATTCGATTTTGCTTCGGATCAAAAAACCAGTAGGCCATTGCATAAAGGCTGTGTGAAAAATATGCAGAGAAAAATTAATAGTTATAGAACTAATAATTTTTAATAATTCCAGCAATTTGGAATGGTGCCGTTTTAAGAAAAATTTGTTTAAAAAAACGCTCATGTTCCGAAACTATGTGCTTTACCAAAATCGATTCTTACATTTCCATTAACTAACATTCTCTAGTATTACAGCATCTTCGATTCGCATTCTGCAGTAAAACAGCATACTGTTACCAACAACAGCATTCTATAAACAGAGAATGGTAAAGAATAACCAGAGAATGGTTATTTTGTAACATGGTTTATTCAGAAAATGTTAAAAATTGTAGTTAACATTCTCTGCTGTTGTTGCTTCTTGTTAGCATTTAATACAGCAATGAAATGTTACCTTACAGGTAATAGTCCCTACTTTTATGTTAAAGAATAACATTTACGCACAGAATGTTGTTAGCCAGATAATGTTCATTTTGTGTTAACACGCACTGACTGAATTATAGTTAACAGTTTCAACTATTGGCGCATATTATTAGCACTAACATAACAGCAAAATGTTAACTTTCTTTTAGCATTCACAATTCATGCACTTGCAACAATATTTTCTACTTGCCTCACTAATTAACATTAAGAGCAACTGAACACCGGCTGTGCACCTGTTAATCCAAAACGAATCAAATAATCGACCAGCCAACATTCGATGGCCAATTGGCCAAAAATCCAACCAGCCAACTAGCCGTCCAACATCAAACGCAACAAACGACACAACAGACAATTCAACCAGAGAGCATAAATACCCTGTCTCATTCTCTAATCACCTGTGCTCAGTGCTGCGTCAAACATTCGCTTAATATGTGCTGTTTGCCATTATTCCAATGCTATTGCATTCCGCCGACTTTTCAGGTGTTGTATGTACGCCAGTTTGGTCTGCACGTGTCTCTCGATGTTGACGCGATTCAGTGTTGAACGAACTTTTGTTGCGTCCAGTCAATGTGAATCGCAAGTGCTGCCTATTGTGTAAACACCGTGTATTGTACTTGCACGCGTCAGCTCGTTGTAGTGTTTATCCGGAGCCTACGTTACTCGCATGGGCTTATTGTTGTTTGTATGTTTGCTCGCCGGCTTGCTTGTTTTGGGGCAGGTCTGCAGCAGTGAAGTGAAAACAAGTTTTGCGCCCCAACTCCTACGCGTCCGCCTAGTTGGTAGGTGTTTTGAAGTATTGTCGTTGTTGTTGTTCACTGCTTGAACGCAGCTTGGTTTACCTGCGCCTACTGGCTGCTACTCGTACGCGCTCTACGCTCGGTGTGTGTAATTCACTCGTTCGTTGCTCTTTCTCTTGCTGCTCCAAATTCGACAATGCACTCGCGTTCGTACATTTATTTTCATTATTTGTATGTTTGCCGTTAAAGCTGCTAACTTGCAATTTGAGCCTTTTCGGCAGGGTTGTTGTTCTTGCTGCTGCTGCTACTGCTGAGTTTTGTAGTTTGTTCAACAGGTGAATACAATTGAATGGAAATGTGTCGCATTAGCTTAGTTGTTTTGGGTTTTGTCTTAAGTTGGCAGGCCGTAAAATAATTATGCCTATTCTTAAACAAATTATTGTGTGTTATGCTTGTGTGCGTGTGCGTGTATTTGTTGGTGCGAAAAGTAATGGTATTAAAGCACTTGGTAATCTGAGTAGGGTTTTGGAAGGCAATTCTCAACACGCTCGTGACAATTAACGTTTTGCGAACTAAAGTGAAGAGGGTTCAAAACAATTATGCACAACAAGAAAATGTGATGAAAAGAACGAAATATAAAACATAAAAAAAAAACAAAAAAAACAACAAGAAAATATATACAATATGTATACGAATATTTTTTAAATTTTTTTCGCACTTATAATGCTTACCCGATAGAAATATGCAAAATCAACGCGTAACTCCCAATTAAGTAGTATTGAAACAAAATGTTGTTTTTCGAAGGTTTAAAAAAATATAAGCATTTCAAATATACATACGTATGAGAAATAATATAGAGCATTTTAAATATAAAAGTATTAAGTGATTACAAAAAAACTTTAAGATTTTTACAAAAACCACAATTTCGGTTTATAGGCAAAGATTCATTATTTTACGATAAAACCACGGAAATTGTATGTTTTGTGTATTTAGTGAAAATAATAATAGTGTAAAAGAAACTAGGAAATAAGCAATATTTAAAAAAATATAAAAATTGTTTATTGCATTTAAAAAATATTGAATAATATAATAAAGAAATTAAAATATTAAAAATATTAAAAAAAAACTATTAAAAAATTGTGTTTTTGTATGTAAAAAGTGTTGTACAAACAATTTTCTTTTGTTATTTAGTTATGAGCACAACAAAGATACTAAAAAAAATTACGTTCATCAAGCATTAAGTAAATAATGGTTCGATGGAAACTTACGCCTTCTGGTGTCCGCAAAAAGCTTTGTGATTCTGAAAAATATTTCTCAAATGTTTTAGTGATGCTTTAAACTTCCTAATTAATAGGTATTATATTTAAATTATAATCAACGGAACAAACGAAACTTTAACAACTTACAAAAAATGTATGATCGGAGTGTAAACTGGGCAAAAGTGTTATTATTCAGAATATTTTCATTCTTATGAAATTATGTGGAAGTAAATTTTATCAAAAGCAATCCTATAATAGCATACCAGTTCAAAATTAAGAATAAACAAAAATTTTTTTAGCTAATTTAGTTTTTTTTTCTACCCCTAAAATAATAAAATTTTAAATAATCCTCAATAATAGCCGAAAACAATATTTTACTGCAAATTTCAAATATTTCTATTTAAAAATTATAAAAAGCGAAGTTTTTGGTAAACGAAAACTCATTAGTAAAAATTAGTTCTGTTACAAAAAAAGACTATTTGGTGAAAATGAGTGCTTATAAATCTTGAATGTTTTTCGAAAATGTCGTTTGGCGGAAGCAAATATACATGTCTATACAATATCGAGTATATTAATCATTTTAACTAAAAAAATTTAGGTTGAAAAATTTCTAATAAAAACCGACAATAATTCAATATTTAAAATTATCTAAGTCCACTAAAAGAACTGATTTCAAAAAAGAAGTTATTAATTACGAAATCATTTTCCACGAAATAGAATCTATGAATTCTAAGAAAAAACTTCTTTGTAGAAGTCTGCTGTCATAATTTCTTAAATCGATAAATCGATTTATTGTGTTCATATTTACACCAGACCGTACAAAAATCGCGAGTGAAATAAAATAGCAGTAGGTTAAGATTCGTTTATTTTTTTCTAAACTTGAAGACGATTTATGTGTATATATTATATAAATGTTTCAAGCACTTTTAATTAAAATATAATTTCTCGAAACACTGTTGGTAGAAAGTGGTAGTTGAGAATTAACATTTGTTTGGGATTAAAGTATCCACTAACTAACCAAGTGAATATTTTACGAAACCAATTTCTACCAATAAAGCCTATATTTATATCAAAAATATAGCTTCTTAAGCAAAATCCCAAAACCACTTATTTCAGTACAAAAAAAGCATCAGTAAATTTGATTTAGTTGTATTTGTAACATTTCAAAGATAAGAAAGAGCCATACAATGTGATGATAATTCTTAATTACCCAATGACCCACTTTACTAAACTATAAGAAGTAAAAATCATATCACCAATGCCTCTCTCTCAACCTGAATAAACCGAATAAATTGCACATTTATCAATAGATTCCAATAAGAAAATCGTTGCACTTTACCAAAGAAGTAGCTGCTAATACAACCGTAGTGCTTGAAGACGCAATAAAAAAATAAAATCAAAAATATAAAAAGTAAAATCAGACAGAAAAGCAAATACAAACTATAATGGCAAACAAAAAGAAAAAGAATGGCAAAAACCGGAAAAAATCTGCAACACGTCTATGCTGCGCCAAAGCAACACGCATGCGTCAGACAATTTGCACGAGCTAACAGCCAACTAAACGCTCCTCGCTAATGACATTTACGGCGTGGTAGTCGAGACACTGTCATGGCCACTGGTCGCTGCATGCCGGCGTTCCGTTGGCTTTCTAACTGGATTTGGGCTTTTGGAAGGCAACGCAACGTATTTGCTATTAAAAGTGTGCGAACGCGCTTTCTAACGGTGAATGCGGGCATTCTCGAAGTGTGCAAAAATAAACAGCACATAGCCGAAGGTCCAAAACAAACAAAACAGTTATTGAGCAAATTTTTGTTGAATTTGTGCAGCGGCTGCTTTTTCTTCTTCATCTAACCTGCACCGACCAACTCGAGAAAACGCAATCAAGTCTTTAAATTTTTATATTTTATGTTGTTGTTGTTTTTGCTACAACCATTGATGTATGCACTTTATTATCTTCTATTTGCATTTTTTTTCTTTCAACCGCCATTTTTGCGCTGCTGGCTGCTGCAACTGTTTATCTGCCGTTTTTCCATTTGGCGCAACAGTTGGCCTCATTTCCCTCGGCTGCCACTTGCTTGCTGCCGCCGCCGGTGCTTTTGTGCCGTTAAGCAAAAACCAGCTTCACGCAGCAGCAAAAGGCATAGCAAGAACAGCTGTGGTTGCACGGCTGCCCAAGGGTTGCAAGCGGTCTTCGTTGCCGCAGGCTGCTATAGACATCCATAAAGAAATTCATATATATAGTATATATTTACAATCCGCATAAATAACAAAAAGCCACAGTGTCTCAACGCCGCTGCAAGTAATATTTGTTGTCTCGGCACTTCTCCATTTGACACTACTGCAGCACTGTCAAATTGTTGCAGAAGTTGTTAGACAACTTTTACTTAACTTCAGTCAATATTTTGCGATTGTTTTTTACTGCTAATCTATTTTTATTCATTCATTTGTTTATTTTTTGGTTTTAAGTTTTGTTGCCTTTTGGTTTGTTTCTCATACTCGCGTCAACCGCTAACAACAACGTCATGGAATTTCGTTTGTCTGCTGAAAATTTTATTATTATTTTCAGCATTCTCATAGCTTACTTCGATACGGCCACACCGCGTGGGTGTCTGTCTGTCACACATTAATGAAATTCAAATTTTCATAGCAAGTGGAAAATATTGATTGTTTTGGAAATGTGGATTTTCGTCTTCACTCTTGATTGAAGAAAAGGGAAATTTGTTATATATAAATGTGAAATATATATTTTTTCTTTGTGCCTAAGCAACAACAAGCTTTCGTTAGATATTGTGGCTGTTGCTGCATTATGTCGTACAACTGTGCAAATAGCCAAACCCATTGTTGCGCACAACGCGGCACTCATCTTCACAAAAACTAATTTCTCAAATAATGGCGCTTAAAATTTCTGACTTTTTTAAAGACTAGTGTAAAAATAAGAATATTAAATTTTAAAATTACCAAAAATATATTTATATACTTTTTTGATTTTTTGGTATCTGACAGAATAAAAAATATCAAAAATTTATTCATACAATAAAAATTTCCAAATTTTTTGAAGGTCCTTACTTTTCACTTAGAAACGTCAAAATTTAATAAGCAAACACTTTTTTTCTGTTCTTTCTTTAAGTAAATGAAGCAAGCCTCAATTGCTTGTGTATGATATATCTTCATTAAGATATATAGTATTAGCTTTCGTGGTTAATTGCCACCATTTACTAACTTGAATAGAAAAAAGAATATAAAATGTAAATTGGGAGTGAAATTTCCAAAATTGGTGTCCTTATTATCACCATTAATAATTCCCAACCCTACAGTGAAAAACATTTAAATTACAACAAGAAAACCTGAGACAAAACATATCTCAAAATTCCATTATGAACCCTCTTCTGCCGTGACAACCGAAATTCTTGAGTTCATTTTTCATGCAACAGGCGTCTAGTTTCGTCTTTTTTATTACTTATCTAATAAGTGTGACTGTATATCTATGTCTATGCATAGACATGCTTATATGTTTTTATATAATTAATGTGAATATAAAAGACCTGCTGTACGTAAAAAGTGTATTACCAGAGAAGTAACATTCCTATTTATCTATATACATATATGTGTATGTATGTTAGTATAATAATTACTAATTCAAAAGAAAAATGATAAAGAAGAGATTGTGAAAAATGTAAATGTGTTGGATGAGAATCCAAATGCACCAACCTGTTTACCATACTCATGTGCGTGTGTATGCATAGACGTTTAGACTACTTTCTTGCCATTGAACTTTTGATTTATTTTCTATTAACTTACCTTGAGCTTAATTTATTTCCTCTTATTTATAAATATTTTGTATTTCTTTCAGTGCAACCGCTTGTCCTCTATATAATTGCAATAAAATTTATATATGTACATGTATACCTAAATTAAAATATATAAATATATGAAGTGTTCGCTTGTGAAGCTTAATCAAAATAAATATTCAAATCTCGTAAAATAATTAACATCTCTCCTGTCATCCGTCGCAAGTGCCTATTCTATGAAAATAATTGTGATTGCAATAAAGTAAATAAATAATAGAAATAAAAAAATATATATATATATATCAAAGTGTACAAGTGTGCTTAAAACCACAAACAAACTGACTACAACAAAATATGCCTCTTGGATTAAATGGATTAAGTCTGCTACAACTACAATTATATACTTCTTAACTGGTGAGTAAATATGAAAATTTTTTATTGTCAATAAAATTAAAATATAGAATATGTTTGTATGTATTTATTTGCCAATATCATATTTGCGAAAAATAGTATATATAGTTTGTGTGAACAAAAAAATGTGTAGGAATATTTATTTAGATTCTCGAAGCTTTTATGGGTTTCATCATTTCCTGTTCTTAGTAAATAGTGGGCAAAGAATATGCAAATAAGGATGCTCAACTGTTTTCAGATAGCACCCACATCAATTATTTAGTACTCGTTTGCTGCTAAATTACGTAACTTAATATATACTAGTACTTTACGTCAAAAAACATATACAAATGAAAACGAGGTTTTATTATTTCTGTTATTTGCAACAAAATTGTTTCGTATAAATTTACTGCTTCAGTGTGTACAATTAAAAATATATTATATTAAAGAACTAATTTATTCAGTATAATCCCGAAATTTCGGGATTTGACAGTTTTGGAATCCCGAAAATTTTCGGCATTACATATGAATTTTTTTATAATAATAAGCTTAATGGTTTAATTACATAATATTTGAAATTGTAGCTTCGGGATCCCCAAAATTTTTGGTATTACGAGTATACGTAGGTATAAACTCAAAGGCAAGTAATGAGAATTTAAATACAACTCAAAGGCATTATATTTATAATGAATTTAAATTTGTTTTCTGTATTCAAATCTGGTAATTTTATAATTTCGGGATTTTTAATAGACAGTTTCGGGATCCCGAAAAATTTGGGGATTCAATTTTTAACTTTTGGGATTATAATTTATTGTATTGAATGGCAGATAATTTTGGAAAACAATGTCATGACTTTACCCAAAGAGAAGCGTGTAGGATTCAATTCTTATAATACCGACCATCAGCTAAAGACAAATTCATTAATTCCACAATTCACAAACAAAATTAATTAACTCCTTAAAATAAACCAAATAATATTTATAAATTCAATTAAGCTAGGCGCGAAATAGAAGTGCAGGGAACTGAAAAACTATGTCACTAAATTGAGTGCCGTCAAAAGAGCACGCGCATCACGTCACAACTGTGCCGCTTGTTTCCTACGCTCAATCAATGCTATCGCCAGAGGGCGTTTATAGTGCTCGCCAAAAGTGCTCATCCAAATCGCGTCGTTTGCGAATTTTGCATATTGTTTTCTGACCTTGGTTTTATAATTTTCCTGAAGTTTTTTTGTTTTTTGTTTGTATAAAAGTGTTAATGATGACTTATATTGGCATTCAAAATTTCGTATATGCAATATTTTATCAGACAACAAATTTATTTAAATTGAGAAAATTTAACAAAAAACCAAATTAGTTATTGTTGTTGTACAACATTAGCATTAGGTGTTCAAATTATATTTCCAAACTTGATTTCTGCGCCATAAACAAGCGGTTTCACTAGCGGCTGCTTAGTAAACTGATGAGCTATAAATTGACTTTTTTGAATTTTCTTTTATTTGTTGTATTTTTGCCGTTTTATTCTTTTTTTTTGTTGTTATATTGTAGTTAAATGCTTTAAGTAGTCTCAATAAAGCGTTAAATTGTACCATTTGTCTATGGTTTCGTCCACAAAATATTTCTTAAATGCATGCCGTGTAATAATGAAGCCTACTTTGCCACTTAAACCTCTTTTATGTACAACTAAGTACATTTGGAAGACGCTAACCTACCTACTTAGATGTGGTCAGTGTAGTTGTGATATTTGGTTAGTTAATGAACTGAGTTCTAAGCACAGAAAGGAGTATTAATTTGGTACGAGTTTTTAACAAAAATCCTAATTTTTAGGACTATAAAAACTCAAGAAATAATTCTCAAAATTTTTTTAAATAAGTTTGACATACTTTTTTTCTAGCTTTATCACTCCACCGCCAACAATTTTTAATTTATAATAAAAAACATTCACCAACGTACTCATTGATGACGTCGGTGGCGGTAAAGATATCGGACAACATAACTAAATTATACAATTCCATGAAATCATTCAAAAGTGAAATTTCCATTTTTTATTTTTATTATTGTTTTCTTTTGTATTTGCCTTTCTCTTGGGTTTGTTCTCATCTGCTCCTTCACTTACTTTCAGCTTTCAAAGATGACTGATTTTCATGTTCAGTTCAGCAGATCTGTCGGTTGGTTTGGCGGACACTCCGTCATTATAAGTAATATGCGACCACTCAAAATTCACTGTGTATCATTACTGCTGATCTCTTTTATATCTACATATGAGCGAATGTGAAGGTGTTATTGCGTATGTACTTGAAAATAAACTTGTTGAACGCACCTTTGTGAAACAGTTTCTCAGTTTTTTATATTTTATTTTTCTTATTTTTGTTTTGTGCCACACATTGAGTGCTTTCAATTGCTTGATTCTAACATCTTTTCAAAATATACTTTTCCAACCGGACTTGTTAAAAGAAGAGGGCCATCTCCACTGCTTTTCTAGGAAAAATTAAATTTTTCAAAGACTGACGGTAATAATCGATATGTATTATATATAGAAAATAATAGAAACATGTTTAATATATAAAATGGTGAAGTCTGTTTTTTAACTATGAAGGCTTAAAAATTATGATAAAAATCTAAAAACTAAAAATGAAGATAAAATAGAAATTGATTATTAAGATTAAAAAATTGCATATTTTGTAAAAATATATAAAAACTCTAAAAATATTAAACCGTAAAAACTAAATATTTTTCTACATATGAATCTCAAATTTGATTTTGTTAATAGTTCAAAGAATTTTTTTTTTAGACTTCATTTATAGTAAATATGTAAGATTATGCAAAAGGTAATGAAAAATCATTTTCTCACATTTCTTTAACTATTTCCGTTTCTTGTGAACTCCTTCTAATCACTTCACCGGAAGTTATTCAGGTTAGCATCTTAATTCCTTTAACTCAAGCAGCGCAAGTTCGTGTCTTAAGTCTTTTATGTTCTCACAACTTTTACGTGACTAATATCAATAATGTATAGTATAAATTGTACCCGTTCCCAGGAAGAAGAACATATATTTTTACAAATTATATTAATTTTATCTTGACTGCTTAGCAAAAGTTGCCTTAATATTAATTTATGACCGAACAGCTGGCGTTTTGCTGCCTTCAGCTGCTGCCCGTGTGTACTGTATTCCGCTTCGTCAGTCGGTAGACGGCTAACCAATTAATAAATATCTATTTGACCACATATAAACAAGTACACCATTCTTTGCGGACGCTGTTCATATTTCGTAGAATTTTTGAAAAAAAAAAAAATATTGTAATTAAGCTTGGACAGAGCAAGCGGCAATCAATATTTTATAGCTACGCAGTTAACTGCGCTACGCGAACTTATCTAATTGTTTCATTGTTTCGGCCGAAAAGCTTGTCGGATTGATTAAGTCACTTTTATACTAAACATATTAAAATTTTGAAAACACACTCAAGATTAACGAGAGGAAGAAATGAAATGAGTGTAAGACAAATTAGTTAAAAGCTTTGAAAAGAAGAAAAATTATTTTTTATTGCTTCCTTTCAGAAACCAATATTTTATTATAAAATTTAATTCAAAATTTTTATATTAAAAAAACTTGGCAACGTTACTCAAAAGTTATTATTACGTATTTATATATATCCATCAAAGTTCAATCTATTGAACCAATAGTGTAATAAAAAATTTATTTTAAAAATTTTCTGGACCAAAATTCTACCCCGTATAAAGGGTATAAAGAAGTTCACTTAAAGTAATTTCTTAAATCACTACATAATTTCAAAAAATATTTATCACTCTAAAATAATTAATAATTATATATCCGAAACTGAACGACTTTTAATTGAGCAACAATAACTAAATATCTCAAGATTTACAATAACTTTGCATTCACATGCTGCAAATCCTTCCAACTTTTATTCTAATTATTTAGATTTATCTTAACAGCTGCTTCTGATTAATGGTGGCAATAAGAATAAATACTTGACAAAACAATGGAAACTTGCTTACTTGTGGAAAAACGTGGAAATAGCGTAATTGTGGGAAAAGCTAAAACAGTTTACCGCACCGGCAAACATACACCGACACTTCGACCGACTGCTCACAGCTCGGAGCTAGAACGCTTAAAAGTATATATTTTTATTTATGTGTTCACTTTCCCAAGCGCACTAGAGCTTGCCGTCCGTCTAGTCAGTGACCGCGACTAAAATAGAGACAAAAATTTATTCACACACATACTACCACGCTTTGTTGGTGTAATTAATAAATTACAATTATAATTACGCTGAATTGTTTCTATTGTTTATTTGTTTGTGTTTGACTGTTTATATTTTAGTATACTTTATTGGCTGTCATTAGAGTCTAAACAAGCAAGCGCCAGTTTTACTGTTGTGTTTTCACGGTTACTGATTATTTCACAAAAATTTCTATTGTTTTGCATGCCGGTATAGTCATAAAAGTTTCAGTTATAATGTCCTGTCTGCTAAACTGCTAATTGGTCTACTGTAAATTGGAGATAATCATTACACCAGATATGTGAAAGTTATTATAAATGTTATTGTAGCTTTTGTGATTTATAGTATAAAAAAAATTGTATGGTTTTTATTTTATAGTTATTTTTCTGCTAAAAAATTTGTTTGTTTACTTCAATAAGTACTCAACTAATATTTTTAAGTTCCTAATATTCTTTATTTATTATACTTATTCCGATTTTCTGTTCACAACACTGTTATTTATAAGGTTGCCTGCGCTCCTACTGTCAATGGAACCTTGCTACTATTATTTGGTAGACCGAATGGTGCACTAGCTACTTCTTCTATACAGCGGTATTGCTACAAAAAACCACAAATTGTGGTGCTTTGATTCGATTGTAACTATATGCAGTAAACTTGAAATTTTGCTTTTGTTGCTCTGTTTATACTCGCCTCTGGCTTTCTTTATCTGAGTGCCGTTCGCTCGCAACATTTCCAATCACTTTTAATTGACCTTAAAATGCTTCAACATTGTGTGACCACAAAAGGCACGCTGAGCAAAATTGGCATACAAAAATATCGGCGTAGGAAAATAGCCGCGGAGAAAACCGCCAGCGAGCGTAGCGAGTGAGAGGTGAGCACGCAGCGCACGGCGGTGGGCCATGACGTCACTTCGTGGCTGCGCATTTTTACAAGTCTTTTTGCGAGAGTCGCTTGGTGGCTGTGATATATTTTTTATTGACTACAAGTTGCAACTTGAATTAAGCTCGCGCGCTTATATACAAAAATGTATGTGAAAAAACAATATTTGGTTTTTTACCGATTTTGGTAAAACCGCACTGAAAGAGTTTATATGTTGAGTTCACATACATTGATTTTATTGATTGAGTTGGTTTTATTCAATTTTTTTTTAATAAATTTGCAACTACTTGCGGGCGCAGGTTCTTGTCTTCGCGCTGGCTTTCGACAATTCCAGTAAGTGGGTGCCTGACGCAGCAGCGTGTGACATGCCACTTGTAGCAGCTATAGATAAATTTGTTTTATATGTGTGCAAAACTAAAGCGCATTAGCATAAAAGTGCACATTTGCATTGGGGTCAAATGCCGTTTAATGCCACTTTATTGCAAAGATTCAATCGCCGAAAAACACAGCGTGGCGACTATGTTGAGTGGGCGCAGCACAGTTATTGCCAAGTTCCCAGTGTCGCTGCAGCTCATTTGCAGTTGGGAAAGGCAAACGAATTTGTATATTCCTACGAAAGCAAGTGCTCTCTCACTGATAATCACTTCGAATGCGTTAATCGATAAACCAAAAAATTACTATATATTTTCCTTCCTTTCTTACTCGAAGTTGTTACTCTGCTTTGCTTTCGAAACTGGTAGGATAGAAAATACTTTTGCGACTGTAGTAAAATGTAGGATAAATAAAATTCTTGTCTCTAGTTTATTTTTTATTGACAACCGTCTTTTGTTATGGATCTTTTTTATCAAATGAGTCAAATTTTAATAGGAGCTTAATAAGAGCGGTGTCCGAAGGGGGTCGTTTAATGACTTACACGGATCGCGGACGCCTGACATTTGACGATGAGATGTTACATAATACATCTACACTAAGTGTATGAAGACTGAAAACTCTTTTAAATAACACATGATTTAAGACAACATTAAAAAGAAATTAAAGTCTATGAAAACAGTTAGAATTTTATCGTATTGAAATGAGAATCATGTCACTTAACTGCTAGTTGTTTGAAGTTAATTACCGGAGCTTATCTTGATAATTAAAATAAGCTATAAATAACTTTCTTCAGCGATTTTCTTCAAATGCATTGTAAGCAGAGATTAAAATTGGATAAACCGAATTAATTGTAGTTTAGGTGTCAAGGAAGAATGGAAATGTTTCCGATGCCGAGAGAACTCTGAAATCATTTATAATAGAGTGTCGACGGGGAGGTGGACGTGTGTAAATGAATTTGTTGATGAATTAGGCTTGACTGCAGGCGTATCGAAAGAAGGTTAACTTGATGGTAGCGCGCAGGATCGCTGAGTAATCTAATGATGCCTATTTGGTGTGGGGACTAACCTTTATGTTTTCTGAGGTGCTGTATTGTTACGATGTTGTGCATGTTGTTCTGACGAAGAAGAGCTGTGTATTATGGTGTACTCTTCTATTTAGGAAAATAAAACTGAAACTGTTTCCGAAACTGATATTAATTTCATCTCAAAGTCTCTTTCATCTCTTTCATTTAATTATAAATGTGACGTAACCAAGGAATTGAATATATATAGTACATTTATATAGATATCATACGATTGTAGGAATGTATAAAATTTATCAAATTTCTTAGATAAAAGTTAGTTTTTAATTCTAATTAAATTTGCTAAGTAATTACAAATTATTTTTTATTCTTCTTATATTAAAACTTTAAAAAATGCATATATATATATATATATATATATATATATATATATACTATACATATCACTTAAACTCTGAAGCAATTTTTTTACCACGCTATTGGTAGCTTCACCTGTTTATTTGTTCTTTCTTCAGTGACACTGAGAGTGATTGATAGACATTGCAAAAAAGTAATAAAATTCGCGGAAACCTTTTTCTTCTTTATTGGCGTGGACGCCGTTTACGCGGTTATAGCCGAGACACCGACTGCGCTTAAAATTAGGCAGCTTAAAGCATCAACTATTCATATTGTCCTTTACTTTGTGCCATTTTTTCGTATACCGAGCATACCACACTTTTCACAACAACGCAAGTATTTTGCGGCGAATAGTGAGAGTTATTTTTACTTTTTAATTTGCAAACTTTCAAAAAAAAACAGTTAACTCGGGAAAAAAAGAAGTATGTAAATGTTTTTTGCTTTTTATTATATTCACTTGATATTTTAATTCTCGTAACCTACATTCCGCACTTAATTATTTTCACAAAAAACTTAAAAACATATTAAGAAGAAAATAAAAAAAAATCTTAAATTGGCACTTTTTCGCCCAAATTGCTGTTTAATGGTTTTCATCGCCTGTTATGGGTACAGGTAGGCTCACATACTTATCTAGGTACTCTCACATATCTACCTAATTACGAAGTACGAAGCAGCAACAATTATTTCAATTACAAGCAACTCATATTCAAGAAGTACGTGTCAGAACACATAACCAAAATGGGTCAGATTCGACACTTACGCGGTAGAAAAAGCAAAAAAAAAAAAACAACAACAACAGATTAACATGTACATATAAAGCTGATGCAAGTGGATATGTAAGGTTTTGGCTGCTGTGTTGACGCCGCCTCTCTTCGATTTAATCAGCATCACAACTAAGTTCTTACGCTGCTTTCACTTAGAGCTTCTTCAGCAGCACTTTGTTGGGACTTTCGTTTAAAAGTATTTATGGGAAAATAATACACAGGTTTGGGCATACATACTATATGTGTTTGTAGCGCTGCTGGGTTCATGTTTAGGCTTAATTAAATTTTATGCTGCTTTAGGCAGAAGCTCCCATATACTTACCTATGTGTTGATGTATGTGTATTTACCTATTTTTATGGCTTAAGGTAGAAAGAAATGAAAAGTATGAGTTATTATTCTTTTCTTCCCTCAGGCCCATGATTAATTAAGACCTCCCAGACTATCATATCATATTGAATTGTGGTTTTTGTTTGAAATATATTTTACCAAAAATAGAAAAAATTTCAATCATGATTTCCTTCGCATTTCATTTAATACTTCCAATCGCTGCCTTTACTGTTTTCATATCTTTCGTACACATTTTTATGTATATTTCCAAGTATGTTTTATATTCTCTTTCAAAATTCTATTTTTAAATTTTTTTCTTTTATTAATACTTAAGCATTACCAATCGTATTTGCAATAAAAACTTGCATGTTCATCATTTTTCATTTTTCCAAATCCAAATTACAAATATTAACTATTAAATAGAAAAACATTCGCTGCGCCTTGAGTTCATTCACTTGGCTTGTGCTCGCGTGCTGACTTGCGGCTGCCTGTTATTGCTACTGTTGGCTGCCAAGCGCCATTAACCAATTTTCGCTACTTAAATTGCCACATAATTTCCAAAAATACAAAAACAACTTCACTAAATTAAAACATTTCGGCAATTGGTCAGCAGATTGAGCTGCTGATCGTTCCATTCTTTTATTTTTTGTTCGTCGGCTTTGTTTCCTCACTTATTTTGTAATCTATACCCATTTTTATGGCAACGTTCTTACTTATGTAAGCGCTTTTATAAGCAATGATTGAGTTATTCGCCGTTGAAGTTGCTTGCACAATCGAATATCGAACGATTTCTAGATTTAAGCACACTGATGCGACATTTCCGCAGCTTACTTCATATATATATTTTTGATATACCCTTTGTAATTTATTTTGTAACTTTTTTATTATTTTTTTTTTTTTTATTTATTTTGAAGTCGATTTTTCATTTGGTATACACTTTCTTATGGGATTTTTTTTATTTTTTTTTTTCTGCTGCCTTACGCTTATTTATTTGGAGCTGAAGTTGTTTCTTTCCTTTATTTTATTAAGACTACCCTCGCAAATTGTGTATGCTTTATTTCTTTTCTTTTATTGCTATTACTTCATCGTATTTTTAATTCTACTTTCTTATTTTCGTAGTTGTTTTAGCAATTAGCTGGCATGATAAATGTTTTCGATCAATTAGAGTTTGATTATACATCTTCTCTATATTCTTCGGGCTTTGAATCGCTGAGTTTATATAGTAAATTTATATAGTATTTTGCAACAAATTGATAAAAAATAGTGGCATTTTTTATGTGTGTTGGTGCATATGCTATAATATATAGCTGCCATTTAAACTGATCGGGATCTAGTCTTTGTATGAAAAGCTTTTTCATTTGACGAGTCAACTCCAAGGATTTTTTGGCATTGATTATTGTCCCGGTCAATGAAGTAATCTTCGTAGAAATATTTCAGATCGATCGAAACCAAGTTCCTGTAAGGATCAGCGTTGACATTTTTTCTAATTATTTAGTTTTCTGTTTATATAAATTAACATTTTAATTGTATTTGAAATATTTATGTGGTTACTTTTTATACCAATTGAGTGATGTCCGAAATTTTCAAATAAAAATGAGCGCGCATGTTTTCTTTACTACAAAAGCATGTTTATATTTATCATTTATTTTTTATGACTTGCTTATTTATTTGTTTGTTTATTTTTATTTATTTCTAATCTTCTTGTTAACTACATACAAACTCAACTAGCCACACAGTTTTAATGTTCATAAATTCCACAGTTAATTACACATTTTCTTACACACACAGGTTCGAAATAGATAGATACATAAATATATCAAAAAAGTATATGAAACCAGCTTCGCCTTAAGAAGTTTTAATCAGCGCAACAATTCAAATAATAGACGAGTGACTCATCTTAGGTTTACCTCGGGGAAATCGGACAGTTGCAAAACCAAAATAAGAACATCAATGAAATGAACGTTTTACAAATGATATATATTCAATCGAACTTTTCGAATATTCGGCATTTAGTTTTTGTTGTTGTTGGTACAATGGGATTATTGGTATGGGCAGACTTTTATTTTACAGCTCACACAAAAACTACAACAATCAGGCATCTCTGCAAGTGAAGTAAAATGTCAAATGCTGGCAGTACTAGTGAGATTTATCCGCCAGAAGCGCGCAAAAATAACAACAGCAAAGAAAATCACGAGAAAAAGTTGCGCAAAAACAACAGAATCGCACCAAATTTGGTAGCGTTGAGAAAAGGCGCAACGGTGACTGCAAATCTTTTAAACAAAATTTTTACACTCATAACTTGTTTTATTTGTTTTTAATATATTGACGTTTGTGAGAGTTACTAAACAGGATTTTCTAACATTAACTTTTTCTTGCATTATAGTTTGCTTGCTATTTTTTTATGTATTTTCCTTTTTTTCCATATTGTTGATGTAGTCCCTTGCATGCAAGCACATCTTCCTTATTGCCTCGTAATGACTGCTCATAAATTTTGACATTTATTTATTTGCGCTTGCTGACCCTCTTATTCATGCCTTTTCTTCACAATCTCTTATTTCTAATTTTTGGCAGTTTTCCACTGCGCGAAGTGAGAGTCGTTCAACTGAGTAGCCATTGTGGTTAATATGCGTCCAACGGCGGATGCGCCACACCAAGAGCCAAAGACAAACCAAATATGTAGTTAAAAAAAAAAACAACGCAAAGCTATCAGGGTACGAAAAAAGCAAAAGGTTATGAAATTAAAAATATATAGGAATGTGTGTTTAGCTGCTAAGTAACTCGAACTGTGTTGGGATCGTATATTGGCTGTTAGACGAGTGGAATGCGGCAGGAAGCTGTGGGTAAGCAGCGGTGGTGAGACTTCAAAAGTTGAGTTAGCAGATGGCATGTTGCAGATAAAGTTAGCAGCAACGTAATAGAAGTGAGTAAACCATAGTCGAAACGAATATAACTGCATTTTTTAAGCCCACGCCAATTACTTGTTGCTTTATAAATGAAACGTTAAAAAAATTAAGTTAACACTACAGAGAGGAGCATTCTCATCCATCCAAAAGTTTGTGTGGAACCCACGCCCAGTTTTGTTTATAGGCATTATTTTTTATGAGCTAGAAGCCAAATATGTTAGCTTTAAAAGTGTTAGCAAAGGCAGCTTGCACTTTTTAATGTAGCTTTTGTTATATTTGAGACTTAATACTAAGGATAATGAAGTCGAGAAAGTGAACTAATGAAAATGGGAGTGTAATGAACAGACATTATATTGCAAAAAAAAAAAAAAAATACTGTAAGACCAGCGAATTATCCATAAAAATTTACGATCGCTAAGCAAAAGCATTTTAAACTTTTACAAAATTGTAAAATAACAGCAATTTCAAGTGAGCACAGCTTAGCAGTAAAAAGCGCCTCAATGGCTGGGAAAATATGCAATTTCTAATGCAAATTTTTTGCGAATAATTTTTTAATAGCTTTTTAACTATAAAAGGTATAAAGAAAAGTTGAAAATAATAAAAAAAATCACTTTTTTACGCTGATTGAAACAAAAAAACCACTCACATCCAAAGCCGTACACAAACGCAACTCAACACTCACACACTCCAAAAAAAGACTTGTTACACAAACCTGACAATTAAGCTGACAATTCGGCGACAATTTCAATAAGCTGCACGTCCATTATGCAGCCTTTTCGGCAACGTTATGTGCCGCGCAACACACTCACTCACATTCCTATGAAAACTCATATGCAAAACTGTTGCAAATCGTAATTGTTTGATGAAGCGCAACTGCCGAGTGAGGCTTATACGCACACACATAGGCAATTACGTGACTGCTGCACAATGCACGGCGCAAGCATCAGTCAACTATGGCGGAGGTGAGTCTTTGTTTGTTGTGGTGTTTTCAGCGAAATAATTCTTTGTGTTTGTTTTGTATTAACGGGTTTGGTTTTTTTTATTTTTATTTTTTTTTTTTGTTTTGCTTTTTTTGTTTTTTTATTCTCGCCGTCTCCTTATGGCATAATCGACAAGCGCCAAATGCAAAGCATAAAATATTCGTCAATTAAAATGCAACTGAGACGGGGGCGCTCAGACTGTTAAAAAGTCCATGAAAACAAAATGCATAGAAAAAAAGCATAAAAAAATATTAAAGAAGTCTGGCGAGTGTTATTGTGCTCACTGACAAATTCACATAAAGTAGTTAGGAAGTGTGCGTTGTTAGCTGCGACTGTAATACTCGTAAATACTGTGAGCAAAAAATGGTAAGACTTTGTTCATGATTTTAAAACTCTTAATTTATTCCTCCAAATCTACAACTGTACTCCTTAACTCACTAACTCCTCAGTTTGCTGTTTTTTTCATACTTATTCTTTTCAAGCAGGTGGTAACCTAAGTTCTTGAAATGAGCGATCTTTGCTCAAATGTCAATAGTCTGATGCCCATTTTGTAAAAATTATTATGGGATTTAATAAAATTTTTACACTGTTAGCAACTCTGCCACAAAAAATACTATCAACTTTTTAGGTCTCTTATTTTACCTAAAATCCCATTGCTCGTCATGTTATAATAATGCTGACATAATATACATTGTATTTTTTATTAACCGTTTGAAACAGATGACAGTCTCTTTGAAGAAAATCTTTAACTTTATTTCTTTCGTTTTAAGATACTAAAACAGGTGGCAATCTTCTTTAGAATAACCTGAAAATACTATATAGCAACATAAATATTTCAAAAAAAAATATTTCCGCGGTACACGTGACTTGCTACACAACCCAACAAATGGTCTACAGCAAAATTTCCAACAAATATTCTACCAAACGAACTCTGACAAACAGACAAGTTCCGACAGCACTTGCCACTTAATACCCTCTATTGAATTGATATGTTGACTAATTACGTGGCCAGTGCTCACTTGCAGCCATTCACATGTCAGCAACAACATTATAAATATGAGCTCAGCGAAGTGCAATTTTAGTAGGTGTGTCCCTTGAGTCGCAGCGACTAACCGCCGGCATATATAATTACATTTGCGCACTTGCTGAGCGTGCTGGCAGGCAGATAAATTCAAAGTGCGACAGAACTTGCACAAGCCCGGCCACAGATATGCTGGTGTTGGCTTCTAATAACACAGTGAGCTTATATGAGCACTTACATACACTTGCATGCAAAAATACTGGTGCTTATAGTAGGAGAACCATAATGCATCTGTAACCTCATGTCAAATTGTTGCGTTAACATTTCACCTTAACTAACTCATTGATCAAGTCGAATTTTTTCTTTTTTAATTTTTATTAGAAGCTTTTGTTTGTTTTTGTTTCTTCGTGCTTATTTAAATATCATGTAATTTATTATCGCCGTTTGTCGTTGGCACACTTCATTGTGGGACAACACTCATGACCCAAGCACATACATATAATACGACATATATAGTATACTATACATTGTGCATATGTACAATATACTATAAATATTGAACCGTTTCATAGTAATCACTGAACGTACTACACTCGGCTTCTCATTTCTCCAAAAGGGCTATTGCATTTTTTCAACGTTCGCGCGAGAGTGATCCGCTTTGACATCACAGAATTATACTTAGCAATAGTTTAGCTGACCGTAATGAATCAAGCAGAGCCGTAAAATATTGTCGCTTTGGCATAGTAACGTCAACACGTAGACTCTGGTCTAGTTTTTGCCTAATCCAATGCCGTTAAGAAAACTTCTCGCATCGGTGTTTCATTCCACTTCTTCTTATATTTCTGGTAAATACTATTAGATTATAATGAAAGGTTAGTGTGGATACCGAATTAATATTGGTTTGTGGGTAATAGAAGACAAAGAGAAAAGCTGCTCAAATTAAAAGAAATACATCATATAAGCAAAATAAAATTAAAAATTTAAGATCAGTTTTTTTATAAAAACTATAAAAAACTTAAAAATTAAGTCATACATTTTTACAATAAAGAAAAAGGCTCTCGAATATTTTCTATCAGACTATGATATGCAAACTGGTACAAAATAAAAAAAATAGTCATACCTGAATCGAAAAAAGAAATTTTTTCGTGACATTTAAATTAAAACTTCTTACTGTTATTTGCTCTCAGCATTATTATATGGCGTTTACTTCTGTATAAATGTTTTACTATAAAATATTTATAATATATACTGTATTAAATAAACCATATATTCACTCATCCTATATATATAACTACAACATATTCTGTCAGCGTGGTTGCATTCCATTTTGGTATTTCAACAACAATTACACAATAAAAAGATGTTTGGTGTTCGTAGTTTGACATTTCAGGGCCTTTTGAGCATCTTTGCGCATGCTTTGCTACAGTGGTACAAAATAAAAATGCATCAGGTATGCAATTGCGATTGGAGGACACGACATTTGATGAAACACCATTGCAAACCGGTGGCAACAAAGTCTGCGTAGAGATAAAATATATTTAGATATACAAGTCACATGGGCCAGCATTCCTTGGTTGACTCTCCTTGACGTATTTTTGTTCGCAGATATGCTTAACTAAAGGTGAAGTGAGTTTTAATAGTTTTCAATGCAGATTTTTTGATTTCATGAAGAAATATAAATATCAAAATGTCTAATATAGTTAGATAGTCAGTATATTTTAAATTTCATTCTATGAACTTAATGTAGAAATGTGATTTATTTATATAATCATATATTTCTTTCATTATAAAATATGAGTTACAAGTCTAGGGCCGATGAGTTAGTGATTATATTCTGTGGCTTATTTAGAAATGTTATTTTTATCTATTCTTTTGAAAAACTATCTTTTCTGCTTAATTATTGCTTATTATAACTTCAATCTGTTTCTTGGCCCAGCGAAATGTGATGTCGAACCCATAAAGTCGCTGTGGGGGACTTGACCTTACCAAGCCTCAACAATTTGAGACGAAACAACGTTAAACTTTATAGGCAAACATGCTTTTCATTCAATAATTTTAGAAAAACTAGTCAAGAGTAATAATTTCAATTTCGCTGAGAGGATATATTACTAAAATTTCTAAATTAATGTTTATTGATTTCTTTGATATGTCTTAAAAAACTCTCCCTTCGAACCTTAGCAAAAAGATATTAGTAATTATTGCGTGTTTAGACTATTAATTTTCAAATATATGCATATCTTTGTAGGAAACAAAGATAAATGAATTATTCGCTGATATCTCACTTTAAAATACTTTCTTTAATGCATATTAAAACATCCTAAAAATATGACTTTACAGGGTAGCGAAAAAAAATATTGTAGCCAAGACCATTAAACAGGTAAAGCGAACTTTATAGCTGTTTACAAGCTGCACCATGACTACATCTAGCAGCAAGTGATTACGTGCTTATATTTAATGTTCTATATATATGACCTGTTCACATACATATATCAGTACATACAAAAAATATATATATCAATATTTACCTATTTCCATAGGTAGCATAATATCCGAATTACAACAACATACTCTAAATTGATAGCTATTCCCAAACGGTGCGCTATTTTCCCTTTCCCAACGCTTTACTTGGAAGTCATCGAATCACACTTAAGGCGCCTCGATATGTTTCGGAAGGCTTCAGCAAGAGACATGAAAAAAGTTTCCAATTTAAAACTATGCAGTTCAGTGACTCTTCCATTCTACGCATGAGATTTCTACTTTGCTTTTTATTAACAAGTATGCATTTACTTATTTTTTCCTAAAAGAGCAACTTGCCACTCCTCAACCTTCAAGCGGTTAAGCGCCAAGTCGCTTAGATGCAATATAAATGTCAGATGCCTTTTATGGTCCACAGCAATAGTGAACAGCGAAGAGCGTGTAAATATTTACACTTTTTGACGAGCGTGAAACTTGTTGTTGTGTGGCCGCGCATGAATTCTGTGAGTTTGTGAGCAAGATTCACTTGCCTAACTTTATAAGATTCACTTTGTTGCAAACCTATAAGTGTTATTGTGTGTGTGCAAGCGCTTGAGCACTTTATATTAAATAATTGATTGGTACACAAATATTTGCTTTTATGTTAACGTCAAAGCACCGAAAAGGCAGTTAACATTTCTCAATATAAACCAGTTGCTTAACCTGATTTTTTTTACTTTTTAAACAAAACTAAAACATATTTTTTTCTATTAAATAACTCACCTGTTAGTTTGAGTATTATTAAATAACAATCATAGCTTTATATTCATGTTCATAATATTTTTGACGAAGAACTATACGCTTAACGCTTTAAGCAGATTATTCTTCTCCTTTTGATATTTTTTTTTCTATTTATTTAGTTTCTAATATTTATACACAAAAACCTTAGTTCATATGGTTATGTAGGAAAATAAAAATATATTTTTTTGATTATTTTTTTCCGCCTTTCTGTTCTATTATGCTCTGCGCTAATCATAAATTAATTTCGATTGTATACAAATGCTAATTTCTGCCTGTCGTGAAAATGTTTTGCATATTAAGTGAAGTCGGCTAATCACCCCTTCTGTGTTTTTATATATACATACATACATATTTGTATATAAGATATTAGTCATTTACGCGCGTTAATTTGAATATCAATGAAGTTTCGAATTTTATGTCACTGAATGTTTTGAATTTTTATCATCTTCAGACTTACGTATTACAAACATCTCTGCCATAATCTGGTCAAAATTGTAGAAACCTTAAGAAGTGATTTGATTTTGAAATTTACTTAATGATTTAAAAGCTTTCACTTTGGCATCTAAAATAAATAGTAGTAAAATCAAACCTTAATAAATCATAAATAAATCGCACATCGCTCGCTCGTCTTTCTAGTATTTTATTATGTAGAATTTCACCATTAAATGTTTAGGTTATGAAATATTGTCAACGCTCACTTGCTACATGTGATAGTACTCATACCTTAATTCTATTACCATTGGGCTCGAAATGTAGGCAATTTTTCTCATAACCAATCTTAATTATATAGTGCTTTTCTTTATGTCAGAGCACAAGCAAATGGGGAATATTTAGTACTCAAAAGTATATCAAATTAGGTTTGTATCAATATTATATGTTATTAAATAAAATTTTTTTACCACAAATATTTTCGGAAACTGCTACTAATATTGAATTATATTTTTCAAATTTTTGTAAAAAACAATTGATTTAGTCTTTTGTGAAGATAAATGAATACAACCTTCTTGAAAAAAATTCATTTCAATATTACTTTGCATTGAATTGAAACACAAGTAGTCAATAGCCGGCAATAGTGCAGTTATAGAGAAAAACGTTAAAAAAAAGTTCAAGGCAAAAATAATAACTAAGCAAGGATCAAGTACATTTCTTCATCCAAACAACCCCATACTGTCTCCATTCGTTATTACTACTACAACAGGTGGGGCTAATATGGGGGCTCCCATTCAGCTAATACCAAAAACGGGCAAATGAGGTTGGTGATGCGGGATAGGCTAAATCCCTCCCAAACGTCAACCTCATTTTCGCTCGGTTCACTAAGAACGAGGCTCTGATGACCGAGTAAAGGCGGTATAATCTTAGCACCTGCGAGGAGAAAATTCCTACGCCATTCCCTGCCCAGAAGCGTAATCGGCAGCCCCGGAACTAGGCTCGTATGCAGAAGGCTAATCACCTACTCATCTTAAGCCCTCTGATTACCGCAACCGAAAAAAGGCTCTATCTTCCACCTAGAAACTACGGGAAAATATGTACTACACCACAAAAGCTTTCACCAAAAGCAATACAAAACCAAATCACTCACTTTCACCCGACGCTAGTGCTGAAGCAAAATAAATAAAAATAATCAATGAAAATCCTGCTTTCACATCCATTTTTCAAATTGCACTCAAACATAACGAGCAAAACCAACAAACACACATGCATATGCAGCAGCATCCGCTTGCAAGATGGAAAAAGAAACCAGTTGACTGACATATGCAGACAACGCAAAAACGGCGAACGGAATTGAGAAGAAACACATATCTTAGGTTCAAAGACAACATCAACCATGGTGACTGCAGCAACAATTTATTTTTAATGCCGCGAATATTGCTGGGTTGTGTTCGCAATTTTATAGCACTGTCACATAAATTTTTTGTTGTTGTTGAGTACATTAGTTCCTGTACGGTGCACTGATAAAGCGCAAACGTATGCCTTTTCGTTTTCACTTTTCTTCATTTTTTATTAAATTTTTAAAGATTTATAGTAATTGTTACTAAAAAAGAGCCGATTATTGAATTGTTTTGGAAAAATATTTATTAGTTGTATAATTGTTATTATAATTTTATAATTATTTTTATAAGTCTTCATACAATTATATTTTTTTTTTTAAACAATGTTTTTATTTTTTTGATATTGTCTTCATTTTAGTATTTACTTACCACATGCCTAGAAAAGTAGGCGAAGTTGGAGTTTTAGTAGTTTAGTTTAGTGCGTTCCAAAAACAATGCGCCCCCTGGTAGCACCATCTATATGTCGTTCAGTGTTTTAGAATTTGCTATCTTTATTGATTGTCCAGTGAAAATTTCATGACATTTCATCATCGATTGGAAGTGAAGTTATCGCATTTTAAGTGTGAGTATGTTTGTGTTATCGGTGCGAAAATGTGCTTTGAACAAAGAACGAATATTTAATTTTGTTTTAAAATTGGTAAAACTTTCAACGTTTCAATTGATGAAAAAAGTTAATGGTGATGATTGCCTATCCCGTAGCAGAGTGCACAAGTAGTTTCAACATTTTCAAAGTGATCGTGAGGTCATAAATCAAGATCAATCGACATTTGAGCATACGAAAAGTGTGTGCATGGTTTGTTTCGCACAAATTGACTGACGACCAAAATTTGGTCAGAATCCAACCTTCGAAGGACGTTTATTTCACGAAAAATCACATTTTAACCATTAACTACTCCCCGTATTCACCCGATATGGCACCGTGCGACTTCTTTTTTTTCGGAAAGAGGTAGTTGCTTATTAAAGGAAAACGTTATGCAGACGTAGATGCCATTTAAAAGGCTTGCAGTGGCATACTGGCGGCCATACGAGATGAAACACTCGTTCGACATGCTTCTGGGCCGTATAAAAAGCTGTATTGAAGCGGAAGGGGACTATTTTGAATAAATTGATTTTTTCGAAAAATCCATTTGTTCTGTTTTATGTTTTTTTGTTTTCAAATCCTGTTTTCTTAGGAACGCACTTTGTATACGTATCTTTGTATAAGTTTAGGCGCTTTGTTAAATTTAGTGTAGTCATACACCTGGTTCTCTCATTGGATTTTAATTTAAAACAGATGAAAGCAAAGAGGTAATAAATTTACTAAGTTTAGAAGTGAAGCAACCCAAAGCAATCACTTCTAGGCTAAGAAATGTAAGCTAGCAAAGAATTTATGTAATTGTTAAGATCAAGAACTCTAGCTATTTACAAATACACTCAGCTCAGTTCACTGACAGACATCAATAGAAATAATTCATATAAATACAAAAAACACAGATATGAATTAGGCTTATTGCTATTTATATAAGTATGTATGTATATATTTTTGGGCAAAAATTCCTTTTATATAACTAAAATAATTTCAATTTTATTTATTGACAGCTGCTTTGCATACAATTCCATTGTCACTTGTAAGTCATGGCCAAAAATGGTGTGGCAAGCAAATATGTCAAAAGCGGTGCCGTTGCAAGCAGCTACTTGCAACAGCAATAGCTGTATTGAATGCAGCGATATTTGGCGAGCGAGACATTTATCACTTCTACGAACTCAGATCCTTATAAAGCATAAAATGGGTTGGCTTATTCACTTGCCAATAGCCGATGATGGCATTGTTTATCAAGATGAACACGGGCAAAATACATATATTATTCTGTTTGGGATGCAAAACATTTAAATAGATCCAGTTCGTATTACAATTATTCATTGCTGAAGTGGAAAACATTAACAAAAGCATACTTGGAGGAAAAGAGACGTTATTGATGCCACGCATAGATATGTGCGAGTCAGTGGCGGTGACAAGCCACTGGTATCTTGCATACATACATTCACACAGATACGCCGATATTTATGCAAATTCAACCGTGTCCTATACAACAACAACAAATGGGAATGCCTGTCAAAAAAAAAAGGCGAACAATGACAAAGCAGCGACAATAGAAGCAAAATAAAATGATAATGAAATACAATAAAATTATCCAACACCTTATGCCGTGGCCGATTGCATGCAAATTACATTTTGATGCGCCTGCTTAATAACTGACCGTCAATATGGTTACATGTATGTGCGTGTGTGCATCAAATGTAAATGAAATCAATTTCGGTGTGGCTTTTGAGTCGCTAAGACAAACGAATCATTAATTTGAATTTTCTTTGGAGTGTTATTATTTCATAGATCGCGGGCGACAAATGATTCCTACCGATGACCATTAAATTAATGGTCCATAAAATCTTATTTTGTCTCAGGCTTTTATTTGTTTTACCGTACAAAGTATAATCAGTTACATAATTCGCAATTAAAGTTCGTCTGACTTAATAAGGGAAAAATGAGTTTTTCTCCTTTTCTCCTGGCTCTTGTAAGAAAAACATTATACCATAATCAAAATAAGAACTATTAATCTTCACACGTCCACATTAACAACAAAATATTTTGTCTTAAGAAAAAATCATTTTCTTTATGAGACTGAATTTCAAAATAAAAAGCTCGGTGATATATGAGCCGGCTCAGTGAATTCGCTTCTCATTTGTCATGCTTTCGGCTGTCAGTGCAGCTGCTTGCTTTATACATGCAACGTTCATCAAATAGCATTCATCTGAATTTATAATACAATAACTAATACAATAACAATGCTGAAATTACAATTATCTAAGCGCATAAGCATGAAAGCAACAATGAAAACAAAAAGTAGGAGGGCTTGAACATTTGTAAAAAAAGATACAGAAGGGGAGTTAATCCTAAGCATAAAAATGCATGTGTTCATTTATTTAAAATGCTCATATTTCACTTTATCGTAAAGCGTGTGCTTGTGTGTGTACATAAGTGGAAATATATGAGCTTGCAAACTTGTTGCTTTCGCAGCTTTTTTCTGCAGCGTTATTAGTTGGAATTCGACGGTCTTGGCTTTACAACAAATGTGCATTAGCGCAAACGATTTTGTGTGGGCTAAAACGAAAAAAAATAATAATTATATGTTTCTAGAAATACGTAATATATCAGAAAGGCTCATATTACGCTTTGGTTGTGGAATATGAATTTGTATATAGTATAGATGTAATAAATATGTGATCATTAAAAAATAAAATCGTGAGAAGAATGATATGAGTATATGCTTATAGCTATAATTAGTAATGAAAATAATAACCATTTCAATCTTTACACTATTAGTCCAGTCATTATAGTAAGTTCACCTTGGAATTCGACATACCCATTTATTGTCTGTAAATTCTTGTATATTGGCACCCAAAAGTTGTCTGAAAACCTACGTATGGTGGGACATACCTAGGGTATATCGAATTCCGAGATTCTTAGCTAATTTAAGCTTAAATGACTGGACTATATTAATTTTTTGTGTTTTTATTTCGAGGTTCCCACCTTTTTAAACAAAAAGCACATACACTTTCAATTTTATGGGGAATTATATTTATCATTCTTTGGTTTTATTTTTTTGAGACTATCTCTTTCAAATGTAGACTGCGGCTACGTCTTAAATAGTCCAACCATTGAGTTCAATTTTCGATGACTCGTACGAGGATTTTGACTGGTAACTGGCGAATAAGAGGCGTGATGTTTTGTTTTAAAGGGCCCTTTTTTTTTTTTTTTGTTTTTTTAAGTAGGAGGAAGCATCAAAAGCCAAAGTGCGGAACTTTAATCCGCTAAACCTAACCTACCCCCAACCCCAGACTCTCCCACGGAACCACCTCATTAGGTATTACTTCGTGGGAGTGATAAGACAATTAAGTCTCCTCTATGGCACGGACTGACGAACGCCTATTCTGCCCTATATGTCTGTCTGAGTTTTGTCATGATTGACGCTGCCGCTTCGCTGACAGCATTCCAGTTCTCAGTGGACTGGCACATAAGTGTCGTCAAATTTTCCACCGTAAAACCACCACCGAGTGTAGTTTTAAGTTTTTCCCTTGTACTTAAAAAGCGAGGGCAATAAAAGAATATATGCTCGGAATCTTCTAAGCACTCTAAACACATCGGACAATTCGGACTAATGCCGTGCTGGAATCTGTACAGGTAGCTTCTAAAGCACCCATGCCCACTTGGTATTTGGGTTAGGTGGAAATCCAGGTCCCCATGTCGTCTGTCGATCCAGGAATGGATGTCCGGTATTAGTCTATAGGTCCACCGTCCTTTAAGTGAAGTTTGCCACCGCTGCTGCCATATTGTTATGCTTTTCACTCTCTCTTCTCGTTTGGCTCCTATAGATGCCTCTGGAAATTTTGTAAACTCGTTCGTATTCATCACCCTGGATGTCTATGGGCATCATACTGGCTATTACTTCAGCAGCGTCACTTGAAATTGTTCGGAAAGCACTGATAACTCTTAGTGCCGACAGCCTGTGCACTGTGTTTATTTGTCTGGCATATGCTTTGATGCCTAGCGCCTGGATCCATATTGGAGCCGCATATAATATAACCGATCTCATTACCTTTGCGAGTAAAAAACGCCGGCTGGAACGGACGCAACCTTTATTTGCCATCATTCTTGATAAGGCATTCAGGATTTTATTCGCTTTACCTGCAGTGTACTCTAGGTGATTCTTAAATTTGAGCCTGGAGTCTACTATTACTCCCAGATATTTTAGGTGTGGCTGTGAATGAATCTCGCACTCCCCTATGGTGAGAGATATACTTTCCTCTACTTTCCTTGTACTTATGAGCAAGACTTCTGTCTTTTGCTCAGCCAGTTCTAAACTCATTGAGGAGAACCATTGGCGCAGACCGTTTATGCACTCATTGCATTTGCTCCGGAGGTCGTCGAGGTGTTTAGCCACTGCTACCACAATAAGGTCGTCTGCGTATGCAACTAATTTAATATCTTTCGGTTGGTGTCTCCTTAGCACCCCATCATACATTATGTTCCATAGAAGGGGGCCTAGTACCGAGCCTTGCGGTACTCCACTCGAAATTGAGTAGCTCTTTGTGCCTTCATCTGTATCGTATAATAGTCGCCTGTTTTCAAAATAACTTATGACAATTTCCATAAGATATTGAGGAGCACGTATTTCATACAGAGCTTTGATTATGTTTGCCCACTTTGCTGAGTTGAAGGCATTCTTCACATCCAGGGTGATCAGCGCACAATATTTTTTTTTTCCGCCTTTCCATCGCTTGCCACTTACTGCGCATTTCGCAGTGTCAACGACAGCGTATAGTGCGTCAATGGTGGACCTCTTTTTCATAAAGCCGTATTGTCTTTCTGATAATCCGCCGGCTTTCTGGATTGCTATCTCCAAGCGGTTTCTAACAATGCTTTCATATACTTTTCCAATAGTGTCAAGCATGCACAGAGGTCGATATGAAGATGGTTCCTCCGGTGGCTTTTTTGGTTTAGGAAGTAGAACCAATCGCTGGACTTTCCATGGGTCAGGAAATATTCCTTCTTTTAAGCACGTATTGTACATTTTCACGAATAATTTAGGATTCAGAGTCATGGCTTCTTTTAGGGCTCTGTTTGGAATGCCATCTAATCCAGGCGCTTTGTTGCTTTTAAATTTTTTTTTGATTTAAGGCCTGAATCGAAGCGGAATTGTTAAGTTTATTGATACGATATGTGAGAAGTGGTGCCGTCTTATTGAAACTAAATGCCGCTAACCTCATAAGCTTCAATTTAGTTCGAACGATAATGTTCGCCATTGAAAAAAGCGTTGTTTTTTCTGAATAAAATGGCAGCTCTTGAATCTCCTACGTACCTCTTCATCTTAAGTGTCTAATTTTGGTTGCTTACATACCTATTAAGAAAGAAATTAAATTGTCATCATCGCTGAACAAAATTTGGCTTGAAGACGTCGTATCTTCTTGGAACTTTTCAAGAGCCCATAGAGGGAAACGCTATCGTTTAGGACGGTCGAACGGTTTCAGTTCTTGCACAAGGTGTATTTTTTACGATTTCAATTTAATGTCTCGACGTAAAATGCGCCAAGTCGTTCCATACGTGAGACCGAGTTGCGACGAACGGTACCGAATCAATTCCTCACGACCTTCGTCTACACTCTCAGCTTAGACTGCTATATTTTCTAGTAGTTTCAAGTTTTCAAGATTACTTTTAAAATTCATCAGAGCCAAAATGCTAGAAAACAGTTATTCGTTCTTATTACTAGCTACTGCAACTTGATTTTGTTATCTTTAAAGTATGCAAATATGTATTTTCTTTTTGATCATTTCAGGAACAATTTATCTTACGTATAATTTTAATTTGGGAAAGTCGGCTCAGTTCATTTTTAAACAATTTGTACATAGTATATGCCAAATATACTACTTTTATATTCTAAACCGAAAATTTTTGAGAATTATAATTTTTTTTTTTTTTTTTTTTAAGTATGAAGAGAATTATTGCTCAATAATTGTACAAATAAACAAAGCTAAAAAAACCTTATAATAAATAAAAACAAATATTTACTTTAAAATACTACTAATCGATTAATAAATAACTTTTTCTGTAATTACAGTTGGAAAGAGCAAATTAGCGGCTAAAAACAAAAATAATTAAATTCAAAACCATACAACAAGTGTTATATTGAAAGGTAAAAAATTCTCAAACAAAATAAGCGAAAATCAATAGCGGATATGATAAGAGAAGCGCACGCTTGCTAAATATATAACAACAACAAATTGCAAAGGCAGCAGATGAGCAAGTTAAACGTAGGTGCATAAATAAGCAAAATAATTGAAAAATGAAATTAACTGTTGCGCTGCGAAGTGGTGTGTAATTTTGCAATTTTCACGTTTCATTTCCACCTATGCCGTATCGGAGGTAAATTACCGGCAAACTTACAAAAATCAACACGCTTGTGCGCATATTATGAGTGATTGTGAATATACAAGTGTTATCTGCACATGTGTGTGTGAACGGGATTACTTCGCCTTTGCGATCGTTGATTGCGATTGCAGCGCCAAAAATAAAACCGAACTAAAAAACCGCCATTAATTCTTACACTGGAGGCATTACGATGCTCAGTATAACGCAGTTAACTTCAACAAAAACAACAGCAATAAGTAGAAGAAATAAAATAAAATAGAGTTCTAGCTGTTCCTGTTGTGTTGTTCATGCTGTTCTTGTTGCTGCCGCTGTCAGCGTACACGCATTTCGCACCATATTTGGCTGCTCGGACAAGATTATCTCGCAGACATCCTGTTGCATCACATCACCGCAGTCATTACAATTTTAAATCAACTACACCGATTTCTTTCTATCAAAAGGTGAGTAACAGAAATACTTTTCTTACGCTTTGCATTGTTATTGTACTTTTATGTTAACTACAGTGATTTTACATACTTGCGTATATGCTAAATGTAATATAAGTGTTGCAAAGTGGCGAAATTATAGCGATTTTGATAAGGAATTTTTTATTCAAATGGCAAAGTGGAATACCTTCTAGGACAATAGATTTGGATTAAGAAGTACATATAACATATTTTTATAGCAGAATTCTGTAATTCGTGAAATACTTGAATTAATCTGAGACTGAATTTTAAAGTGGCTGAAAAATTCTCACAAAGTATAGTTATTGGCTATAAGTGGTCTCGAAATTTCGAAGCACAATTTAAATCGTAAGTTTATATTTTTTCTCAAATCGCGTTGAAATTTTTTATACAACCTAGTTTAATTCCTACAAAATATTGGAATATACAATATATGTTGGGTTACTAATTAATGATGGACGGACTTACATAGCTCATTTTTTTCTCAATTAACTTGAAAAAATTCCTTTTGAAGACTTGTAGTATCATCTTTGTTAAGGGGGCACATGGGTTTTCTCGGGTAACAGCAGCGTTTTTTTTAATAATTTTGCTTTTATAAAAAAAATTTAATATTTTATTAGAATTTTTTATTATTATAAACATACACTTTTAACAATTAAATTCAGAAATTTTTGCAAAAACAAAAAGAATATTCTAAACAAGGTCAATGCGAGGCCATTTTCGGTGACACCTCGGAAAAAAGATGAGCACGCGTTGGCAGGATAACTCCTTATAGCATCATCTAAAGTGAAAACATACGTGTTTGAGTTTTTTTAACTTAGAACTTGAACGAAGGAAAAAAACTAGAAATTGAATTTATGGCAGTCATTTTTACAAAAACAGGAAGATTTAAGTAAAAATTTTGCCGACGTTATTTTTTGAAATAGTTGTCAACGGAAAAACCTCTTGATTCAAGTTTTTAAGAATTGTACTACTGTGGTCAAATTGAAAGATGAATTTTTTCAATTTCATCTCCTTCAAAGTAATCCCCTGCCGCTGCAATACATTTATGCCAACAAATATTCCAATCATCATAGCACTTGGAAAAATTCTTCGTCGTGGTGGCCATAAGAGCATTCTTGGATATCCCAATTGAGTCAAAACGGAGTCCCCAGAGTGGTCATGTGAATTTGCTGAATAGCCAGGAGTTATACGAAGGTAAATCAGGCGAACGCGGTGGTGGTGGAACGATATTAGTTGAAAACGTTTCGAAATGATCACGAATAACCAATGGAGTATGAGATGGTGCATTATAGCACTTCTTTGTTCAATAAGTTCCGACAAAGTAGAAATCGAAGAATTTACTTTTAGAGCCTCACAAAATGACGAGTATCTCAAGTACTAATAAATATTTTAACGTGAAATTTAGCATAGATTTCACTAACAGTACTACCAACTTACAGAAAAAAAATTGACCGACTCGAAAAACACGCGATATATACATTAAAAATTCACAGTATTATATTTTTTTTAAGATTTTGGAAAATAAATTTTAGTTAGTAAACCACTAAATTTAAGTTATTTACAATTGATTATGTGCACATTGTCAATTTGTCTGGAAATACATAATTCATCTGCATAAACCCACTTAAAAACCTCAGAATGGCCATAGAAATCAACTCACAGTTGCCTACTCATAAGGGGGTGTATATTATCGTTTAATATCTGTCTTTTGGTTTTTTATTTGCAGCATGATTTGTTTATATTTGCTTACTGTTTTTGTTAGTGAAACCCCGAACTTGATATTTTCAACCAAAACTAGCCACTGACACGGTTCACTAAGTGCCACAGCGGATGCCCTCGAACAAAAGTGCAGCCGCATGCAGACAAGATGCCCACAAAAAGCAGACAACAAGTGCATAAGCGAGTGTAGATTTGTATTTGTGTGTTTGGGTGTGTGAGCGCTGTGCTATAAATCACCGTCAGCGTGTAGGTTGCTGCTGATGCACTCAATTCAAGTCGGCGCAACTAAAACCATTATTTTAATCAGACGAAGCGCTACGAACATACTTACATACAGTATTTATAATAATACTATTGTGTGAGTGCTTTAAAAGCGGTGCATCCAAATTGTGCAGTAAATGAACTTTGGCCATCATCAATGTCACTGCTACTTGCTGCAAGCGATTTATGCAACAAAGTATTGTTAACCTGCTGTACTTATATATAGTTGTTACACAATACATATATATTTATGTTTCTATCAATAATATGTAATCTATTACATACAATTTAGTTTTTATAATTTGCTGTTTTTCTTTTTCCGGTTATGCTTTTAGCGATCTTTTGCGCCATGATATTCACTTATTTTCTGTTTGCCGACTCATCACGGCAACCGTGAATTGTCAGTCCATTGAAGTCCACTCTTTGTTCCAGCGGCATTCATCAGCATTACATGTTATCTTGATTGTCGTGATCAACATCAATGTTTAGTTGCATCAAAAGTAGTAAATTGTGAGCGCCTTTTGGTGCATTTAAGCTTCTGTTGAATTTATTTCTTGTTTAGTAAAAGAACCTTTTTCTCCCTTCTTCCTTTTCTCTTGTTTATAGCACAGTTTCATTGCCAAACTACTTTATGGAGAACGTGGCCACTTTAGAGAGTCTGCCGGTTTTTAAGAAAACTGCCTAACTAATAACATTGAATTTCTTTAAAAAATACAAAAAATATGAAATCAATTAAAATATTAAAATAAAGAAAAATTAAAAAAAAAATCTGATAGCCAAAGTCATGAAAAATTCCATATATTCAGATTTGCATACTTTTTTATCCCTTCCTTTTAGTTCGAAGCGTCTTTGCGCAAACTAAACTGATCCGTATTGTCATTATTGAAGATTGTATTGAACACAACTGGCAGCAGACTTTCGCCAAAACTAGTTTCTCTGCAGCTTTTTGGAGAGAAGAAATAAAACAATAAAAAGCGCATACAAAGAAATGCATAAAATTTCGTTAATAGTAACTTAGGACGTTTTAATTGACGGTTACAGCGATGATATATTAATATATAAGTAAAAGTTAATGAATATCGATTAAAGGCGAATCTAAACATATATGTATGTATATACATACTATATGTATGCATTGTATTTGTTGATTTGCTCGTTTACGATTGGCATTGAGATTTTATGGAATCGGTCAAGCGCAAAATAACAGAGTCGCTGATCCACTGTAAAGCATTTAAAAAGCATTTTCAGCACAATTTTTGCACAAGTGCATGGGAGAAGTGAAGCGAAATTGTATATATAATTTTAAAAGTTTTTTTATAAACTTATTAAAAATAATAAATTTTTCTGGCTTCACTCCCACTCTTGCTCTTAGTTTTATCTTCATTCAGCCCGCTCTCCATTTAATGGCCTACCTTCTCGCTCCGATTTCGATTTCCCTCTTTCGTTTTTTTTTTTCAATTACAAATAAATTAGCGCAAAGTACGGCGGCACGCTTTTGACTTTTCCGCTAACCGGAATATTTTAGCGGGGCATAAGCAGTAAGGCAAAAACAATAATACAAGCATGTGTCCAAAAATCTTGTTTTGACATGGCTTACGACTTTGTTTGCCCAACAGACAATAGCGGCATATTTTTAGACCTTTCGGCGCATGTACTAGGCTCGCCTTATGACGCATTGACAACTAATGAATTTGCTTAAATTTTTTTTTTTTGCTTTTTTCTTCAATTATAGAATGTGTGAACATTCAAATTAATGATGGAGTAATTAGAAGGGCGAACACTTTTTTTAATTTGGTTGTAATCTTTATTGTTAACAATATAACAATTTAAATTTTTCTTTATTATTTATAAACATCCGTTATGCTGTTTAAAATAATTTATATTTAAATAATATCTGCTTTATTTAATTTTTTTTTTTAGTTTTCTCTGTCTAATAATTTTAGTTTTTCTTTTGTGCGAAAAAAATATTCTTAAATTAAACCATTTTATTAATGTAAATATATTGCCTTACGAATATTTTGTCTTTGACTCAGTAAATTGATCGAAATTAAATAACGCATTAACTCATATTCTTAGTTTATTTTATAAGCTTTTTATGAAAACAACAGAGAAACTAATTTTTGACAAACACTGTCTTATGTTTTAATTTCATTACAAATAAATAAATGTTACCAAAATTTTCCAAACAACACCTGAAACTTTTACTTCATGATTTTGCTATTATTATCAACAAACTTACTACACTTTGATAAATTTGTAAAGCTCATTTTCATATGCAAAAGTGTTGCTAGTCTTTATTTAAGTACACATGCATGCTTTTATCCTTAAATTGACGCATATGAAAAAATTTATTTAGTTCCCAAATTAAGCCAAATTTAAATTCAATGCAAGCGCCGAAAGCACTGGAGCAGTCAAGAATTAAATACCCGAAACTGCTGAGCACAAAAAAGTTCGTCGCTTAAGTCTTTTGTTATGGTGGCGCGATCACTTTTTTATGCAAAATGCATGCGATTGGCGGAAAGACAAGATATTATAAAAAATTTCCATTTCAAAATTTAAAAACGAAATGAAATGCAAATGAAAAATAATTAAACATAATTTTTTATATTAAAATATATAAATTTAAATTTAAAACAAATAAAAATAATAAAAAACAGTTTTAAAAATAACTTTCAGAAATTTTTTCTGTTATAAATTTAAAAAAAGAAAGAAAATTAAAAAAAAAAATTAAATTGATTAAAGTTACTTATTTATAATATATTAAAATTAGTTAAACAATTTAAGTAAAAATAAAATAAAAAATTTGAAGTAAAATTTTAAAAAATTTGGGGAAAAAACCAAAATATTTTTACCAAACAATAATTAAAATAAAAAATTTAATTCAAATAAAACAAACACATTTTTTGCAAATTTTTGAAAAAAAGATTACTTGTTAATTTTGCCATTATAAAAAATTGTATAACATAATAGCAATAAAAAAATTAAGATTGATTGAAGTTATTTTATATATAAACTAAAGGTAGTGTTCAACCCTTACGACCACACTCTGCTTGCCAGTAATTGCCGAGTAAACCATGCGCCCATCACACGTGTCACTTTTCGTCTTGGTCGTACCTCACTTGCGCAAACTCAGATGGAGAGTGACTGACTGATTATTGGCACATTAATGTGTGCTTGTCCTACTTCATTTTACACCACCGGCAAACATGAAAACAGTAAACAGTAAACAAATAACAGTAACAAATAAAAATTAGAAAAAAAAATCCTAAAATAAATTATGAGTGCCAAAATTCTTTAAAAAGTATGTACAGAAAAAACTCGTCAGAAAAAAACTCATCAAACTGTCAGCGTGCCATATTCTTTGGGTGTGTCTACCAACTGCTGGCTTTTATCGTTTATTTACTGTCCCATTTATATATATGTATGCATGCAAAAAATATATTAATTGTATGCCCAAAAGTACCGCTTATTTTTGTTCTAGCTATTTTTTTGTTTTTTAAGGCCTTTTGTTTGTTAAAAGTTTGCTTTGTAAGTTTAAAGCCGCTCGCTCCTTTGTTGTTTTTACAAATGTGGCAGGACTACATCTTGACTTGAATTTTCTTTTGCTCTCTGCTTTTGCTGCTTATTTGCTGTAAAACAAAAAGCGATGCAAATCTTATGAAATTATGTCAGGCTCTTAAAGCTGCTTATAAAAATGTGCTAAATTTTATAAAATTAATATTGAATATTTTCCTTAAAAAAATGAACACAGACAGTCTTGTAAGCATCTCGAAAACAACGTCGGTACTAGGTTTACGTATTATTAAATGTGCAGATACTCCCACACCCATAAACAAAAATAAAAATATACACATTTGTACTTGGCATGCGTTCATATCAACAAACAAAAATCATTTCAGCTCCAATGCGCCGACATACTGCCAATTAAGCTTTGCAACAGTTTAACGCGCTTGTTAGCGGGCGCAACTAAGCTAAAAATATATGTGTTTTGTTGTTTTTGTTATAAGAAGTATTTAATGTTTATTTATCGTAATTAATTTGTTCGTGGCGTGGTGGCTTTAACAGTTTAGCTGCTGGTGCCAAAAAATATATGCTGATTTCTATCGTAGACTCACTGGCGTACTAGTTCCTTTTTATACCCTGAATAGGGTACATTAAGTTTGTCATGAAGTTTGTAACACCCAGAACTGAACGATCGGAATCAAGTTTTTGTGTGGAAAACTATCAAATTTGACAACGTATCTTCACGAAATTTGACATGGATTACTGCTTAATGTAATAATATAATATCCGAAAAAATTGTTCAGATCGAATTGCTATAGCATATAGCTTCCATACAAACTGAACATATAGTTACTAAAAGAAATGCACCTGTGAAGGTTATATTAGCTTCGATGCAGCCGAAGATAACGTTTTTTCATGTTCAGTTTCTCTTCGACGGGCTTTGAGTTAATAGCTATCGCTGATAGAGTTGAGTAGACTATAAAATAGATATTAACGAGAGCGCTGAGCCATTCCAGCTTTGCAATGGAACGGAATCGAAGCAGCACAAATGCACAAATCTTTTTTTCATTAAAACAACAACAAATACTGTTTAAAAATATGTTGGCATTTGTTTTTCATTTTTTTTTTTTGTGGTTTTTGTTTTTTTTAGGAAAATATTTACAATTGTGGGCCAATCTGTTTGCTTGCAAGTATTTGTCCATTTTATTTAAAATATAAATATTGGTTTCGTACTGAGATTCATTCACTTATTCACCCATTTATTCATAGTACAAGCACACATTGGATACGTTTATATACACACATAAACTTTTATGTTTAGTTTTATTTCAATAGCTTTCCCCTGTGAGTTCTTCGCTCGCCTTCGCTTGTGTGGCTGTGTTGGTGAAAACCTGCACAAACTCCAGCAACTTGTAATAACAATACTTACTTGCGAAAAAATCCATAAATATTTATATTTTATTAGACATTGCGCTCATGTGGCTGCAATTTAAAAACCTTAACCTCAAATCGTTTCGCGTAACGAGCAAACGTCGCTGCTAAATCGTTTTTGCTGTCACTGAAATGCTTTTGCGGTTTAAGTCGATCAAATTTTTGTGGGTTGGTATTTGATGCCAATGTTTTTTCTTGTTATTTGCGTGTGGGTATGTAGACCCAATTGTGGTAACAATGAAGTATAAAATGTAAACAAAAAACAAATACATCGCGTGGCAATGGAAAATTATGCGTGCCAGGCCAGGTACCATAAGAGCATAATAATTACCATATGATAAGATTGATTGCTCAATTAAATTAAAAAAATAATTGGAGTACCAAAATTTTAGAAAAGAATAGAATTGATTAGTTTTTCGCAGTTATCGAAAACTTTTAAAATTAAAATACCTGAACTTCGTGAAACATTGCTAGAGAGACATTTTAGGCAACTTAAGAATTAAATATTTTACCAGATTTTACAAATTGTTTAAAACGACTGATCAGGGAACTGTTTTTAAATATCAAAAGTAAGTTTGATGAGTTAAGTCTTTCTAATTTTGGTATTACTAAATTCACTTCACCAAAATATAAGTAACAATCTTATAAAGAGCATATTGGAATCTATATATTAATGACTTTTTTAGCAAATAACAAATTTTGTAAGATCAACTAAAATATTTCTCTAATATTTCTCACAAATACTTAATTTTTTTCGTTTGAACAGTTTATGGTATGGTTTATGGTTTACAGTATATGATATTTTCTTCGGTATACCCAGTTTACGTCGATGTCACATGACATTTAATAATGTTTATATTCAGATATGTCTTTCTCTTTGCTTTGTATTAAATTATTTGTAAAATATTCAGAAGAATCGGAGTTCTGGTGTTAAGCGCCAAATTGTAGGCAACGATTTTTGTGACTGGTTTGTGATGGTATCACATACTAATTCATAACCAACTTTAGGAGTAGGGACACTGACTTCCGAAAACTTTTTTATCCGTAAAGCTACCATCAAGTCTTCTTCTTAAGGCGAAGAAAGTCGTTAAGCAAATTTACATCTGCATCTCCTAATTTTTTTTTAATTTACCCAGACTATGGATTGCCTTTTTTCACCAGTTGCGGTTTCGGAAAATTCTAATTGATTTTCGAACCTCCTTTTCACCGCCCCTCCTCGAAAATGACCACTCCGTCAATCAACGAACTTCTGTGAGTCACGCCAAACAAAGTAATAATCCATGCTTAGGCGATTAAAATGTTCAAGTTGTAAAAATAGGCACAAAAGCAACAGCAATTGTATATACGTTTAGGCAATTTACAGTTCAAAGCTATATTTCGTCGATTCGTATATGAAAAACTATTAAAACTTTACCGTTAACATGCACAAAAGTGCGTCACCCAGCGAGACAGGCACTTGTGTGTGCCGCGCAATATAGATTTGTATGAAGACAACTGAGTGAGCTTGTAATAATCAAAATGTGCTACGCAAAAAATTTCTGAGTTTTGTTTTTACAGTTCTTTTTTCACTTGCGTACACATTATGTGGCACGCAAACAAGTGGCAGTAAGTTTTAGTAAGTTTTTCTTCTTCACTCTTTTTTGTTCATATTAAAGACGCAAATTAAAAGTCCATTTTACAGCGCCAAACTACATTCCTCTTTGAGGGCAAAATCGTCAGCTCTACCGTTCCCTCTTCAATTTTTCGTACACATGCATATTTTTGAGTTAACATTTTTTGTCAACTGCTCTACAAAAATCAGAAAATGTCAAAGCTCAAGAAATCGCAAATTTATACAATTAAATGTGGATATGCTAGTTCGGAGCTTTATCAGATTATTTATTTCTGAGCGAGTGTCGTCTGCACTTGAGACAAGCCTTACATTTCATTTTCGCTGTGCTTCTTTAAATTTTAGCTCATCTGCCTTTCATTACTTTTACACGAAAATGGTAAACTAATAAATTTATATTTGCATATTAAGTCTGGCATTAAATCTGAATTAATACTAAATGTCAACATGGTATTAATTACCATGAAAATTATCTGCACAACCAGACAGACAGTCCGCTAGCCAACCAACCAGCCTAACAGCCAGACGTCGGCGAGCACTGCCACCTAAGAAAACAACGCTACATATACCCACACACATACCAAAGCATAATTGCTAACGAAAATTTGAAAAATAATAATATGTAGCATGTGGATTAGCGCTTTCCCATGGTCCGAGCTATTTAATATTTTTATTAACCGAATGGAGTCTTCATATGACAAAATTGATTTTACGGGTCCCTGCCTTTTCTGTGTTGTAGTTTTTGGGGTTTTAGTTTTTGGGAAAAATTTGCCACTAACTCGGATTCGACATGTGTTCGCAGATAAGACAGCGACGTTGTGACTACAGTGCTCAACGGATACTTCATGCGCCGCTAACAAAGTCTCCACTTTCAATTGCAGGCGCTCGTATCTTCTCTATGTGTGTGTGTCTGTATAAGAGCTCTTGTTGTGTATGATGATCGCACTCGAGAGGCTCGTTTAGCTATGGGCCATTCCTATTACTTATGGTTGTATGAGCACGCATCAGATTTCATGGCACACTATTTTTTGTGGTTGCTAAAGATATGCAGAACAGCAGATTTGAAAAAGAAAAAAATTAAATTATTTAAAAATATCAAAATATCAAGACAGATATTAAAAACAAAGTAACGAAAAGCCGACAATAATAAAAATTGTAAATAACGAAATTAATAAATAAATAAGAAACACTATATTTTAATTTACGGAAAAGTATTTATATTCATTTTATTTTTTTAAATAAATTTACGAACCAAAAATTGCATTACGTACTCATAATAAAGTGATGTTATTATAATTTGAAATCAGTAAAAAAAACAAAAAAGTTAAAAAAGTATCTAATTGATCACATACTATTTAAAAAAAATAATTTAAAAAAATATTGCCATAGAAAATTTAAATTGAGTAATGATTATAGACGTGCCCCTTTTACCTTGGCTTTGTTTTACCGACTTTCTAACTTGCATTTGCGCGTTCAAGTGTTTCCTCATATACATATATAGATAATATGTGCAAGCAGACAAGCCATGCTTTACTTATAAAAGCTAGATAATTGTTATATCAATTTCATTTGTACCTAGGTACGTGTTTCTTTGTGCTAACCTAGAGTTAACGGTAATGATAGCCAAGTGCAACAACAGCTATGCACACTCAGCTATAGATCTGCATACGTATGTACCTCTGCGCTTTTACAGCATGTTACATGTGCGAACATTTATAAATTATTTACTTTTAAATGACGCCACGCTTTATGTATGGTAAGCATAATTAAATCATCGGAACATTGTATGTATTACAAGGTAGGAAAAAAACTTGCTCATAGTTTTTTTTGTTAGTAAATATAGTTTTTAACATCGAAAAACTTTTTCCAACACTCGTTTGAAATTGTTAGAATTGCAAAAAGACTACATAGTCGTGTATAATTTTTTTTTGTAATTTTTTTTAAAATCAACAAATTAAAAAAAAAAAACGCTTTAAAGCTTCTTTGTAAATCAGCTACCAACAACTCCACATCAAATAACAAATAAATGACGCAAACAGTTTTGTACTTCCAGCGCACAACGATTTGTTTAATAAGTCTTTAAAAGCAAATGAAATCAACGCCAAAATTGACACTTTCCGGACATTAATTTTTCTAACTCAAGCTCGGAAAACAAACAAATGCGCTGACAAGTGTTAACTTCTTTTTTCGCCACTATTTTTTTGTTGCTGCTGCTGATGTGACCGCATATCCCTTTCCGGCAGCTAAGCATTGCCATAATTGTCATCTAAAAAGAAATTTCTTGATGAGAACCTCACGCACTTACATAGAGAAAGTACTCACATAGAAAGCTCACGAGAGTTTACATACACTCACTCCCTCCTCTGCGCACTTCGGCTGATTGTAAGTCAATATTGACAAGTTTGCAGTTTTATTGACATTTTCAATGTAAATACCTGTGTACCCCAACGTGGTCGCAATTCAGTTCTCAAGTGTTAAACGGAAGCGCTTGTCACTGCATCTATAATCACAATGAAGGTTGTTGTAATGTTGTGCAATGCAGTACAAATTGAATTTACAAGAATTCTCAAAAAACCATACTGTATAATCTCTGAGATTTTCTTCTTGGAAGCTCTTGAGAAATATTTGGTTTTGCATTTCCCATAAATTAAAGATTTTGTATGAATGAAACTGTCGATAATAAAATGAAAGCACCAAAACTTACGAACCAAACATTATTATTTTGTATGATTAATTGCTTTTGGGTTACATCACAACTTAAGCTTTAAAGCTTTTAAATAAGTGCTGATATTTATTCTACACTTCTTGATTATGATTATTAAACACAAGTTCCAATCGTTTCCTCAGCTTTCAGAGCTTAAGCTTATTTCCGGAGCGTTTTATTGATTTTGACGAACTGTTTTATTTAATTCTTCATTCAAAGTATCATTTTTATTTCTATGTCTTGAAATTCAATATCAAGTGTACATGTTTTAAGCCTTTTAAGGCCACAAAAGATTTGCGGAACCTAACACACCAAAAGTATAGGCAATGCTTTTCTTAACTTTGAGCTGGAACTCATAAACCAAAAATCACAAAAAAAAGCTTTATAAAACTTCATTCTGATCACAAAAAGCTTTTTTAAGTTAACTCTTAGTTGCAGGAATACTATTACTATTCCAGCGATTCAATTTTGGCCTAAAACCATATTGATGTTAATTCTTGTTTATATATTCGAAGTCAGCCTACAAAATTCTTACTACTCGTTCTATCCATCCACTCTCAAAGTAAAATCGAGCATAAGCATATTTCTAAATCAATATTTATACTATAAATTACACTTATTATATTTAACAAAACGTAATAAATAGAAAGCTTAGAATTGCACTTGCTCGCTGGCATTTTGCTAGGTAGCTAGCGGATTCTGCATAATTTATAAGACAATAGAAAGCGCGACAGAAGTAGCAGTGATTGCCTATATAGTACATTCATACATACAAACAAATCTGTCATATATCAGCGGGCCATTTGTCCGTTTGCTCATTCGCCAAATATTACCCCCTACGTCATTTCCTTCTTTAGCGGAGTCTGTTCCTAATTCAACGCTGCTTTCTAAGAGCTTTTGTTAAGTCGCTGTGTGAATGTGTGTCATTGTAGACTCTCCAGGGCGATCGCTGCACGGTGATAAGAATATTTCGTTGGTTTGTGATAAATTTCATGTGGTCACGATGCCATTTTAAATTTCTCCAGTGCCCAGTTGCTTCTTGGACTAAAAATAAATAAAATATAAGCGCTCTTTTCCGCCTCTGCTGATCGCATGCACTCTATTTGTATTTTTTTTTTTTGTTTTTTTTTTTTTTCTTTTTTTTTGTGAGTTTTGGCGCATCTGCCTTGTGCTTCACTGCACTTCTTTTCTCTTTGTGGTATTTTTTTATATTTCACATTTATTTTAGTTTTTGTTGATTTAATTTGCTTGTGTTTTTCACCTACTCCATTTGACTTATAGCTTTTGCAGTTCAAAGTGTTAAAGTGTGCAATAGGTCATTGCGGCTGCTTAAGTTTGTTGAAAAAAACGGAATTGGTTAAATAGCATAAGTAAGTGCATAGGAAGTGGAAATATATGAGTCATCAGAAAACTGTGGAAGAACGGCAATAGTTAGTAAAAAAAAACTAAATTACTTCAACTATTATATAAATATCGGATAATGCGACCATATATCTGTACATTTATATTTATATAGTATAAATGTATGTCATTTACATATATATGTCTATGCCGCCCACTTATGGCGAAGTCCCGTGCCACATGTCACCGCTGCGTCGAATGTCAAATTATCACTGAACATATTCGTCAATCTGAAATCCACTCATTCAGCAAGTCAATCGCCGTTTCACCAGCTCATTGAACATAATGTATAAGTATATAGATATGTAAATGTTCGTGTGCGTGCATATAAATATATTTGTACCTGTTTTTGGTGTCAATTCCCAACAGATTTATTGCATTAGATAACGGTACTTACTTATGGAAACTGCAACATTTACCGCAATTGACCAGATTTGTTAACTTGTTTGACAGCATGCGTGCTAACAGCAAATATAAAAATTGAAAAAATAAAATAAAATAACAAAAAAAAATAATACAAAATGGAAAATAAAAAACATATACGTACATATGTGCAACAAAATCAATAAAAAAAAACTCGCGGTGAAAATGTACAGAGCCACCAAAAAGACGCCTCAGGCTTAGCCACAGCTGGCTAGCGATTCCCCAGTCACATTGCGTTGGCCCTGCTGGCCAAACCGGTCGTCACAAATGTCTGATCGATTACACGATCGAACTGGTAGTGCCGCTGCCGACGCGCCTGAAAAAAGCTGAATGCGGTTTAACCTGATTTCCGCTACGTTTTCGCCAATTTCGCATAAATTATGCGCGAAGTTTTTTTGCTATTTTATTTCCATTCTGTTTGTTGTTGCTGCATGCGCGAGCCAGTAAAGCAAAGAAAAGGCGAGGAAATGAAGAAAAAGCGTTGATTGGTTTCGGAAAGTGGCAGTCTTACTAAGACGCTTCGTTGCTACCCTTCATTAATTTTCCTCATTCTCCGTTTTGTTTTTTTTCTTGTACGAACATTGTTGCGTTTAGTGACAACAACATTTTTATTCGCTTAAGCCTGCCATGTAAATCGTAGCTGGTTTTTGCTTTTGTGTAACCAATTCTTATTAGATCTTTACACTAACTTCTGCGGCCCCAAACGCTCCCTCTCCGGAAGTCTTCTCAAGCTCTTTTAACTCGTTTACTGTCGCCACAAATCAATTCCCTGCTGATTTAGTTTGGCAACTATTTTAGTTTCAGTCAATTTAAATTGGCATTTTGGGCAGCGCGAGCAAGTTTTGCCGTTGCCGTTTGCTGGCAGCGCCATTGGTTACTGTTGCAGTTATTGTGGTTGTCTGCGGCGTGCTCACTAATTTTTAGGCTTCGACACATTTTTGTGCCTTTTGCAGTTGCCAGTAATTGCTGTTTGAGCAAATGTTGAAGATGCTTATCGCCTGCAAGGTTGGTTTTATAATTAGAGACGAACCTTGCATGCGAAAATGCCAGTAATTGATTGGGTTTAGTGGTTAATTAAATTCAATATGAATCTATGTTAGTAAATTTTAATTAAAACTGAAATCGAAATAAAATTATAATCAAAATTAAAACTAAAATTAAATCTAAATCAGAAACTTAAGGGGGTGTTCTAGTCTAGAAGCACGAATTTCAGGTAATTTTTAAAGTGTCGTAAAAACAAGGCAATTCATATTTTTACCATTCATTTTTTTATTAGTTATTTGTTAATTTTAGAAAAGTGGAGATAAAAATTAGAAACTAAAAAAGTAAAAATTTCAAAAATTATGAGCTGACGAAGTGGAGGGTCTCTAAAAATTTCCATGTGACCGTACCCATGATTTCAACCGTCCTAGTTATCTGAAACCAAAAAGAAAAAAGATTATTTATCTTGAATAATGCCGCAATAGCCGGAACTACGGAAAAGTGGGAAAAAGGATTTTTCACAAAATGGCGACTGCCTAAAAAAAAAATTTTATTTTGGATCACTTTTTCTGACTATTTCGAATTTTTTAAAAATAATAAAAATAAAAATTTGGGGATGAGGCTAGTTCCAACCTAGTTCCACAAATCTACAAAGAAGACTCTATAAAAATTTCAAGTAAATCGGTCCAGTAGAACCTGAGAAATCGTGGGTATCGTTCCGAAAAAGTCCGGTTTGAGAAAAACGCGTTTAAAGTTTCGCGTTCCGGCCGAACCAGTTTGGATGCCGGGTCAGAAAAACGCCTATATCTCCGAAAATCATTTGAATTTTGAAAAATCCTCTTGTACACATATTCTTGATTAGTTAAACTTTGAAAATATAAAAATATAAATAAAACTTATCAAAAGCAACACAAACTAATTAAAAAAAAAACCGCCAATTGTTAATAGCATAGAGTTCTACAGAATTGCAAAATAATCACTTGCGTCAGCGCTTATAATCGTGCAAATTGCTGAAAGTGTGTAAAATTCTGTTGATTTGCCATTTTTTTACACTTTCACATTCACTATGCTCGTAAGCTATTTATAACATCAATCTTCGTGCCACATACAGATTTACAGTTTCGATTTCGCAAAAAGATAGACATTTGTGAAGCACAATCACATACTTATGTACTTATATCACTGAAACCATGCAATACAAAATACTTATTAACAGGTATGTACGTATATATGTGTGTATATACTTGAATGTACATATCTGAGTGCTTCAATTGTATTCCAAAATCTTAAAAATATATATTTATTATAAAAAATATATTTATATAATATTTACTATACATAAAATTCGTAAAACGAAAGGATATAATTCCATAATATTGAAATTTTTATGATGTTTGATATACCTAAATATAGATAATTGTGCCCAAGATATTATATATACGTATACTACTGTGATCAAATTGAAAGGTGAATTTTTTCCCTTCCATCTCCTTTAAAGTAATCCTCTCCCGCTGCAACACACTTATTCCAGTCATCATAGCACTTGGAAAAATTATCCGTCGTGACGGCCATCAGAGTCTTACTCGATTCAGCTTTACTCAATTGAGGATGAGTCAAAACGGTGTCCTTGGAGTGATCACGTGAGTTTGCTGAATAGCCAGAAGTTACAAGAAGGTAAATCAGGCGAATGCGGTGGTTGCGGCACGATATTAGTTGAATATGTGACGAAATTATCCCGAATAATCAATGCAGTATGAGATGGTGCATTCTCGCTCTTCTTTGTACAATAAATTCAGACATAGTAAAAATCGAAGAATTCACTTTCAGGTCCTCACAAAACGCCACTTTCTCAAATACTAATGAGTATTTTGAGGAGAAACTCAGGATAGATGTCACTAACAGTACTACCAATTAACATAAAAAAAATACCGATTCGAAAACCACGCGATATATAAACTAAAAATTCAATTTGATCATAGTAGTAAGTGAATTTTTCCGAAATTCGAATGAAATTTTCTCTTCAAGTATGTATATGCAAACTAAACTGAGCCAAAATTTCACTGAAACGACTAAACCGATGAGCTTGATATATTTACTCAAAAAATGTCTATTCCGGAAAAGAGTACAGCAAAATGAGATTTTTTTATTTGCAAGTGCATATAAGCCCATAATAAAAATATATTTATGGAAACTATACATTGCAACATACAGATATTACCTCATTCGTACATACGAGCATAAAAGCTTAGTGTTCTTATGGTAAAAACATCAAATATATCATCATAAGTGCTACTTAACACACTGAATCGCATTGCAGCAAAAGCCGCAGGCAGCATTAGAAGTCAATGAGCAATAATTTTTCTTTTACTCTGTGTAAACAAAAACAAACACATGCAAACACAAAGAGCTTACAACTTTACCGCCAACGAAACAACAAATAAGAAGAACAAAATAAAAAAAAAACAGCAGCTTAGATCAAAGTGTTCCTTCATAACACACCAACACACATATAACATATTCACACCCACACTTTTATACACACAAATATATTTCAAATATACGCTGGGTGGGTAATTTATATAACTAGCCAGCCAGTGGTAATACCGTTGGAATAAGCGCGCATTCATTAAGAAAAATTACTGCCATTACTAGTGCGGCACACTAGTGTTGCAAGCAAATGTCACTGTATGTGGCAGAGCGACAAGCATTGGTGAAGTGCTGGCCGCAGCCATCTAACAACGAGACAATGCTAAGTGGCAGCCACTGTTGTTGGGCAACAGCCACAACAACCGCAAACAGAAAAACAAACAGAAAACACAATAAAAAATATACATATCCAGAAAAACACCGTTAGGCACAATTTGACAGCTGCTGCACCTGCACAGCCTGACAAGAGTGACGCGCTGGCAACAGCAGAAACCACTGGAACAAAAACAAAATAACATGTTAAGCTACTGCAAATAACATTAGTGGCCTGGCAGTGATCGCAGCAGCGCTGTTGCATGCGAATATTTAGTTAAACTAATGTGCAATATTTGCTGCTGCGTGACAACACCATTGTCCAAGGAGTGCTGGTGGAAGAAGCTCCGCATGCATATTGGCGCAACTGTTTAGTGGAAAATGTCGAAACCTTATTAAAATATGAGAAACTGGAATTTTTTGTTTTAGCTTCAGCAAAATAAAACTTTTTCTCGTATAGTTGCCACACTCGCTTCGGCTTTTGACATGAACTCGCCGAAAAGTGGGTAAACAGCGCCAAAGCGACGCATCAGATGAACCAAAGTGCCATCGGAACACACGAGCGAAGAATGAAGTAGTGTCAGACACTGGTTTTGAACTTTAACCTGTCGCATTTTGTTTTTGTTGTTGGATGCTGTTTGTATACTGCATCTAAAATCTTTTTTTTTTTCAGACAGAACTTAAATGTCAAATTTCACAGAATTAACTAAACATTAACGACAATACTGAATACCCACTGGAGCCAAAGTTTTTATTGTCAGCAAAACTTTTTTTTCTTTATTTTGCGAATTCTTTTTTTGCTCCTCTGGTGCTCTGGTGCGACATTGCGATTATTTATGCATGCAGCAAAACGAGCTGACACGAACGAATAAACCAAACCAAAAACAAACAGAAAAATAGATGATGCCGCCAAGAGCCTATATGCCTCTTTGTTGCATTGCAGAAATGCGGGTTTTGCGGTAGAGATGCCCCTTTGCCACAGAATTTTTTGTTGCATGAGCATTTTTTCACCTGTCTGCTTGTCTGACGTAACACACTGAAGCGCCGCAAGTGCAACTATTTACTATTAATTAACCGTTTGGCAACTTCTGCACAAACGAGCGAGCAGCAAATACGGAGCCAGTCAATGCCAGCAACAACAAAACTGAAAAGTGCAAAGTTAAGTAATTTTTAAAGAACTGTATTTGCATTGAGTTTGTCGCTTAAGTCTTTTGTTTGCCACTTTTTGAGTTTGGTATATTTTATTTTAATATTTTTTCTTATTTTGTTTAAAATAGTTAGCTTCGCGGCAGGTCACATTGGCCTTCAACTGCAGCCATTCAGCTATTTATCACAGGCTAAGCGGCAAAACAACTTTCAATTGTGGCATGTCTATGAATAACTGGCGATAAACACACATATTTAACTCTGGTGTGCGTATGTGGGTTCATAATCGCTTAAGTACAAGTGCACAATAGTTAGAAAATTAAATTGTTAACTGCTTTAGCAACTCAAATGCGCTGACAATGCTGTCACAGACACTCGTAAACGAGCCGCAAATGATGTTTGTTGTAATACTAACAGTTTTGTAGTTAAAGTATGCCGCAAATTACTTGGTCAACAGACCTTCATGCCTCATTATCTTCTGGTAATGCGTGAAATTGAAATTTCAATTATAATTTAATAAGTCGCTTTAAAGCAATTTTTTTAGCCTGAAGGTACTTGTTTTGCGCATTCGTTGCTTCATTGCTTTAGCCAAACTAAAAACTAAAACTTGTCGAAAGATTTCATAATACTTATGTGGTAAATATGTTGGCACACTAAGCGAAGGCTCTCTGATGCGGTACAAATTGGCTTATGATTAAATAAATTAAAGGCGACGTTATGGTATTAAAAAAATATTTTTAAATTTTGAGTTAACTTAAATTAACTTAACCCTCATCGAGACCAACGGGTCTGTTTTTAAATGTTATTCAAATATATTAAGAGTGTAGCAAACGACTTGCGCTTCCAGGTAGCTTCCTAGAATGTTATTGTCTATAGAATTCAGAAAAAAAAATTCAAAGATATCGTATCGAAAAGGACGAAAAAAGGATATTATAATATTACACCTTAGTCGAGACCAATGGTGCTTGGCGATGACGATGATAGAGATGTCGATTATGTGCCATTTGAGGATGCATCGGATATTGAAAATGAAATCGAAATCGAGCCGAATGAAATATTAGATAGCGACGAGGAGGAAGTAATCGATGGTGTAGAAGAAGGAGAGCGTAAAACTCCAGCTGCTACTGAAACTTCTTACTACGGTAAAGATGGGACAGAATGGAAAAAGCGCTAATGAAGCAATTCGTGCGCGTGCACACAATATTATGCGCTTTAGGCCTGCACTGAAGCAAAAAAACTCTGTTCCCATTGAGGTATTCAAACAGTTTTTTACTACCAATATTTCATTCATTATCATCAGTCAAACAAATCGTTATAAAAGAGACCAATTTGCAAAATGGAATGCAGAAAATCTAACCTCAAAACTTTAAGTTTGGGTGGATTTCACTAGCACCGAACTTGATGCATTTATTGGCATTCTTATTGCTTCTTTCTTACTGCATCTTTCGAGCGGCGATGCCACTCAAACGATTCAAGTTATTGACGTGATATAACCGTTTCGATGACGATCGCACACGTTCATTCCGACTACAATCTGATAAGGCTGCCACAATTCACGATATATGGAATTTTCAAATGAAAACCTCTCCAGAAACTATGATCCGCATGAAGATGAAACGATTGATGAGCAATTGTGTCCGTATCATGGCAAGACAAAGTTTACGCAATACATACCATCAAAACCAGCCAAATACGGTGTGAAAATCTGTTGGCATTTGACTCAGAAACAAATACCCATTGCAAGATATATTGTACGCGGGAAAAAGGATGGCGGAGAGCGTGAAGTGAACCAAGTAGAAAATGTATTGCTCAAACGTGTGAAACGGTACAAAAACACCGGCAGAACAATAGTAGCTGACAACTTTTTCACAACACTGACAGGAGCCAAACGATTACGATTGGCTACCATTGGACTTGCTTTCGTCGGTACTATTCGCGCCAGTAAGAAGTGTTTACCCGAAGAATTGAAAAAAAAAATCCGTCTCGTCCGTTGCTTTCTACTCTTTTCGGGTTTCACGATAATCTCGTTTCGATTTGTAGCTATGTTCCAAAACAAGGCAGCCAATTTGATTTCAACCCTACACTACACAATCCTTTGTGAAGGTGAAGCCAAAAAAAAAATTTATAATTAAACAAAGGCCGGCGTTGACTGCATGGATCAGATGGTTGCCCCTTACACTACAAAACGGCCAACGAAACGATGGACATTTGCCTTTTTTTGCAACTTGTTGGATGTGATGGGATTGGCTGCTTTCGTAGTTTGCAAAGAAATCGACGATCTAGAAAAAAAGGATGCACGACGCACTTTTCTTTACAATTTATCAAGAACATTGGCAACGCCCAATATCGAAAATCGTATGAACAATCCTAATGTCAGCAAACATCTATCTTGTCGTTTGGATTTTGAATCCTTTTTCGATCATTCACTCAACATCCCACTACGATTAGTAGCTTCAACATCAAAAGGTGCTGACACACTCAAAGGAAGGAGAGATTGCAGACTTTTTTTTGCAAGAAAGCGATAAATTGCCTCATAAAACTCGACTTTTCTGTTCTAAATGTTCAAATCTAGTTTGTCAACAGTATTCGAAAATTGATTACATATGTTTATTTTTGTATTCCTTTCATCATAAAATCAATTGAAAAATCGCTCAAAAATGATTCATATGCTCCTAAATAAATCAAAAAATGAACGAAAAGGAACGCGTTTTATTTTTCTTTTTCAGGTAGTTCAGAGTATGCCCAAACCAAATCGAGAGGTAAGAAATTTCAAAAATGTACAATATCATACATATATGAGCGTAAATACCACAGGTATTTCCATACAAATGTATGTAAACACCAAGCAGAATTGGTCTCGACTAAGTGTATCAGACCGTTGGGCTCGACCACGGTTAACATGTTGGCAAAAAAATATTGTGAACCTGAAGTAATATAGATATATATATATTAAGTTATAGTTAAGTTAAGTTAAGTTACGTTCTATGTTCTATTATTTTATGTATTTCTATAAATAGTTCCCCTAATGAGGCCTTTCCATAAGAAATGCAAAGAGTTATTCACAAAGTATAGCCTACATTCGGGCGAAATAACCCAATTTAGAACTGTATAAGACTTTTATTCTATAACATTCACACGATTAAATTTCAGCTACGTTCAACACGTTTCCTTTGAATTGCTGAAGGAAATTGAATTACTAAACCAAAACACTCTATAAGAAAACCTGTTCATATGTGTTATATACTTAATTGCATCATTTTCTATATAATTGCTAACTAAATGACACTGAATTAAAGTGGAGCCAATCACAAAGAAGTAACTAAAAGATGACAATAAGTTTCCCATCTTTCATTAATGTACATTGCATGTACTATATGTGTGTATGTATGTAATGAAATGCCGCGAATTCCTAACACAATTTTCCACATATCAGTTTGAGAAATATTTAGGTCGCTGGGTCTTCATTAGCCATAAGAAGATAATATCCGTTACTTTGCGAAAGTAGTTCAACAACTTGGGTTCACACAATTAGCAATTTACAGAACAAATAGAATCAGGTGTGTGGATTTGTGTATGCGTGTGTGTAAATATTTGTATCGCTTGCATCTTCCAGAGATCGCAACAATTTGAATTTCTCCTCTGCAAGGAAGATACGTTTGAAAAAATTCAAGAGGAATATATGATTGGCAGTTTTCATGTGTGTATGTGTGTGTCTCAATATGTTGCTGTGCTTATGTAGAGTACATTGCGGCTTTTGCAAGAAAGCAAACCAGCTTGCGCTAACTGAAGTAATATGATCTAGCTTGTAGTTGAATCGTCAATGCCAACAACATTATTGAGTGACGGCGGCCAAGTAGCTGCCAGCCTCAACCTGACGTGCACACAGCCTCTAACACTGCAACCAGCTAGAATTGAAATTGGAAAAAAATTATGACAGCAACCAGTACAAAATTGCTCTACTCGCGTAGAGCGGCAGAGAGCGGCAGCTGCGTTGTTATTGTGCAAACCTGCTAAGCTCATGCCAATTCGCCATGCGAGCGTATGAAGCTGCAGCACGGCGCTGGGTGGAGTTTGCATAGCCACACACAATTTATTTTTTATTTCGTTGTTGCTGTTGTTGTTCGCATTTTTTCCGCTTGCAATTTTCTTCGTTCAAACTCCTTTTTTTGTTTTTATTACACGTCGGTTGCACTATTTACTGGCCGTTGCGGTGTTGTTGCAAGATGTTGGCTGCTAGTGGTTCTGGGCTGATTATGACCCGTTATATTATGATTGCATTCTTGCTTCCATTCCGGATTCAGCCTCCAACGCCCGCATGGCAATACTTTTTCTCTATTCAAAGTTCAGTTTAGTGCTACGCAGCTGAGCTCAGAAGCGAGTTGTTGTTGTTTTTGTTAGTTGTTGTTGTTGTTAGGTTGAGTCTGACTTGAGTTGTTCTCGTTAAGGTTCAATTACAAGGAATGCGCTCGCTGGGGCTTAAAAGCTCGTTTGCTACTACTGACAGATTTTGTTGTTGTTGCCTGTACAGCATTTCTTGCTTCTCCTGTGTTTATTTTTTTTTTTTTTACTTTTTCTCCATGTTTCTTTTATTCTACAGAGTTTTTTGTGTTTCGAAAAAATGCGTTGTTGTTGCTGTTATTGGTGCTGCTGCCGCTATAATGATCACTAAAGATGCTAAATCTTATTATTTTGCTGTTAACAATGAGTTCTTTCAACACCGTTTCCGGGTTGTGTTGCAAGTAGCTGCTATATACGTTGTTCTTTTATGCCTTTGGTGTTGCAAAAAGCATTTCGCTGATAATATGGGGTGTTGCAGTTTGTTGCAGTAACGCTTTATTAATAATGCTTACCTCTGAATTAACTAATAAGCAGTGTGAATTGATCGCAGCATTATTTTCTCGTCGCAATTAAAAATTATGGAAATTCTTAGAAAAATGTATTCCCTAAAGATCTGCTTTCAACAGAATAGTTTAAGTAGGTCGAATCAGAGAGATGGCTTTTAAAAGTATTGGAATATATAAAGTATGTGTTCTCAATATCTGATGGGTATGTTGGATTGTTTTCTTTCAAATAATCGGCTTTCGTAAAGCCGAAAAGTTAAATTTTTTTTGAAACGTTGGAGATAAGTTAAGTTAAGTTAAGATAAATTAAGTTAAGTTAAGTTAAGTTAAGTTAAGTTAAGTTAAGTTAAGTTAAGTTAAGTTAAGTTAAGTTATGTTATGTTAAGTTAAGTTAAATTAAGTTAAGTTAAGTTTAGGTAAGCTAAGTTAAGTTGAATTAGGTAAAGTTAAGTTAAGTTAAGTTAAATCAAGTTAAATTAAGTTAAGCTAGGTTAAGAAAGTTAAGTTAAGTTAAGTTAAGTTAAGTTAAGTTAAGTTAAGTTAAGTTAAGTTAAGTTAAGTTAAGTTAAGTTAAGTTAAGTTAAGTTAAGTTAAGTTAAGTTAAGTTAAGTTAATCTTTCTTATCTTTTTTCAGTTTAATTCAATTACAAGTCGAAATGTTCAAACTGTAGAACTGAACACGAAAACAAACAACAAGAACAAAAGCTTACAGACAAATTATCTGCTTTATTGCGCTCAAACGGTAAGTGTCTATCATAAGGCTCTGCTTGCGTTAAGCTGCTGCAACTTTTCATAAGTCAACGGTGAGGAGCAAAAGTGGCACAACTGCTAAGAAATGAAATGCGCGATTTTATAAATCAAATTTTGATTAAAAATATGGTGGCTAAGTAGGTATATACACTTATAGGTGAGGTAAGTTCGTTTGGGAATTATTCTGTTAACGTAATTGAGGGATATATTCAATAAGAGGAATACTAGTTTTCTTAGATTTTTTGAAAAAAAAGGAAAAAAATTAAACCTGAAACCTTTGCTTTTCAGTGCAATGAAAAGTTTCAAAGAAATTGGCAAAAAAAATTGGTTTGGTACATTTTTGAAAAAAAGATTGTGCTCAAACATAATGATCTCTGGTGGCGACTATATTATTGCCAGTACCATAGCCTGGAATGTACATATTACTAATTTGAAAAGGCTTCTCGATACAATCAGTAATCATAGGTTGGTTTTCGTTAAGTTTAAGATACAAGCAGCGATGAAATTAAGCCAAATCTGTCAGAAAATAGTTTTTTGCTAGATAGTTGAATTTTGTTGACCTCTGATTTATTTAAATCCCTACTTTCATTTTATTTTACGAAATAATTTGGAAAGTAAAGTCACTAAGGATATCTGAACTCTTCTTCATACATTCGCAAGGCAATCCGGAATATGCAGCCAGAACGTACCAATCACGGATTGGCCACTCTGAACTCCCTTTTTTTCCATCATAAAACAAGTACATACCTTCATAGCAAAGTAGTTGAAATGATACTCAGAAGTTTGCAGAGTAAACCTTATACCAAATACTCTTAAAAAGCGGCTTAGTTTTAAAAAAAATTTCCAATAGCAATTATAGAGATATTGTGCTCAAGGCCAACCTTGTGAAGGTTTTAAACTTCATGGGTACACTATGCGGTTTGTTTATAGTGACATTAATACAAAAGTATGTACATTTGTCTTCAACAATTGATCTCCATATTTTAGAAAGACATTAAATCTGAATTCCTTCACATAATTAGTCCATTCCTACTTGTCTAAGAAACTATTGAGAAAATAACTTGTGATTATGACAGGTTTTTCTTGAACTAGACTTATGAGTTTCAAAATTGCTTCTTACTCGTCTATTATACTTACTCTTCCAGACATTCGTAGTAAGACTATTGGAACATATTTTATGTATTCAGCCCGTTTTAACCAAAAAAATCGATTTTTGCGGTTTCAAATCAAGCACAATCTATAAAGCGGTGGTAGTGGTACACATCAGAAATATGTACTTGTAACACCTCTAAATCCACTTCTAACTGTTATGAAAATATAAGCCAGTTAAGCGTGAAAAATTCTTACTAGGCACTACATAAAAAAGTTACATACACATATATTAACTCGCTGACATACAGGTATGTATATATACATATATGTCAGCTTACACACAGCCTTTTTAATACTTTCTAAGTATTTTGCACCAACAATTAAATTAAATCTGCAATTCTAAGATTACAATTTAAGTCTAACTTTATCGCGCTGCCTCGTTGGCGCATTACGTGTTGCATGCCGCTTGACACACATCGCCAGCACCGATAGTGAATGTCGCCGGGACAGCATCAGCAACAGCAGCTGCTACTATCCGCGCTATAGCCACACTCTATGCCCAATTTAGTTCACTCAGTTGTTTTCTTTTCATTTTCCGATATTCTTTCTGTCGCTAGACGGCTTCAGCGCACTTTCGAACGCTTGCTTTCACATTCTCCTTCTTGCTGCTGATGATGATGACAGGCTGACAGGCCGTACATGCAACATGCAACGGCGTGCACGGCTACACGAGTGAGCGTCGCTTGGTCAGGTGCAGCAGACAGCAGTGAAGCCACCGGCACAACAACAACATCATCATCACTTAGAACGAGAGAGTGGCAAAGCAGGAGTCAGTGGAGTCGCTGAAGACCGTTATGTGCGAAGCGTTGCCAAAAGGAAGAAGGCGAAAAAAGCATACAAAGAAGTAACAGTTAGTGAAATAGTGGCAATGGTTGCCGTTTGCTGGCTGCTCTTTAACGCTTAGCGGCTCTGCTGTCGGCCAAGACAGGACGCCGCATTTGTTGTGTCTCGCGCCCTTCATTTTTGTGCCACTTTGGCTGCACATGCTTCTTAAGTTTTTTGCTGATTTTTTTTCTTCTTTTGTTTTTGTAAGAAGTAGCATCTGCTGCCGTGCGCTGCCACAGTTTATACAACATCCGCCACTCGTTTATCTTAGCTTTCGGTGCCTTAAATTTTTGTTAATATTGTTTGTGTTGTTCTGGATTCTTTTATGCTCTTCAATTTCCTAACTCTCCTCCCTGATTGTGCTCGATCATTTCAGCTGTTTGCGCTTGATTATGCAGCAGATACCGTAATTGCCTTGGAAAATGAGCGAAGTAGCAACAATGTATTGTAGTTGCGGTAACTTCGGTAGGCAGCTTACGGTGCTTTGTGAGTAACTGCAGTTGGTTGCCGATGTAATGCTTTTTCTTCTTGATTTATGTCGGCACACTCGTAAAGAAAGGAACTCATGAAGCACAGGGTCTTAATTTATATCTGTGGATGTGTGTGTGCATAAAAAAGTTTGAAGCGGTCTTCCAGTGCAATAAGCCTAAAATGTTTAGTTATTTTTTATGTAACTAGTTCCTAACTGATCCAAAAGTGACTAGTACCAAACTCATTCGTATATGACTAGTTTATAACTAGTTTGAAAGTAACTGTTTCTTAAATTTGTCACCGAAAGTTCTTACGTTTTATTTATCGCACATCTATTGATTTCTTACATATCTAATTTTTTTGAATTGAAATCGTTGCCTACATCTAGGCTGGTTTATTTTGATTTTTAAGAGTGAGTGATGTCTAGAGCTCTACTATGTAAATTTATTGCACACTTTTAATCAAAAATTAATAAATATGAAATTAGTAAAAAAATGTTTAATTTTCAGCATTTTTGTTTCCAAACTGTATCAAATTCCGCCTGCTTTCCCCAGTTGTTGCCACAAGCCACCGGCCACACGTTGAAGCCTTTTTAAACCAACACACACTCCTGGATACTTTCATATAGATTGTGAAATTTATACTACTATCATTTTTATTGTTTTGTTGCTCTTATTTTGTCGTGTAGAAGACGCTGCTGTGGTGCACAAGCCGCATTTATGTAAGCAAAATGGGTTTCCACTCTTGACCATATTCGGTGTGGCACACCTTTGAATACAAATAACTTTTTGCAGCAGGCAGAGGCATGCAACCGCCACAGCAATAACACATAGCAAATAACAACAAAAAAGCAGCCTTGGCATTACGACGTGCGCGCTGAGTGGCATTAACGATTAGCAACCCAACGCTACTGCCGCTATGAACCGCTTGAGCAGCGCAAAAAATGCCTTTGAGTTCAGCGTTTCTTGGGTGAAGTTGCATAAATGCAAATGCAAAGTAGCTGGCAACAACGATTTGCTGCATAATCGCTGAAAAATAAGCTGGAGAGAAGTAGTGGGGTAGAATAAGAAAAAAGTAATAAAAAGTATATTAAAAAAATCTGAAATAACAAAATTACAAAAAAAAAAAAAAATTAAGAAAAGTCTTAAATAATCAACCTGCAAAATTTAAATTTATAAGTAACCAAAAAATATTTTCTTCGAAAATCTTAAAACAACGAGTAACATTTAAAGTTATTAAAAAAAATGCTCAAATACAGAGTGTTGAAAAAAAATATTTTCTTTGAAAAAAAGAAAAAATAAAACAGGCTCACTTACTTTGCGTTGGAAACTAATGTTAATAAAAATCATAAAAGCATTTATCGAAAATTTATTTTTTTTATTAGCTCCGTTTCTCAAATGAATCCAAAACAAAATAAAAAACAATTACTCAAGCACCAACCAGTATTGCTTACACCAGCTAGAGTTACGATATATGGCAACTTACTTTATCGTTTTGGACTTCAAAATTCACTTACTTTGCAACCGCAGTTAAAAGCTGAATGTGTTTGTCCTGGAAAGTGTATGAAAATGTTCCTTACAGTACTCACGAAAACTATAAAACATATTTTTTTTAATTTTTTGTATATTTTCTGGGGCAAGAATTTTCAAGGCGTGAACTTGTTTACAAAATAAACTGGATACATAAATGATATTTAAAACTAGTTAATTTTATGAAAATTATTTAAATTCTTGGAAAATGGGGCTATAAAATTGATTATCTATATATATATTCTATTTATAAATGAAATTCTAGAAATATTCCAAATATTTTCGGCTTAAATGCAAAGAGTTTACTCTTAATCGTTCAACATATTTATGTGCATTGGGACAAAAAAGCACCCGGAAATTGTAATTAAATTCTTCAGGTAAATGATATTTCAAAATGATGTGTTTTACTAAGTTCGTTGAACCGTTTTTAATAACTATGCCTAATATGAGTGCGATCTGCAAATTTTTTGTTTACAATAGCTGCTTAAGTCGGTACAGATCCGTTTTGCATTGCGATTTTCACAATTGATAAAAATATCCAAGAAATAATTTGTCTCAAATTTATATTTCTAACTAAATTTCCTTTGAAAAGACTTACGGGGATTCAGTTTTCAGTTTCAAAAACACAAGCCTACGAGTGATTCAATGCCTCCAAAGACAGACGGTCGAAAGCTGGTTTAAGAAATGCCTCGTTGTAGACGACCTCTTCAATTGATAAAAACATTAAAAAAGTGAATGATATGGTGACTGAAAATTGTCAGGCAAGTGTTTAGGAAATATCAAAATATCTGGACATCTTTCGTGAATCCGTTCGCATGATTCTGGTGGATATTTTGGGTATGAAACGCGTTCTTGTTCGACTCGACCCGGTAAAATTTAATTTTTTCAAAGTGAGTGCGAGTGTGTCCGAATTTAAAGACAAAGACGCAATCAATACCATCGATCACCCAAAATATTCACCATATTTGGGTATATCTCTTAGTGATTACTTTTAAAGCAACAAAATAAATATTGATGAATAATTATATAGTTTGGTTTTATTTGCGGGTACTTTTTGTCACAATTTTTATCACTTAAAGCAAGTTACATGTTTAGAAACTTCTCCATATTTTTTAAGATCAGCTAATTTATAATATGAATACTACAAATGATTATACTATCGCACAAAAGAGTTCATTTAGGTCTTTTTTTTCTGTCTTTGTATCGCAAAAATAATTATTTCCCAATAGTTGCGAAAATTAGTTCAATCACAATTTAAAAAACAAAGATATGTGTAAATGAACAAAAATAGTATAATTTTGCCATGCAACCTATGTAAAGATTAGTTCGTATGTATATATGTATATAATTTTATTATATTTCTTTTTTGTTTTTTGCTTCATTTGTATTTTTGGTGGTTCTCGTAAAGAAAATTATTTAATTAAAAATCATTTTTTAATCAAATTTTTGTTTACAATTTATTTGTTTTTATTTTCTTTTCCGTTTTAGCCACACAATGTCAACGCCACACACTTTGGAAGAAGTGCAGCAGCAAGCACAGCATGTTTATTATTGTATTATAAATAGAAAATTATAATTAATAATAAATATAATTTTTCGTACATATAAGCTCACGCTCGACCACTGGAGCAATCTCGCAATCTATTTATAGAAAGATACATCAATATTGCCGTGAGAACGTGGCTACCAAGTAGTGAAGCTTGCAGTGATGTCTTCGATTTTGCAAAGATTTGCAAGAAACCGCAAGCGGAATGGTGGAAGGAAGCGAGTTACCGCTCGACATTGTGGATCCGAACTATCAATTTGTAATGCAATTATTACTAAATTAAATCAAAAAGATCCCGGGCGTCAAAAGAAAGGAAAAGGAGACCAAATAATAGAATTCTTGAAATTACATCTTTCAGGACCAATGCATCATATTTTGATTATATCACTTTGGTTAGAGACTAAATTTCGGTTTTGGGATATAAATTGTACATTAATAAAAAATTGTTTAAAAATTGTTAATAATTATATTAATAATTTAAGTGTTAACGATTTGTATCTTCATTTAAAAAACACTGAATCACAAAATTTAATATTTAATGCATCAATATGTAATATTTTTAATTATTAATATTCAATAAATGAATATATTGAAGTTTTAGAAAATTTATATAATGTTTTTACTAAAATGATTCTAAAAGAAAAAATATTATGTTTATATTAAGTCCGCCGAATGCTGGCAAAAATTTTGTTTTTCGATACTTTTATTCACGATTGTTTAAATTTTAGACAAGTAGGAAATTTTAATAGATATAGTAATTTTTCATTATGTGTATAAAAGAATAATATTATGAACCAATATCAGAGGTATCTGCTACATTAAAAATGTTATTTGATGGTGATACAGTTTCAGCTAAAGTAAAATATTGTAATGAGGCTGTTATAATAAGAACACCTGTTATTGTTTTGTATATAAATGACGAATATGTTTTCATTTGAAAAGATGAAAAAAAAAACACATCCATTATCTTTATACTTTTATTGAAAAAATAAAATAAATTTATGAAATTACAAAATTTGTAAATCTTTTGTTTTATTTAAAACTAAAAAACCTTCATCAGATTCTTCTTGTTCTTCTTCATCTTGTATAGCATTTCTTTTGTTTTCATGATCAGATATACCAAACAGAGTCCGCCCATCAGTATAAGCTCTATCTTAATTTGCACAAAATGGAACTTCTAAAGGCCAGCTAACACTCGTTCCTTTTCGAAATGCAGATGAAATATTAAACTTAATTTCAATAGAACATTCTACTTTCCAATAACGTGCAGTACTTAAGTAAGTAACGAATGAAGCTGTAGGTTTTAATTGTGGTTGAGCTTCATATCCAAATCCACCATTAATAGGATGATTTGTTCCATAGGACTCAATAGTTCTAGCATAAATATCATTAATATTATTTATCGCAATTGAAGAGGTTACAGTTTTACTTAAATCAATATCACCAGAAATTTGAGTTTTATTTGCTTTAAAAAATCGCAACGGACTGCTATGTGGTCCTACTTTTGTAGAATGAATTTTATATTTGTTTCTAGTATATGGAACAAAATGTTCTTTTCTTTGTTTTTATAAAACAACTTTTGGGTTTATATTCATAATTTGCAATAGGTATACCAATTGCTTGATTTATTAAAAATTGATGAAATTTTTCGTCCATTCTTACCTTGCCTTTATAATGTTTAATGTAATGATCTATTACATATATATCCATATTATTAATCTCAATGAAGACAGAATCTCCGCTACTATCGCTTTCACTATCTGGTCCGTGTCGTTTATTGGAATTTCACCTTTTACGACGACGACGACATAAAGGACGCTGATTAGCTGACGGGTTTTCCCTCGGCAACTATCGGCCGTAGGTCATGATTAAGCTAAGCATATATTTTCACTTTCTATAAGTTGATCTAGCACCACCTGGTACCACCTTATACGTCTCTTGTGATTAGCTTTTACTGGTCCCAAGGGTTTTTATCGGATCTTACTTTGGAAGTTTTGTAGTCTGATCTTGTTTTATAGAATAGCATCTATAATCATGCATAAAACGGTTCGAATTATAGTTTTGTATAGGTAATAATGGTACTTAGAGCATTTATGTTCGACAATACATATAAGCTGAGTTCGCTGTTTAAGTCTTCTCTAATATATGGAATACTATATGGTTAGCAGACTCTCGGCAGGATAACTTCTTACAAGATTATCTAAAGTGAAAAAAATACGTGTTTTAGTTAAAACCTTAACTTACAACGACATTATTTTTTCAAATAATTGTAGTCGAAAAGACTCAAGGCTGTATCTCCGAAACTATTACTCGGATTAGATGGAATATTTTATACAATATTCTAGATAAGTCGTAGAGTTTATTAAGAAAATAAAAAAGCTCAATTTTTTGAAACCCGTTAACCCATGTAACCCCTTAAGGAAAAATCAAGCCAGGTTTTATAATATATTTATCCAGACTTAACAAGGAAGCAACGCAAATGGGTCTGGCCGTGAACGAGAGCAAGACGAAATATCTCCTGTCATCAAACAAACAGTCGTCGCACTCGCCACTTGGCTCCCACGTCACTGTTGACAGTCACAACTTTGAAGTTGTGGATAATTGATCTATTTAGGAACCAGCGTAAACACCACCAACAACGTCAGCATGGAAATCCAACGCAGGATTACTCTTGCCAACAGGTGCTACTTCGGACTGAGTAGGCAATTGAAAAGTAAAGTCCTCTCTCGACGAACAAAAGCCAAACTCTATAAGTCGCTCATAATTCCCGTCCTGCTATATGGTGCAGAGGCTTGGACGATGTCAACAACGGATGAGTCGACGTTGCGAGTTTTCGAGAGAAAGATTTATGGTCCTTTGCGCGTTGGCCACGGCGAATATCGCATTCGATGGAACGATTAGCTGTACGAGATACACGATGACATTGACATAGTTATGCTTCCTAAAACGTCTTCTCACTGATTATTTTTATTGCCTCGCAGTAGCAGGTCTAATCACGTACAATTTTTTTGTTAAGAAATATGCATATTTACCTCACTATGCCACGATTCTTTTCATTTCTTGTCTAGTAAAAACTTAAAATAATTCTTTACATATTCATTTTGTACAGCTTTGCCGTAACTATTTGAAGATTTTTCTATAAATATAGAAGTGGTCATATGCTAATTCCGGTTTTCAGTATATATAACTGCTAAACCTTTATTTATTTCTTCCGATTTGCAGAGTTAATTCAATTTATCAACGAATTCTACTCACCAGCAGCAGAACGCAACTTTCGCAAGCACTAGCTGGCTATGTCCGTGCAGACGAGCCAACTCCCCTAGTAATAAGATTAAATAACTGCCATTTTTCTTCATCATTTTATGCACTAGACACAGCAGTCAGCGATTGCATTTCACCGAACATTTTTGTAGCTTGCCAGCTTACAAATACTTATAAATCATTTACTTGTTTTATATCGAGTTTGTTTTTTTTTTTTTTGTGTTTAGTTATTTGCTTTTATCGCTCAGACTCTTGCAAATATGCGCCACATGTTTAGTAAAGCTAACAAGCATCATTAATCAAAATGGCTTTGAAATGTAGCAGCGCACATGTGTGGGTCGATAACACCACAAGTGGACTGTAGCTACAACAACTTGCATCTAAGTTGCAGAATCTCCGGATTTACTTAGTGGCAAGCTGTGGTCAAGCAACACTTTTCATAATAGTTATAATCAAATACATAATCGTAAAAAGTGTATAATTTTCCAGCAACGCGTGTTATGACTATTTCAGTTTATCACTTTTGTGATTCGAAAAAAGTTGAGTATACGCCCTGGCTGACACAGGGTAAGAGGGTCGAATACAAAAATTATCGCACAAAATCAACGCAGCTATTTCAACAGCAGCAATTTCATAGAGCAAATGAACTTATCGCTCATTTGTTACTTGCAACAAGCTGCAGCAATAATAACAGCAACAGTTCCTAATCGATCCATTTCATAAGCTGCTGTGTGGAATGAGTTGCTGAGCTGCGCCAACCGCCTTGCCACTATATTAGGCCACAATAAATGAATCAGCTTCATGGTTATTTCAACAAGTAAGACAACAAAGTGCAAAAACAATAAAGTATAGCAACATAAATGTTTGTATACGCTGATGATGATGATGCGTTGCCAGTTGTTGGCTATACTACAACAAAAAGTAGCAGCAGAACCGGAGTGCTGTACACATTAGGTTGCGCGTGACGCCATTTAAAGGCGTCTACCAATTCGCCGCAATTGCACTTGCAAACGCCTAGCTCACAGATGCTCACATATACGGTTACATACAGTCCTATCTAGGAGGCACCCTTCTCGTGTTGCTTGTCGTCTGCATATCGTGTTGCCAGTGGCCAAGTGTTCTATGTTCAAGCCATGACTCGTACCTGTATGTTTTAGATTACGTGCGTGCCACTGCCACCACTATTATTAAAGTGTTCTTGCTGCTCGTTGTTGTGTTATTGTTTGTTGTTTCGCTGCGGCGATTGTGTTGCGATAGCAAAAGCAGATCAATTTACCTTTATGCGCCTGCCAGTTCACTGTGGCAGTTGAAGGCGAATAAAATAAAACTCATTGAAAGAATCTAGTCGAAGTGTTATTATCCTGCAGCAATTTTAACATTGTTGGCTTTTGTAGCAGTGTAACACAGTGTTTTATTTTTCATCATTGTATATCGATTTTTTCTTTGACTGTATTTGTCTGAATAAACAAGTAAGTTCGGGTTCAAAAATGTCAAGGTTTCTTAAGGGATTGTCTAAGTGTGAAATTTTCGAAAAATGTTTTTTTTTTTGCACTATCGGATAATAAACATCCTCTCAAATTTTGGAATCGATATTCAAACTATTACGGTCGCTACAGCGTTTCTTGTAGAAAAGAAACAGAGTGGGGAACGAAGCAACTCCAATCTTTAACAGGATGTTGTTCTTCGCAATGGTTTCTACTCGTAAAGGAAGAGTTTTCATTATATCTAGTTAAAATTTGGAGAGAACATTTTTAACGTCATTCTCTAATGCACTATGGAAGTTTATTTTTATTTTAATCTTGCTATTTGTTCTACGAAAACCTGTCGAAAAAAATTTCAAACTCGATACTTTTTTCATCAAAAAATCTTTTCGAAATTTTTGTTTTAAACGAAATTTGCGACTGCAACCATGGATATCGGAAAGTTTCTTTTTTTTATGTGTCATTGCAACCATTTTTATACCTTTTATACATCCAATAAATTAACATAAAAAAATCATTTTGTATTCGTCATTAATGTATTTATTTATAAAAAAGCCGAAGCGATTAGTTAACTTCAACATGAAAAAAAAAAATTCGCGAAAATCGTTAATTTTTCGGAAGTTCACACTGAGGTGGTCCTTTAGTAAGAAATCAGCCAAAAATCTCATTTGAAATCTCAAAGTATAACTTATCGATGTCTACTCCTTTTTGCTATAAGCTATAATTTATTGTAGAAGAGGGAACACTTTCTAGACTTTTATAGTTTTACGCCACTGTGTTTTTTTTTATTTCATTCTTGAAAATATTTTTTACAATTAATATTCAGATTAAAAGTCTACATTTAAGCGCTTTGTACTAAAACAGCTGGCAAAAAATTCAAATTTCAGCATTGTCGGAAACTTTCTATAGAGATAAGGACACTAAAATGCTTCCAGAATTTATAAATCAAGAGGTCAGTTCTATAAATATCAAACAGATTACAGAAAGTGATACATGTTTTTGAGTTCATTACTCAAAGTTTAGTTTATTTTCCGAAAAAGATCAAAACAGTCGGTATTTAAATATAACAAGTTCGTCCTAAGAATTTTGAGAAGTTTTTCTTTGAATATATTGCCTACAATCAGGCGTGTTGCGCAAGAGTAAGCCAGTTTTTGCAAAGACGCACTCCAAATAAAATGTAAAGGTTTAATTTTTAATTTTAATGAGTAAAAGACATGTCGTACACACAACATAAGCACAGATAATTTACAATTCAGTTTTTTCGGAACAATATGAATCAACCAAAATTCTACAATCACGCTTGGCGTGAGGATCGACGAAGTTTAATTATATTCTTGTTGTTTTGAACTTCCTAATTACCACAAAAGTATAACCAATTATGTCCTATCTACATTTTGAAGTACTCGACATTAGCTAATAATAATGTTTAGCAAAGTTACCAACCTGTTGCATAATTATGTAGATTGAAGAGCGAAGAAGCTAAAAACCAATATGGGCGCTGAAATGAATTTTTAATACCAGATTTCCGGACATTTAAAAGCTATATCCGCCTAAAAGTATACCTTTAAAAATATATAAGTTTGATTCGGTCTTTAACTATATTTCAAAAGAAAATAAGCTGTAATATTTCAAGGTATTACAGTAGTTTCATAATATCAAAATAACTAGCGATCCATAATTTTTCATAACGAGCTAAAACAACTCACTCTTTCCTGCTAACACTCCTCAATTGCAATTCACTTTCGATTCACCTGATTAAACCACAGTGCGCAGGCGCTGCTTCGTTTGGTTATTCTCCGTTTGCATAGATTTTGTTTTTATTTCGCTTGTCCAGCACACCAACTTTTGCGGTTTGCCGCCTTTGTTAACAAAGAAAAATCGTTTTTAGACAATACTTTGATTGTTATGCCATTGCTGAGTGCTGCAAGAAGTTTTCGGAAAAAGTTAAACCAACAACAACAAGTACTGCTAGCTTGTATACAAAATCATAGCAGGCAGCAACCTCATGCCAAAGCAACGCATCAGCGCGCAGATCATCAAATTTATTGCAAGTATTAGTTAAATGTATATACATATGTACATGCACACATTTACAGCGTTGCTTTTCGTTTTTGTATCATCGATATTATTGCTATGTTGTTGCCTTCCTTTTGACCATTACAATTGAAAATTGAATAAGCCATCGGCGATGAAATGAAAAATATTGGCGTAATTTGCAGTTAGATTAACAATTGCTTTAAAGGTTTGCCAACACATACACAAACACACACATATAAATGAATATATATATATACATATTAATATATTGTATATTTCTGTTTATATAAGTCAATACATGCACATATGTTGTTGCTCTGCATATGGTTCTATGGCCGGTGCCATAGCAATAGTTATTTGTTGCAAGCGAAAGCAATTGCGATACGCGATAAATGTTGTTATTGCCATTTGCTGCATAGACACATACACATACAGGCACTTATATGTATGTATATGCATTTATATTTTTCTTTGTAGTTCCTTTCCATTTAGTTACCTACTTTAAAACTGCTTTGGCATCTTTCTCGGCCACATTTTGTCGCCGCGCTTCGCTTACATTGCTATAGGCGATTTTGAGCCTGGGAGGTATTTGCTTTTTCATTGTTTGCAGCGGGAAACCGATACTAATTTTCACTATTTGTTTATATTATTGCATTTGTTTACTTTTAGTGCAACGGATTCTTTCGCATTATTTTCAAAGAAGTAAATATATATGTAAATGGATTTCCCATACGAGATTTTATTAAGCGTGCTTCAACAACAAATTGAAAATTAAAAAGTGAAATGAAAATTAAAATGAAAATACACATATTTTAGTTTTTAAAATGAAGTCATGATACTTCCAATACCATTGTACTGTTTTAGTATTCCCACACGCAATGCCACAATCTGCTTTCTTCTAAATTGTTTGAAAAGAACTCTCCGTTAATACATCGAGTCCTCTACTCCACACTAGTTTAAATATACTTACATATAAAAAGGCTCTCAAGTTAAAGTGCTAACTGATTTATATTTCTAATAGAACTAATTTGTTGCATAGTTCTAATAGAAATATGTGACTGTCAGCACTTTACCTGAAGAGCTCAAGAGCAAAATTCAAAATTTTCGACACATTTCATTACTAAAAGCCAATTTTTCTAACTTTTCTTAGTTTCTGGGAACATAAAGAATTGTTCGTCGTTTTATTCATGGATAATTGTAAAACCTCTTTTGTGATTACTTTCTTTAGATTTCATACAACTATTTACTATTTTTATGCAGTATTGTACCCAGAGTCCAAAAAAAATTTAAAAGTGGATATAAAACCATAAAACCTAGTAGCCAGTTTTGTATTTCATGAGTTCACAAATGCTACCCCTACATATGTATATTCCAATATTCGTTTTGATTCCTTTTTCAACACCAACAAACTTTTCATTACACTCTAGCGAGAATATAATAAAAGTATCTATGAACTTACCACAAATATTCATGCAATAAATACGTCGAACGCATTTCTTCGTTTCTCTGTTCGCTTGTGCGCTGACATTGTCATTTGGTGGGCCAATACGAGTAAATATGCGTTGCTCGTCGTCGTCAACTGTGTCCTGGTCGCGCACACGTGGCTGACTACTGAACATCAAAGCAAACCCAGTGCGTTGCAGTTACAACGAATGTGGCGCATTAAATTACACATTGTGCGCCAGCGACTCGAATGGTTTTGTCAGCATTGAAGTTATTGTTGCACCAAATGGTGGAGTGGCTCTCATGACAGCTAGTCGCAGTTATCTACACGTACACACATATACATTGCAAGTATCGGCGAAATGCATAAATATGGCATTCCAAAGTGCCAAGATGACGATAAAATAGAAACTACTTCGCGGTTGCAAATACTCGTAATGAGAATGTTATCAAGTTACAAGTTGTCAGGGTGTTCGAAGTTGTGAATATTTGGTAGCTAGTTGTATGGTGAAGATATTGGATATTTTCTTACTTATTTCGCTCTTCTTTCTCAGAGGAACTGCACAAAATGTTCAAGTATATTTTCTCAATTTTTAATTCAAATTTCTTTAAACTTTTTTTTACTCATTTTTATAGTATTATTCATCATTCACTTTCAAGTATTTTTTGCAAAACTTACACTTTTGCATACAATTTTACTTTACATTTAAAGCATACAATTTTGCAAGAACCTTTCACTTGCCGCCATCACAAAAGCTGACCCTCTTGACCGTCTCGAACATCATAAAAACTTTTATAATTCTTCTGCCGCCATGTTTAGCGACCAGTGACCGCTAACTTACGCCGACAGCAGAATATGTTTGTGCACACAACTCACTTTCGTTAGAAAACTAATGTTCCGGAGTCCCATTAACATACACAGTAGACTTCGACGACAACCGCCACCTTCATCCACTAAATTTCGCTTCTTTTTCATTGCTTCATACTACACAGCAGTACATGTTCTCATCGAAGGTGTCAGAAAAACTACTAATTCATAATATAAATGCTGTGCTGCGCCATGCCATGCTGTGAATCAGTGTTGGGCTCAAGCCATCGGCTGAGTAGCCAAGTTATTGACCTCACCGTCCATTGGCGCTGCCTTTTTTTATAATTGTCGCGCTTAATTGTTCTGTCGTCTCTTAGCTTTGCATGGTGCACCAGCGATATGGCAACGAAAACTTGGAGTTGAAACAAAAGTTGCATATCATCTTAATTGCATCAACAGCGTTAGTGTTCTCTTGAATGCAATTCATCTTACGCAAGAGCATGCAAAATGTGTTGACTGCAATGTAAATTTATTATATTCATTGCACTCCACAGGGTTTATTGTGTCATTACATTGGGAGAGTTTTTTAGTAAAAGAGTTATCGGTTATTATAAAAGTATAATAATTGTTTGGTTAAAGCAGTGTAACCTCAGTTTATAAAGCTGTCTCGAACACTCAGTTATCATGATTGTATATGATTTGTTTTTGCATCCGACTGAGTCCAAATTTTCTCACACACGCCTTCAGAATATAGTTTAACATTCTATACCTTTAACTGGGCGATGTTATTTTTGCCTGCGAGCTTTCATTATAGTTTTTTGAGCTTTCATGGGAGCTTATTGAGCTTTTGTTGTAGCTATTAAGCTTTCACCATAATTATTGCCCTTTCCTTGTAGCATACAGAGCTTTTTTGTAGATTATTGAGCTTTTGACATAATTTATTGAGCTTTCTTGGGAGCTTATTGGGCTTCCATTGTAGCTATTAAACTGCTTTCACCATAATTTATTGTAGCACACGGCAAATATCAGTTTCTTTAGCAATAATTTTCTGATAGTTTTACAAGCTTTTATTATTTTTAAAGTCACATTTGCATATCTATTCAATGCCTCAGCCGTCGTTTTTTTCTGAACGTCATTTTTAAGGTATTGACTATAAATTTGTTACAAATCGTTCATGTAAAGCGATTTATAACTTAATTTAGGCTACCTACATACAAATATCTGCAACTACCCACTGCTTCCTTTTCAATAATCTTGCCTGCGTGAAAGACAGTAATTTTTCGTATTACATTGCAAGCACCAACAATCACTTTCGCATTTAAACTTAATAGCGTTTGCAACACTCGCTGCCATGGCTGCACCGCCCTTCGGCCGATTGGCGAGCTTTCATTAAGATTGTTAATTTAAGATCTGTGCCGTAATTTACTTTGCCACGCAAGAGAATGCTACTGAAACGGGCTGCATGCAGTTCTAGTATAAATATAATCGAGATGTAGGTATATACATATGTGTGTAAGTATAAGTGTGCGTGTATGTGTAAGTGTGATGCCTTTTACTTTTAATATGAGGAAACAGCAGCGCTGGCGATAAAATAGTTATGTCGCATTTAATAGACACCGTTACTGTTCGCAGAAGCTGCTATCAAAAGATGTTGCACTTGCCACATTTGTGCGAACATTTTTTTGGATATGCACCTATGTGGTTAATAATGACGTGTTGCATTCATACCAACATACTGGCATTCATATTTCCGGCAACATGCCACAAATAATCAACAGCAGAATGCAAAGAAGGTGCATATTAAGAACGTGCAATTATCATGTGTGTATGTGTGTGTGTCCGTGCTTATCTTTTGTTGCGCTTTGTGCTTCATAAAACTGTCTCAACGTGCATCATTCCAAAGCATTCAAATTTGATTTTATACTTGCCACAAACATAAATATACACTTAACTCTGACTACCGCGGCATCAACCCGGCAATTGTGTATGCAGCGAGGCATCTAAATTTCCATCAACGGAAACACAACTCGTCGCGTTGTATTAAATGAATTGTGCAAAGCAAGCATGGCAAGTGCAACTTGTAACCATAAGCAAACATGGCAGCAAAAAGTCTCCGTCTAAGAGAAATGACAAAAACAAAGCTTGCAACCAACAAACAGCAGCCAATATGACCGCTATGGCGGCGCCGTGGCAGCATGCAACACGAAATAATAATCTTTGTGGCATCGACGCGCACACACATACACACATATAAGTCTAACAACCACTTTCTCATTGTGGCAGTCATTCCTTAAGACAGCCGCGGCTACAAACTTTCCGATCAAACCGTCCAATGTTAGAATGTCGGGCTCGCCCTTGCATCGTACGCTAACTGCCATTTAAACGCCACCAATGCGGCTGCCCATTGTCGTCCGTCCGCTGCAGGTTGCATTTTGCTTACTGTCTTTTCCTTCGGTAATTACAGTTGCTACGCATTGTTGCAGCTTCGGTGTATGTCTCACCACAGAGACTGCCGGCGTCGCCGCTTTTGCCGTAAAGGCGCCCTTTATTCAAGCCAATTGCAACATCTGCATCGCACAAGTTGCAGCAAAGCTTAAAAAATCGGATTGGGTTGAAGGCAGCCAAACTGCGGCAGAAAAAACCGAAGAACTGAGCAGAAGTTGAATAAACATGCCACAAAATGTGCAGGAAACTGCGCGGACACAGCTACTACATACTCTACTAGCCAGCGCGCTATTGCACGAAGCTACTTGCATGTGTTCACTCACAATCCTCTCTCCAAAGCTCCATCGCCATTATATTTCATTTGCTATTTAATATTCAGTGCCACAATTTCTAATTTTTTGCTTTTTCGGTCACCCATTGTAATTGTCGTTGTTGTTTTTTTGTGTTTACCTTTAGGTCACTTTGCGGCAGCACAAAACTCGAGCACCTCTTTCTGCCGCAGCGCCAGCATTCGTCATCGGTGTTTCATTGCTCTTTTGCATCTCTCGCTTTTCTGTTGTTCTTTTGGCTGTTGTTCTCTTCTCATAGTGCTACCTTAGATGCTCTGCTCTTCTACGAATCGAATATTATTGTGTTCTATCGTAATGCTCGGCAGGCTGTTTGCTTGAGTCTTTTATATATTCATATAATTATGTGAGTATTTCCGTTGACTTTACATTTGTTTTCTTTTAGCAGTTGTTGTTTTCTGCTACATTCTGTTTACCCCTTTTGCTGCTTGTGATTTTAGCTTTAGTTTAAGTGTCTGATATAATGATTATAACTGTGTGACACGAATGGGAAGTTACCATACATTGAGAAGCAGAAAGAAAGGAGGATTTCGTTAGATAGTTGATAAATGAAATAAAGCGCAATATTAGCACGTAATGGGAAATTAAAGCAGGAGGCATTAGCATGTACGAAGAGTACGAAACACACCTTCGGGATGGAGAATTTCAAATTATTTGGATTCATTTTTGCTTCAAGGCAAAAAATTCTATAATACGTTTCACTGGTGCATTTCTTTTAGCATAAAAGTCTATAAAAAGATCTTAATCTTTATTTTAATCAGTCATTTTGTATTACAGCTATATGCTACCGATATCTGGGGATCCGACAAATGAACCACTTTTTCAAGAAACAGTAAACTAAAAGGGAACGACATATTTATATATACCAGGGCTGCTATATATATCTCTGGCCTAATAATGAAAATAGGCATATTTATCAACGAAAATGTTTTTTTTTTTGTTTGTTTTCGCTGGATTTGGCTCGTCTTGGAAGACCCACACGGTCGATTGCTGCTTTGTTTCGGGCTCATACTCATAGATCCATGATTCGTCACCTGTGACGATTTCATAAACGTCTTTTGAAGCCCCGCGATCGTATTTTTTCAGCATTTCTTTACACCAATCCACACGAGCCTTTTTTTGAGCGATTGTCAAATTGTGCGGGATTCAACGAGAACAAACCTTTTTTACGGTTCATGCAATATCGAATGTATGCTGGTGGGAGATGTGCATAGGCATGCCTCTATCTAACGGTATGTTACATGACGGTCTTGTATTATCAGTTCACGTACGGCATCGATGTTTTCTGACACAACGGCTGTTTTTTGACGACATTCACGGAATTCGTCTTTGAGCGAGCGTCGGCAACGTTTGAATTCGTTGTACCAGTTTTTCACAGTGCCATAGGATGGTGCTTCATAGCCATACAAAGATTTTAGTTCATCGATGCACTCTTGTCGTGATAATCTGCGTCGAACGTTGTGAAAAATGATCGCATGAAAATGTTCACGAGTTAGTTCCATTTTTTTGCCAAAATGAATTTTTTAATTCCCTGTAAATAAAGCAATTCACGATTAAATGACAAAACGCTCTGAGTGACGTCATGCTAAAAAATGTCAAACTTTCCAATGGAAATGTCAGATTGCACCTGTCAACAATTAGTGTTGCGCAGTCCAGAAATACATATAGCAACCAATGTAAATACCTCTAAAAAACATTATAAGTAGTTTATTTTTTTTTTTGTTTTTTGAAGGCTGAAGTATTCGCAGAAATTATTCAAGTAATTAAATCTAAATTTACTGAATCAAAGGCTAGAGTCGATAATTATTTATTATTTTTAAATGGATATATTCTAATCTTTTGTTCGTAATATATTGTAGCGAGGGCAAAACCGCTAAACTTTAAGCTGACTATTATAGCCTGTAGAAACAATCCACTCAAGATTGATGAAAAAAATAGATGTTGAAGGGACGAGTTATTTTATAAAGACCACTTGACATAAATGGCACTTCCTTTCTTGGCTTAACGACTACTAACACCCATACAAAAGAGTTAATGAATTGCTTTGATACCTAACATAGTACATAACTTGTTAACAGTTTCATTTTTGCCTTCAAAAGATATGCTCAACTGTGGTTAATTTTAATCAAGCAAACTCAACATGCGACAAGAGTTTTTGCGAACTTTAATAACTTCCGCATATACTATTCACAGCATGGTACACAGCTTGCTAAGTTTGCAAAAAATCCGCAACACCATGTATTTCCAGCTCATGCGAACGAATTAATTACTCAATGTTCCCGATGCTTTCGCAGATTTTATTGGCCATTAAATACTCATACGTACACAAAAGCAAGTATGGCGCTTCATTTTTCCCCGTTAATGGCCATTTACTAAAGCTTGGGTTTGAAACTTAAGAAACACTTTTATCAGAGTTACCCAGTTCTATTAATACCACGCCCAATCTGTGCAAATCATAAACGAATCCTCAATAGAACGGTACTTTAACAGCAGTTTTATTATGTTTGTGGATGGTTTTATACCGTTATACCTCACATAAAGTGAAATACTGCGTGTTTAAATGTGGTTATTCGAAAGGCTACCTGAGAGCTGAAATTTAAGAGCAACGCAATTACCCTAAACTGATAGTAATGCCATCTGAATTGTGTCATATTCCAATAAATCCGATAGATGGTGCTGCCGTCAAATCTTTATAAGCTATACGAATGCACAAGTAATTCAGCTGTGATTGTAATATTTTTAAATAAAATATCCTCAGACAGCTTGAAGTTTCGCTTGGGAAGATCGAGTGTCTAGAGTTCTTGTACTAGCTGTATTTTGAACGCTTTCGAATAAAGATCTCGACGTAAAATGCACTTAGTAGTTCAATATGTCAGTCCGAGTTGCTGCACCGAATCGACTTCCCACGGTGCTCATGTGCACTCTGAGCTACGGCTGCTATATTCTCTTCACTGTGTGCTGAACGTGGTCTCTTCTAGAGAATATTATCCAGTAAGAAACGCAGGATGAAATGCAATGCTGAACAAAAATAACATGACAGCTTGACTCGACTCACGCATGATCTGGTAAAAAAAATCCCTCTACTTGGATAACCCGTTATATATTCAGACACCAAAAGTACGTATTCTATAATATAGTCAGTTGATTTAGCCTCAGCCATCTCCCTCCATCGTATAAGTAACGCGAACTAGTCCTTAAGCCTTTGAAATGCGGATTTTAAGATTTTCTTACCTTCTTCTATCTTTAAAAAGCTGATCATTTGTTGGAACCAATATCGGTGCCTATAACGTATAACTGTCACACAAACTGAATAATTGAAATAAAGTGTCTGTATGGAAGACTTTTTTATTTGAGACGACGCAAAATTTAACTTAGATTAATGTGCAAGTTCATACAATCTTCGAACAAATTGTTCAAATTGGTCTACTATAGCATATAGCTGTCATTAAAGCTGGTCGATCAAAGTAAATATATCTATGTACAATATATATTTTTGTGATTTAAAAAATGATCCTATGAAGTGCATTATAGTGTCGGTGCAGCCGAAGTTAATATTTCTCTTCATTTTAAAAACCTTTTTGTTTTATATTATCGCTTGTTGTTTATTCACTAACCGCTACTGTATCGTTTATTTATGTATTTACAGTTATTGGCCAACAAACCACGCCGCCGGAGTTGCCAATTTACGGTAATCCCTACACGGAAGTTGCACTGGATCTAGTTTTCCCAAAGGGGAATCCGACATTCTTGCTGGACGGCAAAAAATTGCAGCTGCTGCAGCCGCTCGATCGCGATGGGGAGAATCTGAGTCACATTGTCTTTCAGGTGAGTGCACGAAAGCGACCTCGAGCTAAGCTACTTACAAGAACAAAACTGAGTTGAAACTAAAGTGAAGCAGCGACGGTTTAAAATTTATATATGTGAGTGTGTGAATGCATGCGACGCAGCGCGCTGAAGGCGGCTGGCTTGCGGTGAAATATACACAACTAAGTGGGATGTGCAAAACACTAAAAGGAACAACAAAGAGAAGTACACATGTGCACATGTGAGTTTGTATCAGTTTGGACGAAAAAAGACCTTGGCGGCGTGCCACTGTGAGGTTTTATTTGGTGAAATGCAAATTTTTTATGGCAAAATTTTACAGTTGCACGCCAAAAAATGTGCCAGCCGGCTAACAAAAGCTTGTAGAATGCTTAGCTGATAAACAGAAAGATGCAAACGTTTTATGGTTGCTTTACTTATGCTATTTGGAGCGCAGCGAAACAATTTCTTAAGCTCATCTTCCTGCTTATGCAAACCACCAATTGACTACTTCACTGTTTCTGTATGTATGTGGTTATTTCTGGCTGGTTTGTTTATTTGAAACTATTAAACGCTTTCACTTGTGTTTACTTATTTTTGGTTTTTCAATGTTATTTTAATTTGTTTTCTCATTTTGCTACACCACAGGTTTCCTGTTCGACTCGCAACGCAACCAACCATCTGATGTCAACGACAGTGCGCCGCTCTTCATGAACACACCCTATGAGGTCATTGTGCCGGAGGTAAGCAATGAACAATCTCTTACAAAACCAAGCAACACCATGCTGCCATCAGAATATACATGAGAATTTACGTTTGTGTGTGTGAAAATATTGGCAAAACGCACAGAAGAAAATTAAAACTTTCGTAAATCTAAAAAAAAACATTATTTTTGTTTGTGTATTAACTTTATTTGCAATCTTTAGCAGTCGTTAGCCGCAATCTTGCCATTGTATTATCGCAAAGCGAAATTTAATTTCTCTATTTCTTACTTCACAATATGTAGACAGCCAAAACAACATCAGTAACAGGAACAAAATCTGCACTGTTGCCATCTCGCTAGAATCAAACCATAATTACCGTGGCAACTTCAACAATTAAATGCTCTTAATTCCAAAGCACTGTGTCGCCCGCGTGGAGGTTTGGTTGCCTGTTGCACCCCCTTCTCTTTGCTTGACAGTTAGCGCTGCGTGCACCAGCCAAGTTCATCAACGTGGTGGGTGGCTTTCACTGATCGCGACTGGTTCCACGCGCACACACAAACTTTTATTTCTTCTAAACTGCAAATAATGCCAACAAAAATTGCTCACAAATGCTCGCAAATATTTATGAGTGGTGATACCGTTAATATTGTTGTTGTTACTAAAACAATATCAAACAGTTCTCAGTTTATTTCTTCAAATAGTGACCTTAACTCCACTGCATATGTGTCTTACAAAGAAGAAGCATCTGAAAATGAAATTGCTTAGAAAAATCAAAAGACTTAAGCGGGAAACTCGTTTTGATGAAGTCTGAGTAATAACAATAAGGCTTTAGTTTTATGCAAAGTAAGTGATAGGAAAAGTAATGTCGTAAAAATCTTTTCAATATTCAAATATATATTTATTTATATACGATTTGTTACAATTTTTGGCTGTTAGATCAAAAATAATACATTGCAAAAAAAATAGAATAATTTTGTGAACTCAAAACTGAGTAAAATAATTTTTATTTTCCACTGGCCTCTATAAAGAAGATAGCATGTATAGAATTGGATTTATTAAATGTCGCGCCTAAAGGTAGACTACAGATATTAATTATTTCACTATAGTTTTATATAGTTTTTGCTTTTTACTTAGCATTATAATCTTTCTGTTAACCGTGCGCTGAGGTACAGGCAACCATAAAAATTTTCAAAGAGAATTCGCCTAATTGTAGGCAATGCTTTGGGCTTGTATAGAAATAAAATAGTTAAAGATCATTTGCCTTATACCGTACCTATATCCAATTAGCCACAAAACATATACTTAAGTTAGATTTTTTTATAAACTAAACAATAATTTAAAAAATTTCACACATTTCATTCCCTTCTTTTCTTGATTAAGTTAACAGTACATTTCGAGTTTGCGAGATCTTATGGTATTTACAAATTCTCATAAGCATTTAATTTTTTTAAATTTTCATTACTTGATTTTTGATCTACTTTGACTTGGTTTTTTCAGCTTCGGCTCACCTTTGCCAGGATATTCGGCCGATTAATCGTCTGTTTCAGAGTCGTAAGCAAAAGACTCATCGCCAGAAATTATGCGTTTCATGAGATCCTGCTGGTCTGAAAGTATTATCTCACAGACGTTAACGCGACGCTGTTTTTTTGAAAGTTTAGTGATTTTGGAACCACTTGTGCTTCTAAGATTCAAATGATCTATAAATATGGTTGTCACTGATCCTTCCGATATTCCAGCGATGCCGCTCAGATTTCTGACTATAAGTCATCGTTTATCAAGCATATCAAATACAAACAAAATTTTTATATAATTTTTTCTATTATGTCAATAGATTAGGCTGATTTTGCATTATTAAAATTTTTGCAAGTTAACTTTTTTTAAATCTTAGTTTTAACATTTTTTACGAGAATTTTAAAAATTATTTTTAATCATCAATAATCTGCATAAATACTGCAAATTATAAACTTTCAAAATAGCACCAAAACATTAATAAACTGGTTACTCTAAGCACTAAATTTATAATTCCTCGCAATACACAATACTTTAATAATATGCTTTGTTGCTTGCAACAGAGAACAGCTGTCAGATTGACAGACATGCAAGTAAAACAACATCAAAACGAGCGCCTCAGCTGTCAGAAATTTCACGTGATAGGTAATTTCAGTTTCTTCTTTTTTCGTTTTGTGCATTCCTCTATTTATTGCGGTTATTAAGCGGTCATATCAACAGTACATTGCCCTGGGCAATTAATTTGCATTTCCACTTGTTTACGGAATTGAATGCATCCATTGCACAATAGCAAAAAAATGCTGGTGTGGGTTGTATTATTTCGTGTGTTTCGAAGATAATTTAAAGTTTTGTCTTCATCATTGGAGACAATATTCTAAGCAAACATATATCTTGTCCAAATATACATACATCTACAGATATTATATCATCTAAGCACAAATATATATGTTGCACCCGATTGTTGGGCGGCAATTGCAACTTTAATGTTGCCAACCAATTTTCAATCGCTCGCTAGTTGCTTGCCATATTTAGCAGCAACTGTCAATTGCCACCACAAACAACAAGTAAATCACTTTGAAAGCAAGCAAACGCTGAAATCCGGCAACACAGCCACAGCAATCAATTATGGAGACAAGTTGCTCGCTCAAAGGACAGCAGTCAAAAGTAAAAAAACCAAAACGAACCACATAACAACGACATAAATAAAGTTCATACGCAAAAATCAAACGAAAAAAAAATCACCTCAATTTAGTGCGTATTTTTGTTAATTAAGAGGCCGTCGGCCGAACGCTTCGCTGCTTGCTTGCTTGAACAGTTGTCATTTTAGCACACTTTGAAGTTGATTTGAGTAGTTGCTGCGGCGGTTAGTCGGCGTAAGTACTTAGTGACATGTTGCTTTTAATGAAGCCAATGCGCAACATGTTGCTGGCGAAGCATGTCGCACGACACGCACGTCTACACGAACGACAACAGCTAATGGTGCCTGAATTAACTTTATTATTAATAGGTTTATTTAACAAAATAAATTTTTTAGTGAATTTTTGTTTCTGTTTCATCCAATATGCATTTTATTGTCGCATGTTGTAAGCTGATTTTCCACAGGCGCGAAAATGCACATTGCATTCCTGTGCAAATACTTGCCAGCCTACTAACTCTCAGTGCATTTATGTGTTTGTTGCGCAAAACTTGCAACACACTGCACTGGCAAACAGCAATCGGCTCTTGGGAGCCGCACCTGTTGGCACCCTTTCAAAAGGCAGTCCATCAAATGCGCTTACACCACTTTATGCCTTCTTAACCGCGTTCCCCTCTCCACAGCCACTTTATGTTCTTAAGTTGCTTGTTTGCTGTCAACACAAATCCAGTTCAACGGGAATGATTTGGCCTCAAACATATCACTCAGTGAGCGTAAACATCTTTTTACTAGCGCTTGTTGACCGCTTAGCCGCCTCCCGCGCTACATCTCCGTATGTCAATCTCTGAAGCATGCGGAAATTGATTATTACAAGTTACACGTTGACTTAAAGATCTCTGTTGCTCTTCTTGCATTCGTAACGTTTTTCTCCTTTCGTCGTTTTTGTTATTTTGTCTTGCGCTTGCCATCTTAATAGCACATTTGTAAGAAATTGCGCTATTCATAAATATATTAGAGAAATCAAATTAAGTTATTGGCTCGGCATTGTCATGTACCGCTATTCGCAGTGAGCACACACACTTATTCATGTATGAAACGCCATGCCACACAGCACCAGTTGCCGTTGCTATTATTTATTGAGTGTCATTGCTTAAATTCATAAATAGCGTGGCTGACGTTTGAAGACTAACTATTTCCATAATAACGGTAGTCGTTTGTGTCAAGTTTCATCCACTTGACAAGCGAGGTAGAGAGAAATAGAGTCGGGTTTTTGAAGTCTTTAGCGTTGCTTTTCTTTAAAAAAGAAGCTTGCCTAATTGGCTAAGATTAATTCTTGTGTTACCATTAGCTGCAATTGATTTTGATGAGATAATTTTCTAAGCCTGTCTGAATATACACATACATACGTACATCACATAAGTTTTATTATATAATTATACAGTACTATGCAAAGAACCGAAGCACAGTACTTAAGCTACAATATTCTTATGCTCAAGTTTTAGCAAAATGAGAAAGAGTAGATCTAGAATATTAGTTAGTGCAATGTAGCTCTCAAATAGCAGTTGACAATCATTCTGCCAACTAATATTTATTTAGTGATTCATCAAAATCAGTCAACGCAGAAGCATACTGATTAGAGATAGAATCATTGAAGTGAACTTTAATTTGGTCAAATTTTATTTCCGATTTCGACAGCTTTCAATATATCCACAGCTTTAAAAACAATCTGTCAAGTTTTGTCTCAAAGAAAAGTCGGAAAGACGTTAAGAAAAACAACTGTAATAAAATAGCTTCAAAAAAAATCTCCACAAATTACAAATTCCATGAAATCATCTTAAATTGAGAACCATTCTATGGCATGGAAACATGAAATCCATCAGAAAACTTATAATACTGCCTTAAACTACTCCTGATTCTATTGCAAGTTGCTCAAGCTAAAATATATTATGGAATATTTAGAGGATTGTTGCATAACCCTTCATACAATCACAGCGTCTTGGGACATAATTTGAGAACAGAGCGCAGTGGCGTAGCTACAACTTCGGGCGCTCGGGGCCAAGGATGTTCTGCCGCTCCCATTTATCTACCTACCTATAAGTTTCATGAGGTGATTCGAACAAAAGTGAATTTTTACAAAATAACTTCGATATTAAGTATAGAAAATTTGGGAACGAGAGCCAGGCAAATTTTGAAGTTCCAAAACTCTCACAATACGATTTTTGAGAAAATTGAAGTAAATTTACAAAACATCTTATTAAAAGCCATAGAAAACACCCATCTTCTCCCTATATCTTGTACACTTTTGACATAATTTACAGGAATTTTTGCCCGAATTGGAGTTTTTACTTACCATTTTTGAAAATTTGGAGAAATAAAAGTATTTGTTCCAACTCTTTATCTTTGTGTACAACTCTTTGTTTTTTATAATAAATTTTATAAAAAAAATTTGTTGAAGTATTTTTCTGAATTTTAAAACAGCGAAGATCATTCTGACGGCCCTCTTCGCCCCCCGCTAACTATGCCACTGACAGAGCAGATACCTATAGTTACTTGTAGAGTACTCAGAGCAGAGCTCTATATGATGTGTACCACTAATTTTCTATGCGTTGGTTAAATACTTACTTAAAACCAGATGAATACAAAAAGACTGTTGAAATATAATATATAAAACTTTGAAGCAGCTTCAAGGAATTCAAGAAGTAGTTATTCCTTAAATCATTTATATTTAATTTGAAAGCGTTACTGGCCCACACATTGATTGTTATTTGGCATAGTAATTACGGACAGTCTTACCAATATAGCAAAATACTTTAAGCAACATTTAGAAGGAAATTTAAATTATGTACAATTTCCGCGTGTTTTTTCGCCGCAATGTACAGTAATGCTTTCTCACTCGAAAATCCCTAATTAAGCTGATTTTAGTAACTTATTATAAACGAATTTCTCAACAATATTTTTATAAAAAATAAAAAATGAAGTGCAAAGAATTAAAAAGATATAACTAATTTCATAACTTCTCCAAAGACCTGCAATCATTTCTAAACTGCGCCGTAATGAGATCAATTTTGCATGAACTACTATGTATTTTATGGTTTTATAAGCCATGTTGCAGTTAACTAATTTAGCTCATAATTGCCTCTTAATTAATAAATACATCCAATAAACTGGAGAATGTTAATTTGGCCGAGGCACAAGCAGTCGTTTTGCAGGCAATGATTTTACGACCATCATCCGCTATAGGCAGAAGCCAAAAATATTTATAGCCAGCATTGTAAATGCTCGTGGCATTAGCGGCAAGGGCTGTTATAAAATAGTGCTGTATTAAAACAGTTAAAAGTTTATTGCGAAAGTAAAGACAACTCAGAAATTTTAAATTGTAAGTATTTTTTCAACCATTTAACATAAAAGCTAAAAAATGCAAAAAAATAATTTTTGTAAGAATTATAATATTTTTTTAATAATCGTTTTTATGCCCTGAACAGGGTATATTAAGTTTGTCATGAAGTTTGTAACAGAAGGAAGGTTCGGAGACTCTATAAAGTATTTATATAAATAATCAGTATGTTGAGCTGAGTCGAGTTAGCCATGTCCGTCCGTATATATACGAACTAATCCCTAAATTTTGAAGATATCGTTTTGAAATTTTGTAAACGTCATTTTCTCTTTAAGAAGCTGCTCATTTGTCGGAACTGACGATATCGGACCACTAGAACATATAGCCGCAACATACAAACTGAATGATCGGAATCAAGTTCTGGTAAGGAAAACTTTCACATTTGACAAGATATATTCCCGAAATTTGGTATAGATTATTTTCTAAGCCAACTATGTAATCTCCGAAGAAATTGTTCAAATCGAATTACTATAGCATATAGCTTCCATGAAAACTGAACACATATGCAGTTACTAACATAAATGCACCTGTGAAGGGTATTTACCTTTGGTTTAACCGAATTATTTTTTAATTTTTCTTTTTTGGTTTATACAATTTAATATGAATTCTCTAAAGTAATGTAGTGTTTATATAGGTTGGGTTAGATTAATCTGGTAGACCTAAGAAGTCACCGATACCAGATGGATTTCCATTACTAGATCCATAAGAAGGAGTCATCCTTTAAGATGCCTGCACTAGATTAAATTTTAACAGACTCTGTGGGCTCACTATCGAAACGTTCTCCATTTTCAGATGCAAAAATGTCATTAATATATTAAGTGTCAGTTTACGGTTATGTGTATATTCAACATATATCCTTATATCGCAAAATAAGAATTTTTTTTAAATCCACAAATACCAACTTTTATTTTTCTTATTTAACTATACCATTTAAATATTCTCACAAAGTGTTGAGATGTGTATGTATAGACTGTATATAATATACAGATACCTATTTACGAGTATGCACTTGAGCTCCTGCTCAATCGTAGAACAAGTAAATTGTTTAAATTTTCTTTTACAAAAATATTGTAGCTGCCTTGAAAAGCGCTGCGGGGTCTTTTAGTTGCAGTTTACAAGCTCTTGTATATGTTTTCAAACACATTGTATGCACATGACCAACACTCGCACTCGTACTTGCTGTGACTTGTACTTATCAAGCAGCTCACGAAAAGTGGCACAAACTCAATTGTAAAGGCTCTTTTAAGTATGTAGGAGATTGTATACATATATATAAATATATCTATATGAATATGTATATATGTATATCATATATTTATATATTAGGTTCAGAGCCCTGTACTACCTCGCTGGTGGGAGTTACGACTTTGTTGCACTTGGCACTTTTGTGGAGTGAAGAATTCTGTGAAATATGCGTCCAAAGTCAAAACTATGGCATAAATACGTCTGATTTTCAATGGAAAATGTTTACATGCCTTTGTCCAGTTCTTATTGCCCTGACAGACGACAACGCTAATTTGCATTATCGGGCTTAATTTACATTTACTTGCGAATTTGACCCATGTAAATGCAAATTTGACAACAGATGTCGCTTGAAGTCTGCCGTCTCCTTTGCGTTTACAGCATCAGAGGTAAGCAGTTTTATATTGCTAATTAAATTATGTGTAAGTACATTGACAAAAACAAATTTTAACGCAGAGTTTGCAATCCATTTTCCAATATGCTTTACTTTTTCGTACACGTTTTCGCGTTACAATCAATTATTTCTTTTAATTTCACGCTATTATCTTTGAATGTAGTTAATAATAATCGAATTTTTTCGTTAAACTTATATTTATTTTCCAAAAATACCAAAATTTCTAATAATAATTTCTCTTATTCGTTTTTATTTCACATATTTTTTTGTAATAAATAAACAACTCTGCAAGATAATAATTGTATTATTATTTTTCATTTAATAAATAAATAAATAAACAAATTTCACAATCAGCTGTGTAAATGCACAAGTCTGCCGTCGGTCACCATAATTTTTCAATGCGCATTAGACAACGCTAATTTTGCTCGCCTGTCAAGGCTATTAAATCAAACTGCAGCCTTCTTAGTCATTTCCTGCGTACACAATTCACACAGTTACCCGGTTCATGATTTCTCATATTATTTAATTTTTGATGCATTTTGAGTATTTTAGCTCAGCCAGAGCAGACATATAAAATCAAACGCTCTAATAAATTGTTCAAAGCAGACCAAGAAAAATAAAAAAAATGCACAAAATGAGTACACTTTTGTTTAGTACAACAAACATGCTACTTAGTTTTCATTTATGCTCTGAGTTCAGTTTGCTACAAGTAACTGTGCATTTAAGTGTCTATAATTATATGCGGCGGCGTGTGGGTTTTGCATACGGCTGCAGCTCATGCGCTCCGCTTGTGTCTAAAAACATTAGTTTCCCATATTGTGCGTTGTTGTTTCAATTCTCACTTTGGTTTTTCATATTTTGTTTACTTGTTGTTAGTTTATATCCAAGGCAGTACGTAAAAATACAAATTAGCAATCTTGTAAGCGGTAGTTATTTTAGTCTTTTATGCAGTGTTGTTGCCATTTTAATACATCTGCAGCTTTTCGATTACCAATTATTTTGCGATAGACACTCATAATTCTTAATGAACGCGGTAATGTGTGTGAGCCATTGTAAAACGGCTTATTTGCAAGAAGTTCGCGTCTTAAGTCTCTTGTTGTCATACAAGTCTCAGCAGCTGTTTGTATTTGGAGGCACTTTCGGAACAATGCGGCAATTATTTATATAGAGGCTATTAATTTTAATCTGGCTTGTCTACAATCTATGGTGTTTTGAAAGTTTTTGAAGCTAATTTGAGAATGATATAATAAACTTCAAATAGCTTGCAGAAAATTTTAAAATATTGGAAAAATAAGTGGAGTTCTTCCTCCTAACATATACTGAAAAATAAAATGTTCTAACTAATATCGCAAAATCTTTGTCATCTCCAATAAATTGCTTAACTGAAAAATTGTCGCATTTTGTATTATTTGACAAGCCCAGCATTTTCGAAACTAGCACCTGCTATGCCATGGCTTTTTTGCGGCAATGTGTCTTACTGCAGTGCACACTTGCATGCTGTAGCACAAAGAAATCAATATGTATAAATAATAACTAACTGATTAAAATTTTTTTCTGTGATTTTTTGAGAGACTTTGCTTCCAACAGCATCAATTATGAAGGCTTGTCTCCTCATGCATGTGTGATTCAAATATTTGAGTTTTTAGTAAATAATTAAGGCGGTATTCTAGTCTAGAAATCAAGTTTTTTGAATTTTATTTAAAAAAAACCAAATCATATTTTTAACATCCATTTTTTATGGTGGTTTTACTGATGTCTTAAAAATACAGGAAAAAAAAATTTACCAAAATATATTAAAAATTAAAATAATTAGAGGGGGGGAGACAGGTGTAAAAACAATTTCGCATTCTGGTGATATTGATCCTGACTCTCCTGGTGGTCTGAAAGAAATAAAAATCAAAAGAAATTCTTAATCAGTAAGGATGCTATTACAGTCCGGGAACACGAAAAATAAAATCATTTTTTTCGCTTTTTATTTGAAATTCCTGAATTTTTTTAAAACATTAAAAACAAAAATTTTGACACGATGCTAGTAGGAACGATAAAGCATTATATAAAGAATGGTCACACAAAATTTCAAGTAAATCGGTAACTTGAGGTAATGCCGGTACTGTGTGGAAAAAAGTAGTTTCGAGAAAAATGCGTTTAAAGCTTTACGTTATTTGATATTAGCTCAACCAGTCTAGTTGCCACGTCAATAATATGGCTATAACTTTAAAAATAATTTTAGTTTTGAAAAATCCTTTTAGAGGGATATTTTTGAATATCAAAACTATCGAATTATGAAAAAAATTTTTTTTTCGATTTTTTCAAATTTCTAGAGAAGAATACCCCCTTAAAAAAAATACATATGTATCTATACATATTTTCCTATGTACATATATTGAAGTTTACAACAGCTGAGAATTTTCCTCTTCGGTAATGTAACGTATTATATATGAACATACTTTTATTTTTTCTTAACAGGCAAAGATTTTAGTTGAAAAACACCATAACTTGGAACTGATATTTAAAATGCAAAAAACTGCTTAAAGCAACAACAAATATATGTTGTAGCAAGCAGATTAAACTGTGGGGCCTAAAACGTATTTGATTTTGTTGTAATGCTTTTTTTTTCTATTTTGTTTATTTATATTTTTCTTTCATCTAAGTCTTTTAGCATAGCATTTTTTAAGCGTGTATTTTCGTATAAATCGATACGGTGGCAAAAACTATAAAAAAAAAATTGCAGTTGCCGCTGGTTATACTAAAAAATACCATAAAATATGCAAAATGCAATTTCATTGGAAATTCAGGTTATTTAGCACGTGCTTTTTCAAATGTTTGCGATTCTTTTATTACATGTAGTATAGTAGTTACCAGATGCCATTTTCCTTTTATTTGTGTATTCATATTTAACACTTGTCAACTGGTTTGTATAGATTTATAAATTATGCGCGAATTAGAAACAAACATTACATGTACCTGTATACTTATGTAAATCTATCAACGCTTGCTTGTAGAGTAGGACAACTGCTTAAGCCGCGTACACAAAAGACTTAAGCGCCAAACTTGTTTACAAAAAGGCATTGATTTCCGCAAATATTTTACGTGAATTTACATAAATATGGGAAATATCTCTATATATCTTTTATACTAGTCGCTGCCTTTATTAACATAAAATGCTTTTTGGTAACACGTGCAGTCATGCGCGAAGCGTGGCATTCCACACATAACACTTCGAACAAAATGCAAAGTAGTGGGCAGTTAAGAATATGGAAGCAGATAAATAAATACAGTTAGTATCATTTCAAACACTTACATTGTGACAAAAAAGTACGCTGAAATTGTAAATAAAAAACAAAATATTTTATTATTCATCAATATTTTTCCTCCTTCGAGGTAATAAAAGATCTAATGCACTTATGCTGAATTTTACAGTCTTCGAAACAATTTTCATAAGCACTTTTTGGGATTACCTTCAGCTCCTTCACAGAATTTTGTTTTATCTCTTCGAATGACTCAAAACGAGAAAAGAAAAAATCACACGGAGCCAAATCTGGTGTATGACCTATGGCATTCATTTAAATTTGGACACAATCGTAGTTTCTTTGAAAACATTTCAGCTTTATCGCGAAAAGTGGAGCAGGAACGCATTTTTTACCCAAACTACATACCAAAATCTTTCAAATGGACTCACGAGCCATGCCGATCTCTCTAACACATGCCGGATGATTTTAAAACACCATACCTTTCTTTTTTTTGATATTTTTGCTAATTGAAGACGTTGGTGGTCGTTTAGAACGAGATATGTTTTAAACGATCTCTCGACTGCCTTTGATGGCTCCTACCACTCGTAGGCTTGTGATCTTGATAAAACGTAATCACCGTAAGCATTCACAATTCAATTCAACAATATTCGCAATGATTCCGCCCACGAAATTTGGTTAAAAGTAAAAAATTAAAAAAAAAAATTTTCTTTGATACAATTGGGTGAAATAATGTTGTCCAAACCCTCTGTGCTAGTTATGAATTCCTTCCCTTGGATATTCTGTAGATGTAATACCTCGGTCTATGAGCCAAATTTTAAACAGAAAAACTGTTGAAACATGACTGCTTTCCCAGAAATTGTTACAATCTTGCAAGTAAAGCATTTTCAATCAAAGACCTTAAGAAACTTTGAAAAAGTAGATGTTAACTTCAAAAGCATAAAATTAGTACCTAAACTCGTCTATTGCTTAATCTGTAATTCTTGGTAACACCAAAACTGGCAATCATATCCTGTAGGATCGAAACAAATAAACCATTTCTTCTTTATCATTTAATTGGTTTGCTTCTCATAACAAATTTAACACTTTGCAACATTTCACTAAAAAAGCTCAGTAATAAAAACTTATCGACGAATGTACCTACTTAAGGCAAATAAAAGGTTCTAACAATCCACTGAAAAGTTTTTAAATATGGAAAAAGATAACGGATTCAGCAAATGATAGCGAGGAATGCCTACACTTTCGAATCAAAGCAAACTCGATCGACTAATTGTGTGTTAAATAAGTCACTAACAACCAGAAAAAAATAAGAACTAAATCATCACACAGAGAGCGAAGAACCAAAAATGGGAATGAACGTCAAAACAAAAAAATCAAACTGCAGCCATATACATATATTTAAGTATAAATGCGTGAATGTGTATGTGTGTTGTGCGCACCAAATGCGGTCGCGCTAAAGTTAACAATTCCTGTCTGTCTGGCGCTGTTATTGCTGCTACTGATATTGTTGTTGTCACTGACGTTGTTGTTGACACCGACGTTTTTGTTTTCACTGATCATGCTATTGCCACCAATGTTGTTGTAACTGACGTTGTTGTGGCTACCAACATTATTATTAGCACTGAACATGTTTTTGGTTCGCGCCACCAAGACGGCGGCGCAGACAACACCAGCAACAACGCCATAACAACACGCACATTGTGAACACACAACAACAACAACAAATGGCACGGTGACAAAAACACCAAATCAAAAGCGACAAAGCTGCTGACAGTGCAAAGCGGATGCAGACTCAAGTCTATGCGCATGCGCGTGTATGTGAAGGGGTGGGCACGTAATTGCTGCCGAATATCCAGTGAGGCAATGTTAATTGGGGTTTTTTCAAAGATATTTGCTTTTTCCAATATTTTTGTCTGGCTTTATGGTATGATGTTCCTGGAAATTGTGCCACAATTCGGTGCCTATTTAAATCCTGCCTCTGCTAATACAAGAAGCGACTTGGCTGCTTATGTAGTTGTTGTGGTTTGCCGTGCGTTGAATTTATTTTAATTCTTTTATTGTTTATATTTATTTTCTTTATTTTCAACATCATCGGCAACTAGATATGGGTTAACGTAGGCAGTTTATGAGATCACTGACTTGTGCATGTGTTTGTTTGTATCTTTTTTCTATGTGTGGATACTATATGGGCCATTCTATCAATTGGCGACATAGTTTTGTACCCGTGGTTCTCCGATTTTGACCAAACTTTAGAATATCTTAATATAGACCAAAATAAGAATATGCGTTAGCTTTTTAGTGGTCAATGTTGCACCATTGTTTTTTGGCGCGCAAAACAAATTGAGATCAAACAAAAAATGAAAATTTCTTTTATTTTTTAACGACCTCAAAATTGAATGAAAAAAAATTTAATTTATCCAATTTTATGTAAAAAAAATCTCAGCTTTCTGATAAAGATATTTTCAAAACCCAAAAAAATTTTCAAAATTCAAAAAAATAATTTTTTTTTTCAAAAATACCGTTTTTGGTGCTTTTTCCCCAATTTTTTCAAAATTGACTTTTCCATTCGATTCCTCGTTCAATTTTACATAAGAATCAGTGTTCAAAAATATGGGACTCTGATCCTATGAACAGTAAAAAAATGCAAAGTTGTCGCTTTGTCTTCTTAGTTACAACGAATAACAAAGTTTCAAGTTTTTTCTATCACTTTAACTTTTTTTCTATACCCAAAACATCGTGGTTTTAGCAATGAAGAAGTCTTCCACTTAAAATGCAGCGCGCAGCCAAATAAAGCTTAGTCCCTTTGTCATCCACTCAGCTTGCCTTAGGCACATTTGCTGCGCGTATTGACATTTGTCGGAATTCTTCCTAGTGACTTTATGGCTTTGACTTGATTTGCTGTTTAATGTGCGTCGAGTGTTGTGGTCCAACACCAAGGCGAGCAAAAGTGGAGAATACCTCGTCAATGGCTCCGTCAACTAGATATGTGTAGCGAAATACGAGGGTGGTTTTATAAGTCCACGTGTTTATAGACATTTTATTCTTCCTTCAATGCAATTGGATTATTTTATGTAATATTCAGCTTTTAAATGGCACACAAGGTAAAAACTAATGTTGGGTAGTCGAAAAAGTATTTTCGTATTTCTAATCCAATTTAAACTTTTTTTAATATTTATGTATTTTAATAAATAAATAAACCAATATGTACCAAATTGGTCGTCCACTTTTTGCCATTTTTTTTGCTAGAGACATTATTACATCAGTGTAAATCGAAATTTCAAAATTTCTAGAACGGAAGCGAACGAACCATTATTGTGCTACACGAACACAAATTTCATTGGTGGCTTGCATGGCATTTTTCCCATTTTTATACAAAAATTCAAAATATAGCGAATTTCTTTATTATTTTCACTAATTTTTGAACAGCTGTAACGTTTTTCCAACATTTTGGAATTGAATTTTTTTATGCTAAATGAAGCTTAAAATCTCACCTTTCAAACACAATATGATACAAAGTGATTAATAACACTGGACTTATGCTATTATATTTTACGTTTTGGAGTTGCCAACTCAGGTAAAAATTTCGTTTTTATTTATTCAGCCTAGACGCACACTCAAAATCTTTCAAAGATAACAACCAAGATTTGAACTTAATCAATATGAGAGCGAAATTATTATATGTATGTGTTGACGTGTCATAATTGCCAGGAAGATTCGGTCGCCTAGAGTTTTTGTGATTTAGTGGGTTATATGCACTGTGAAGCAGGAAAACTCATTTGTTTTTTTTTTTTTGTAATTTAAATTTAGATGTGAATATAACCCCTAAAAATATCCTAAAGGCTTTGCAATGCCCTCCACTAAAATATCAAAAAGCACACTGACTGATCGGATTGTCCCTGTACTTACCATATATTATATCTAAATCGTACGTATTAGCCAGCTGCCGCAAACACCACATATTCGTTGACTTCATTGCCTGCAACTCAAAAACTGCATCGCACTAACTTTAATATAACTTATGCGCCTAAAGTTCCAAAGTCCAACCTTGTGCTAGCACTTTGGCACTTCTCACGGCAAAAGCTCAATATTTATACTCTCTACTTAACTATTTACCGCCCTTCTCGCACACTCAAGTGACTTTTGCTCAAACTCCAGTCGCTTGTGCGCTCGTATAGGCGACACTTTGCTGCAATGCTCTCGTTTACAAATATGGCCAGCCACGCACATTTCACTTGCCATTCACGACGAGTTAATTTATGTTAATTGCTGCAATGGCAACATGTAATTTTCCTACAACTGCTCCACCTGCAATGCATAGTAATGTCTTAAGCTTGTGCGCCACTGTGCCATTAGCCTTCAGCTACAAAGCTTCAAAGTTGCTATTGTTGTAATTGTTCTTAGTGGATGTTGCTATGGTGCCGCTAGTGCAAGTGTACAACAGTCACTTTACCATTTTCAGACATTTTTCTGTCAGCATCTCGTTTATTGCTCTTAAGTGAAATCGCTTTTATTTGCCCAGCATTTTTCCCTTGTAACCTCACACATACACATTCATACATATTTGTTTTTATGGCATTATTTCTAACATTTCCTCCATTTTTAACTCTGTCTAAATACATTTGTTAGTTCCTTTCATTAACTTTGTTATTGTTGTTGTTGTTTCTTTGCAAAGCACTCCGGTCGGCACGACGATCTTCCGTCACATTCAGGTGCTGGACTCGTCGAGTATTTTATTGTTGAGGGCAACACAAACGCAATCGCCGCTGGTTATGGCACATTTGCAATTTCCTTTCTCTATCAAGGCCAGGTAAGTGTTACGTAATTGTACAAATCGGATGTGCAAATCAATATATGCTTTTCAGTTGCTTTTTAAGGAAGCAGGGATTTATTTGCTATGTATGTACGTAGAAATGCCCTGAATATACAATTTGAAATAAATACCTACAAGTTTTATGTATAATAAAATATGCCAATTATGCATTAGAGATACCTTTTTGAATATTCTAGACTGCCTAAGGAAGAATTAGCAGCATCCAATGATATTATTGATACCCTAAAAAGTGTTTGCATACTGAAAAATATTTTTCGCTCCAAAGGAAAAAATGCTATCTTGACAACTTTTCTTATCCCTTACATCGATTATTTCAGTGATCCCACTTTTCGGTATTATTTTTTGTAGCGTAATTTAACGTTTAATCTAATTGCGTATTATTCAAAACAAGTCTCTTTTTGGACGATAAACTTTTCAGTATAGCTAAACTTGTTTCCAGCAATTATTCTTTCAGGATTTTGTAAAAAGCAAAGACCCCTTGGGGACAGTTGCTATTAATATAAAAGCGCTTTGAAAGAGAATTCGGCCTTGTTCAAGTAGTGACTAACATCGTTATTAATTGCACTAAGTCTCTATGTGACCACAGAGGAATCGCTGGCAATTAAAAAGCTGATGAGCTAGTAAGAATGAGGAACCGCTATCGGTAGAATTAAAGCACGTTTGCTCTCGTATCCTCTTGTGTTCTAACACTAGTTAGATTTCAACTTCGGTTCAACTTTGGGACGATATTCGGCCGATTGAGCGTCTGTTTCTGCATCGTAAGCGTATATCCAAGACTCATTGCCAGTAATAATACGTTTCATAACATCCTGGTAGTCAAAAACATTGTTCACAGACACTAAGGCGATGCCGTTTTTGGAAAAACTAATCGTGTTTTTATTTTTCTTAGTCACAAATTATCTTTCAAAATGGTTTTCACTGATCCTTCCGAAATTCTAACGAATCCAGTAAGATCTCTGACTGTTAATCGTCAATTATCAAGCACCCAATCCTTTACTTAATTTATTTTTTTCCAACATTCTGAAAGTTTCGGCACTAGAAAATAGATTTTAATCATAAAGTTTAATGAACTTCTTTGTGGAATAATCTTTCTCATCGTAAAAATCACCGAATATACTTTTTATACCCTGAACAGGGTATATTAACTTTGTCACGACGTTTGTAACACCCAGAAGGAAGCGTCGGAGACCCTATAAAGTATATATATAAATGATCAGGATGTTGAGCTGAGTCGATTTAGCCATGTCCGTCTGTCTGTCCGTCTGTCCGTCTGTTCGTCTGTCTGTATATATACGAACTAGTCCCTCAGTTTTTAAGATATCCTTTTGAAATTTTGCAAACGTCATTTTCTCTTCAAGAAGCTGCTCATTTGTCGGAACGGCCGATATCGGACCACTATAGCATATAGCTGCCATATAAACTGAACAATCGGAATCAAGTTCTCATATGGAAAACTTTCGCATTTGACAATGTATCATCACCAAATTTGGTATGGATTATTTTCTAGGGAAAAAATGTAATATCCGAGAAAATTGTTCAGATCGGTTAACTATAACATATAGCTGCCATACAAACTGAACGATCGGAATCAAGTCCTTGTATGGAAAACTTTCACATTTGACAAGATATATTCATGAAATTTGGTATATAATATTTTCTAAGGCAAAAATGTAGTCTCCGAAGAAATTGTTCAGATCGGTTGACTATAGCATATAGCTGCCATACAAACTGAACGATCGGAATCAAGTTCTTGTATGGAAAACTTTCGCATTTGACAATGTATCATCACCAAATTTGGTATGGATTATTTTCTAGGGAAAAAATGTAATATCCGAGAAAATTGTTCAGATCGGTTAACTATAACATATAGCTGCCATACAAACTGAACGATCGGAATCAATTCCTTGTATGGAAAACTTTCACATTTGACAAGATATATTCACGAAATTTGGTATATATTATTTTCTAAGGCAACAATGTAATATCCGAAGAAATTGTTCAGATCGGTTAACTATAGCATATAGCTGCCATACAAACTGAACGATCGGAATCAAGTCCTTGTATGGACAACTTTAACATTTGACAAGATATATTCACGAAATTTGGTATATATTATTTTTTAAGGTAACAATGTAATCTCCCAAGAAATTGTTCAGAACGAGTTACTATAGCATATAGCTTCTATACAAACTGGACACATAGTTACTAACAGAAATGCACCTGTGAAGGGTATTTAGCTTCGGTGCAACCGAAGTTAACGTTTTTTCTTGTTATACTTAAGAAAGGCAAGCCTATACTAAATGATTATTTTGATGTGATTTGGCCCAAATGTCACTGACTATCATACCAAAGCGAAATTTAAATTAAAAAGTTTCTCATTTCTCATAGTATGTACACCTTCATACGCTCACTGATACTTGTATATTTATTTACTCAAAATGCAATAAATCGCTTTATAACGGGTGATTTTTTTGAGGTTAGGATTTTCATGCAGTAGTATTTGACAGATCACGTGGGATGTCAGACATGGTGTCAAAGAGAAAGATGCTCAGTATGCTTTGACATTTCATCATGAATAGACTTACTAACGAGCAACGCTTGCAAATCATTGAATTTTATTACCAAAATCAGTGTTCGGTTCGAAATGTGTTTCGCGTCCGTGTCCGATGAGCGATGAGGCTCATTTCTGGTTGAATGGCTACGTAAATAAGCAAAATTGCCGCATTTGGGGTGAAGAGCAACCAGAAGCCGTTCAAGAACTGCCCATGCATCCCGAAAAATGCACTGTTTGGTGTGGTTTGTACGCTGGTGGAATCATTGGACCGTATTTTTTCAAAGATGCTGTTGGACGCAACGTTACGGTGAATGGCGATCGCTATCGTTCGATGCTAACAAACTTTTTGTTGCCAAAAATGGAAGAACTGAACTTGGTTGACATGTGGTTTCAACAAGATGGCGCTACATGCCACACAGCTCGCGATTCTATGGCCATTTTGAGGGAAAACTTCGGACAACAATTCATCTCAAGAAATGGACCCGTAAGTTGGCCACCAAGATCATGCGATTTAACGCCTTTAGACTATTTTTTGTGGGGCTACGTCAAGTCTAAAGTCTACAGAAATAAGCCAGCAACTATTCCAGCTTTGGAAGACAACATTTCCGAAGAAATTCGGGCTATTCCGGCCGAAATGCTCGAAAAAGTTGCCCAAAATTGGACTTTCCGAATGGACCACCTAAGACGCAGCCGCGGTCAACATTTAAATGAAATTATCTTCAAAAAGTAAATGTCATGAACCAATCTAACGTTTCAAATAAAGAACCGATGAGATTTTGCAAATTTTATGCGTTTTTTTTTTTTAAAAAAGTTATCAAGCTCTTAAAAAATCACCCGTTAGTATGTTCATTTGCATATTAATCGATATAGTCTTAGATTTAGTATTGAAATATTGATTTAAATCACAAAAATAAAGTGGTAATAAAACATAAGTCAAATAAAAATATTTAAAACATTTTCAATCACTGAAATCATCTTAATTGCGAATTATTTCCAACTAAAACCAAACCCAACTGAGACAAGCTCAACTGTAGCACTGTGGAGGGTAATGTCATGTAAATGCAGGCAATAAATCTTGACACATTTGTATTGATGAATTCTTGAACAAAAAGCAAAATCAAACAGTAACAAATAGCAATAGCAACACATACAAATGAATATAGCAAAAAGAACTATATAAATAATTGTATACATACTCGTATATAAGTATATATTTTTGTTTATACTGTGCATACCTTTTTAGAGTAGTGTTTCGCACTAGCAAATTTATCTACAACTCTGATAAACAATATGCACATGTTGCCGTAGCTTATACCGCTGCATATGGCAATGCTGCTTGTGCCAATGTGCATACACATACATATATAAAATATGTTGGCCTTCCACTGTCATTCATTGTCAGTAATCGATGCAATCAATCAAGTTGCATACCAAAATCACTTAGAGATTTGTATATGTACTCGTATAAGTACAAATATTTATTGAAGGCAGAGTAAATATTGTGTGCAATATACCCTATGCAACACACCTCAAACGCAGAGATTGATATATTTTTCATTTGTCAGCCTTTAATTTACATTATCAATACAAGTATATCTAAGCCAAATAATGCGCTTTTAATGAAAAAATAACAAATACTTAAGTATTTACACATTTATGTATATTCGCAGGTGACTGTCGCCAAAACGCTGGATTACGAGAAGGTGCAACGACACTATCTAACAATCGTCGCTGCGGTAAGTTGACACGCTTGCTGAGTGCGCATTATAATTTGATATAAACTTGACGCCACAAATATTGATACAAACTTGTAAACAGTGAGGTTAAGTGCAATTCATAAAATACTGACGGCGAAACATTGGTGTTGACGCATAAGTGACATACCAGAGGAAGGCACAGTCGTAAATATATACCTAGCGACAACTTGAAAAATCTCGAAGCTTTTGAAGCTAAAGATTTACTTTTGTCTATCATTTCTCTCATATACTACACAACTACATATTTTCCTTGTAAAATACCTAAAGTTACCGCGCAACTTTCTTTTTCCGCCATTCTTTCACCAGTTTCATGATCATACATTCGCTTCCTACACTCTTTGCTAGCACTCAGAAATTTCTTTCTATTTTCGCTGCAACTCTGTATTGCGCGCAGAAACAGCCACGCTGTGCGCTTGCAACAGAAATTCATTGGAATGCATTTCATTGCACCGCGTTACAGCACATTGTATGTGACACCATGTCCCTGTTGAGGCTTTTGCAATTTGATAGCGATAGCTTAGACTGTCAAATCTGTGGTAAGCCAGTGAACGAAACACCCCACAAAATCACACAAAAGTAGATGAAAGAGTGCAGTGAAGTCTACTTGAGCAGATACTTGTAATTTTACAGGCCATTTTTCCTTCATTCTTTCTGAAGCTCATAACATCGCATTGCCGTAAGAATGCCTTACAGCATAACATAATCGTGTACAATGCAAACTGCTTCTTTGTTTTATGCAGAATAATCAGCGTGGCAGTTGTGATAAATTTATTAGAAGAGGTCTGAGAAATAAAATCTAAAGGGGAGTTATTTTTGAGGTGGTTTTATGGTAATACATATAGAATATTAAACTTATGAGCTCAAATATGTACAAGTATATACACATTTCTGGTCACTTGTTGCTTGTTTAGAATGAAATTTCTGTATTGGTATATACTTTATAGATTTTAATAAGAAATTGTTTTAATTACAGCCCCTATTTGCATACTTTAGACTTATGCTTTTCCAAAAATTATTGAAAAACAATACCACTACTTGGATCATCTGTGACTTGTACTGTACCAAGCACTGCTAATCATACCAAACTCGAAATATTCAGAAGTTTTCATTGAAAATAAGATAAGATTTTTATGTATTGAATAAATCTCTTACATAAATGAAATAATTTTCTTTTTTAAAACTAGCAGCAAGTTGTTTAATAATTTTATTAAGCACAAAACTGATTCACACTAAACGATATTCTCCTGAAATTCTTCGCATATAAACAAGCCCGACATACAGGCATGCGGTAGTCATTAGAACCGTTCAATAATATCAACACTTAAGTGGCAAATATCGACAAAAATGGAACACTAATCTGCCAATATTGCCGACTAAGACGCCTTATATGAGCCGGTATTATATAACATAATTTAAGCGAGAAGTTGGAGTATGTGACAGCAATACGTTAGCGGCGGTTGGCAATGCCACATTTTATGAAGGAATTTGAATGACAGCAATGAACGGCATTTAATTCAATTTATTTTTTTCTTATTTTGTACAAGAGAGCCATTTGCGAGTAGATGAGCGAAATACCATACCTCGAATAATCTCTAAGAGTCTTGTGACAGTCGTTTTATGAGGACTGCTACTGGCAACGAAAATCATTTGTGCGCTGAAGCTGGTCAAGTGGCAAGTGCAACGTGCTTTGAATGGCAGAGATTCGCGAAACGTTCAGTGGAAAAGGCGCGAGACTATTAAAATCCAATTAAAATGGTGCGAGTAGCCATTAAGAATAGCCATCGGTTACGCGAATGGTGGTGCGATGTAAAATTCATATGACATATATATGTACATACATACATGCTGTTTACAAATGTATGCACATAAGTACATACATTTAGAATAATCATGTTTAGAAGTATGTTTAGACTAATCATTTGTCTGTGTGAAAATCAATTGCATTGTGGGCCGACGGTCACATCCCACTTCCTCAAACAGACTGCCAACTAGCGAGCGAGTGGGATAATTTATCTCTTTTATATGCATTCAAATAAATATGTTTGACTCTATATTATATGGTGTAACAGCTGAATAACTGTATGTTTGGCAAACTAGTCCTCGGTTCACCAAGTTTATTGGCTGATTATTAATTATTTTTTTATTTAGTTGTTATATTTTGTTATACCCCTTTCTTGTACAAGTGTCCAGATTATGACTTTGTTCACATAACAGTGATTTGTGGTGGTGCATGGAAGGTGTATTGTTCTGACTGTGATTATGTGAACGGCAAAATAATTAGAAATTAGCATTTCGCTTCCGCATGCCAACTTTTTTTGCATTTAATTGACATTTTGTTAAGAAAAAATGAGCAGTTTCCTAAAGGAAGTATAGTGAAATATTTCAATAAAAATATGAAAAATGTTTACTTGGGCTGAAAACGTTAGAGAAAATCTTGGATGTGCACATCAGAGCCGCAGCGCTCCTACGGATAGTAGTTGTGAATAAACTGATAAGGAGAAGGAAATTATACATCCCATCCCATATATAGTGATATATGCGGACGAAATTGTCATTGTATTATGACCAACACTCTCAACTCACTCTCACTCTCGGACATCGCAAGCGGCTCTATGGTTGAATCCGGAGAAAATGAATCTGATTGTGTTCACAAGAAAATACAAAATTCCAGCATGTAAGTACTCTTTGATAAATTGTAAACAATACTCTCTCTCAAAGACCGCACCACCCTGATAACCGAAACGTGATCTAAAGAAAAAAGTCTTCTAATAAGAACATGATGATAGATCAGTTTATATGGATGTTAGTACATATAGTTTGTAGCAGCAGATCTACTTACTTCGCATAAAATACCATTTTATATAATTTTACACAATTCCACTTTGTTATAGCTAAACAAGCTCAATGAAAATATCGATCAAAATACTAATCATTTTGAATAATACTTTTAGCGTTAATTCTCTGCTAAAAGTGGTCTGAATTAGATTTTATCTATATGAAGTTTCCAGAAACCGATTATGAGGAAGTCAGTGTCTATATCTAACTGGAAGATAGCTCAAAAATATTTGGAAGGCTATTTTACCGTTGATTTGGTGTCTGATATTAAAAATTATTAATATCGGTTCTAAGCTAACTCTTACCCCTATAAATGTAATATTAAAACTTTCAAAAATTTTGTTGACTTTACCCATCAATATAAGCGATATTTTAATGAATACTTTTTCTGAAGCGTCAGAATGTGTCAAATCAGTGCGGACTGTAATCAAGTCCCCACAAACTCAAGTTAAAAAATTTAAAAAATGTGAGAACCAACTTAGCCAATAATTTACTTATAAACTAATGCCTAGTTATTTTCTGATCTTGTTAAACAAAGATCTAGCAATTACCTTGAAACACAGGCATTGGGTATAATTTACCGATATTGCTTGCATATTCCATGCCTCCAAAAATACTTGCTAACAAGTTCCGATGTAATTATTTTCCTGTAATTGCATAACTGTTGGCTGTCTTTGAGATATTAGCCAGTCAATACCTACTTTGTTGAAAAATTGTATACACGTTTGTTGTTGTTGGCTTTTTATTTTCAAAAAACTACCACACAAACTTTGCATTGAAAATCGACAATTCGAGCAGCGATAAATTGCGCTTTTGGGGCGTATAAACTCACATTAATTACAACAAATTATGTTATTGTCTGTGCGCGATCTTATTTCTCCTAAGCCGCAGCACAAAAATTTTTGATATGGTTGCTTGCCACACGTTTGGCAACTCTGTCTGTGTGAATAATTGAAAAATTTGCACTTTTAGATTTTTAGATTTAGAAACAAATATAGCAAAAATTATACGGCTTAAATGTCGAGCGTAGATTTAGAAAATGTATGTAGTGGCGTTGCCAAATTTGTAAAAAAAAAATTATATGCTAATTCGAGGGAAATTGACAATAAAATGAGTACGCTTACTTCGTTTAAAGAATTTCCAAAACGTGTGTGGTTGGCTGGCAAAGCAAGTTTTGAAAAAAAAAAATTTTTGCCTTATGGAGCGGCAAGGTTTTAATCGCAATCTAGATCTAATGTGTAGAAACATTGTTACATTTTTTTCTTGCAGTTTTTGTATTCTTTTTCCAATATTATTACCAGTAGCCAACGCGTTTGCTCTGCTGTCAGTATTTACAACACTATATATTATGCGCACTCGCACAAATATTTTGACGAGATCGATAAGCGGATTGTTGGACTCAATGGGCATAATAAAATAATGTCGAAAACTTATTCCGTTTATAAATGAAGTCAAAAATTTGGCAATTGGATTAGTAGCTATAATATAATATATTAAATATAATAGCTAATAACGCATGCCAAACATGGTAAAGAATTATATTGAAGAACACATACGCATACGAGTATGTATACATATGCACAAATATATATAAGTACATATATTAAACAACAGCAGAAACTCGAAGCTTAGTTTTTTGCATTTATTCAATTTTATCTTAACATATTTACACAAAACTTGTTGTTATCAGTCAATGAGTTATGGTAGCCATGTTCCGCTCAGTGTTAATTCCACTCGGTGGGTGTTTGATACCCGCACAATATTTGAAAGCAACTACTGAGAAATACAAATACATTTTTTTTACATGGCAGATAAGTGTTTGAGATTGGCTTTACTTGTCAGGTTTAAACTAGAATTTCTGCAAATGCTAATACAATGTGCCAAAAGAATATATTTAAACAAGTTTCTTGATCGCTCAATTGATATGGAGCTACATGTGCGCATGTCTAATTGCGAAAATTTGCATGCATGTCTAGTCGAACATGTTTATCTGGCATAATGGAATTATGAGATACATTTGAAAGCCAGTGATAAATTGAGTATTGTGTTCGCATTTCATGAATATTATAATCTGGAGTAAGTTTATCTTAGTAAAAAACTTAATTATAAGCGTATTCATTTTGTGCCGAAATAAAACTTCCTGATTTGACTATCTTTTGACAGTTTGCCGAAAATATGACTTTACATTAGGGTGATTGAAAACAAAAATTTTGTTTTTTTTTTCGATTGGTACACGAAAAAATAGGTTCCTAGACACCTCTATGAAAGCCTCTCCAAATATGAGTTTTTAATTGTAACGGGAAGGTCCTCCTACATACAGTTTTCCATTGTTTCTTATTATCAGATAGAAAAATTTATATCTCGCTTCCAACTACCTGAAAAAATTTCTTGTTCCTTAGATTTTGTAGGAAATCGAATGCTCTACAAAACCGGTCCCCACGATTTTTTCGTACACCCAAACGTTTAAAAGATATTAACGGTTGAATTTTGATTATTTTTGGGAACATTTTTTATTTCTTTTGAATTTTATAACTCAATGAAAAAAAATTATTATGAATGATGAAACTCATAGGTTTTTGGAGAGACTTTCTTAGAGCTGTATAAGAACCAATTTTTCGGAGTACCAATCGAAAATTTTTTTTTTCTTTTTGAATACCCTGCTATACATAAATTTCTAAGTGAATATTTCATTGGTCATAATTTAATCGCTCAACTGCATTCAACTTCGGATTAGCTAGTTAATTAACTTATCAATACTTAGTGTGATTACAAACCCTTAAAAAATATAAATTATTCACTCTTAAAATTTAAATTTCCAATTTTCTCATCTCGAAGACGACTCAATCATTTGACTACAACATATACCAATACATTCATGTGTAAGTGTGTGTCAAGTTTAAGACTTTTGTTTGACTTGCAAAATGCTAAAAAATTGCGCTTCATTAGTGCAAATACGTGTTAGCCCAGAGGCATAAAAGGTAATTGAACTACCAAGTACGCGCAGAGACAAACCAACAAAAATACAAAAACAAAAGAGCAACGGCATATAAAACACATGTGCACACATTGACAACCCTGATATTATCCATTCGAACTGACACTGCCGAGCGACCATCATTATCTGTTTTAATGATGGCATAATTGAGAGCCATTTGAAGACTATTTGTCATTATTTACCAAAGCATCGAGCGCCGAACGTCAAGCGTCAAGCGTGAAAACCGCTGGCGCCGTGAAAGGCCTGAGAAATTGAAGAACTTAGCGATTGTTCAAACGTGTTGGCTGCTTGGTGTTGCCGTTAATGATTTTACTATTATTACACAATATTTTTGTTTTTTTCGTATATGGTTTTGCTGATACTGGCAATGTTTTGCTGTGGGCATGTCATGAACTACAACGTTAGCATGCATTACATCGTGTTCATGGAAATGTCAAATTTTGGGTAGGAGGGGCAAAGAAAGCTGAATATTTTCTCTATTTATTTTTAGTAAACTATAGGATAACCACAGCGCGATACAAAGGAATATGTCAAATTTCATGTGTGGGTTTTGCAACACACTTCAGCGCTCCGACCAAGTGGGCCATAGCGTGCTAAATCTCCGATAAACCAATCTCACTGTCAATTTGTGAATAGGTGTATGTTGGCATGGCTTTTTGGTTTTTCTGTCTATAAATATTAGCTATTGGACATCGATGTGCATATATGCGATTGTATATTTATACAGTTGTGTTGATTAAACAAGTTTCTGCTAATGCTTATAAATTTTTGCCGCTGAGATGAGTAATAGGCTACTTTATTCCCGCTAACTTTATCTTATATCTTCCTGTTTGATAGATTTTGGTTTTAATTTACAAGTGTTGCTAATTCCAAAACAAGTTTGATTTAATATTCAATCGATTTTTGCTATGTACGTACATATAAGCACTATCGATTAAGTGGACTGTGCACTCTATAGGATTTTATGACAAAATTCGTTGCATCGTGGTTTTATTGGAATATTTGTAATATTTTCACATATTCATGAGGAAAAGTGTCTGTACGTTTGTGAAAAGCCGAAAGGTGAGAATTTTTGAAAGATTTTTATATTTCTAAATATTCATATATAACTAGAAAACCTAAAAAGCTATTTTTTAAAGGGGGATCCATTTTAAGGTTTTCTAAATTTTTAAATAAAAAACACAGAAACTTCAAATTTAATGGGTAATGCCTATTATCATTCGAAAAAAGCATTCTTTGGCATTTATGTTTTGAAGATCATTTTTTCCCAATTTTAACTGCAGACACGTCTCAGATGGTCCATTCGTTGAGCCCAAACTCGGTCAAGAATTTCGACTGGTTACTGGCGACTGACAAGCCTGATGTTTTGCTTCAAGATCTGAGTCGAAACCGGATTGCCTGCATTAGCTTTGAATTTTACATATCCCTGCAGGAAAAAGTTTAATGGCATGATATCACACGATCTTCGTGGTCAATTGACTGACCCAAAACGAGAAATTATCTGCTTAACGAAATGTTCTCTCAATGAATTGATTGATGCGATGGGTGGAAAGTGGCATTGTCTTGTTGAAACCAAATTTCGCCGATATCACAGGATTTACTTTCTGGCATCCAACAGTCGTTTATTATGACACGTTAACGGTCGCCATTGATGGTTATGTTCTCACCGGCTTCATTTTTGAAGAAACAGTGACCAATAATTCCACCGGCCCATATAAACTATTATTTTTTTTTGAAGAAATTGAAGCTCTAGAAACACTTTATCTGTGAAACAAAGGCTACTGAAAATGAGTACCTCTACTTGGTTCACCCGAAAAAGCTTAAACCTTTATTGGCTTAGGAAAGTGATTTCATGCTAATTTTCCCTATTATTTCTTTATTCTTCAATTTCTACCAGAACCTTAAGTTTGATAATCCTCCTTTCTCGGTATGAGGTGTGGGTTCTAACTAAAATTTCGCTTTATATTATTAAAACTCTGCCTAAAAGTAGACTACTTTTTGATACAGGATTTCTAAACCAACTATCGTCTTGGACAAGATAAATAATAGATATCTAGAAGATATGCACAAATGTTTTTTGTTATGAGGCATCAAAAGAAATACCATGTAAAATATACTTCTTGAAAATGTATAAATAAAAATATAAATACAACATTTTGTGGTTTTATTTTTCTACATACATACTCCTCATCGCTTTATATGTTTGTTATGTCTACCAGGTGTACGAGCCATTGTATCCGCTCTGACCTGTGACTCCAATTTTCATGTTCAAAAATTTTTGATTTGATTCACGTGCTACTGCTGAGGCTGCCACTGAAGCTGAATTTGTTGCTGCGACCACATTTTTCTGTTGCTACATTTTTAAAGTCGTAAATATATATTTATTTTTGTTCTTAATGGAGAGTGGACTACCAAACAATGCCACGAACAACTAAAACAACAACAAACTGTGCTAAGTTACTAAGGCAATGAAAAATGCCTATCAAAAGAGGTGGATATGAGTTGCAGTAAAACAATATTATTGTTTTCTCGCTTTCATAATGCTTTATTTGTTTATAGACTTTGTTGTTTGCATAGTTGAAGTGCAATGGCATTTTTGTGGCAGGCAGGTGGGTTGCTGAGGCTACTCGTTGCTTACGGCCAACTACTGCTTGGCTACCTTAGCTGTGCAACAACAATTACGATGGGCAAAAAAAAAATCAAAAAAATTTATTTGTAAATTTTTGGCACGAAATTATTGTCGTTGTTGCTGCTTACAATTTTGAATCACTCTTTCTTGTGTCCGTAGACTACACATGCGTTCGTTGAATGCATCGCCGCTGTGCATGAGTAGCACTTATGTAATAATCTGGCAAATTGTTGCATAAACATTTCACAATTCGGAAAAGCGCCGGCAGCAAGTGGCAAGATGACAAGATTTGCTTCGAAACCAAAAAATAAAAATAAAAAAACCAAAGATTAAGTAGAAAAATAGTTCACTGCCTGGCACACGCCAATTTGCAAGTTGCAACTTGCCAAACGACGCGCCAATAGCATTCGCGCGGCAAAGCGTCCAACCTGGCAGTCAACGCGGCAACTATCCAATATCATCGCCCCGAGCAGCCTGGACGCCGCAACACCAACAACAAGCGGCACAGCGTGTCAATAGCTGCCACTTTGATGGTGCGCAACACCAATTGCCAAACTGGCACTCTTGCTTTCTGCGCTGCTGTGCAGCTAGGTTGCATGGCTACTTGAGGAGTTCGCGCTAATCAACAGCAGCATCATCGCCATCACCATCACAACATCGCCAAGCACCAAACACTGAACACCAGGTAGCCAGCGTTCGCGTACACATACACAGACGCTTGCAACAGTGCAATACCACCGCCTGCTATGCCAAATTGCGGTACTCATCAGGTTTTGCTGTAGGTCATGTTGCAATCATAACACGCAGACTGTGTACGTGCACCACACACACACATACCAAATGTACTCGTGTCAGCTCCTCGTACCTTATGTGGCTCGGCGAATATTTTTGCGCCACACGTACAAAATATGAGAAAAAAAAAGATAAATTAATTGCGGCTTTTCATAATCTGCTTTCCGTTGGGGCTCACTTCCACCGCCTGTCAGCCGTGGTAGGGTGTCTTTTGCGGGAAAACTGCGAAATATTTTATAATGTTCTTAAATTTTTTTATTTTTCTCGCAAATTTATTGGTCTGATTTTTATTTTTGTCGGTATTGCCAATAAGAGCAATAATATATTTTAGGGTACAGCCATTATTTTTGCCGATGCTTGGGAATACTTCGGTGAGTTTTGGTAAGGTTATTTCGCTGCATTTGATTCTTGTGTCCTTTCAAACGTTCAAGCGTCTACGGTGCTTTTCTTGCAATATTTTGTTGTAATGTATAAACCATTCTTTTGCGAATTTTATATTGAAATCGTTTGCCTCAATTTGTCTCAGTGCGATATGTGGCCAAACAAGTTGCGGCATTTGCGAAGTGTTTTCAGGTGAATTTCCATAAACTGCAACTGCTGTCACTTTGCCGGCGACCTAGCGTTAAAATTGAAGTAATTTTTAATTTCTGAAATTGTTTTTTTGTAACCGCGGGTTTTAATTATATTGGTATTTTATGTCATAAAGGGGTTAAATGGGCTTCCTCCGGTAAAAAGCAGCCTTTATTCAACTAGTTTTTCTCATATAAAAAATGGAATATTTTGCTAGAATTTTATATTTTTAACAAAGAAATTTAACAATAAAACATGAATTAACAAACTATTAACAAAGAAATGTTGAAATTTTTGGAAACAATTCGCCATTGCGATGCCACTTCCAGTGACCCTTTAAATAAACGATGGACCTTGTTGGCAGAATAACTCCTTAGAAGATTATTTAAAGTGATGACTAGTTGAAACCTTAACTTAGAACGTGGGAAAAAGAATATCGAAAATTGGATTTAAAAAAAATGAATTTTCGCGAAGTTATTTTCTGAATAGTTGTAATCGAAAAGAAAAAAATCCTTTGACCAGGTATTTATGAATTTTATCTCAAAGAGTTGTGTGAAATTTCTCTCGATAGTTCTCGAGAAATCTTGATAACCGACTTCAAAAACACGGTTTCGAGAAACTGCGTTTGTAGACGGCGCACTTAGCCCAAGTAGCCTCGAGCTCACAGGTTCTCAAGGCTGTATCTCGGAAACTATTACTCGGATCAACTTGAAAATTTAGAGATAGTAGAGATGTAGATAATAATAAGGCAATAAAAAATTCGATATTTTGAAACCCGCAAACCCATGTAACCCTCAAATTAGTTCGCACACATTCAAAAGTTGCTCATCCACGCGTTGTACCCAGTACACCGAAACATATTAATTTTTTAAAGTTGAAATATTAGCTTGGTTAATTGGTATTTGGTATAAAAACACTTCTGTGAGTTTTTCTTAATAGTCATAATATTTATTTATAGTCATCATTACATCATTGGAACATATAAAAACCATCAAGCTAAGAAAATGTTAAAGAACACTACCCTACATAGTAACTTTGCCGAAATTATCTAAAGGCAGATCATAGTTAGATGGTTAACAACTGCTTATATTTAGGCTTTTAATAACTTCATTACTCATACATATATATATACACATATAGTTTCTAAAGCAAAATTAGGAGCATTTATAATTTATTATACTCATAACCTAAATATGGTGGTCATTGCCTGTTAATCTAAGGGCTTTTTTTCAGTTTGCCAAGAATATATGTATGTATGTATATATGAACTAAATGGCATGTATATCTATATATACATATAACGAGGGAATAGTATTAATTATTTTATTTTATTATCGCCCAGCACTTGCTAATTGATTTTGAAGAATACTGCCGGGGAACATCTACGTATTTACATGCAAGCAACAAGCAATTACACTGCTCGCTGCGATAAACAACTTCTGAAGTCATTAGTTTTACTTTTTATGGCGTTACAAAAACAGACTTATATTACGAACTTATTTTCACTAATGCAAAAAAGAACAAAAAATCGCAGTTATTTAAGCTTTAATACCACAAAATATACAACAAAAACAAAGATGGTTGCAAAGAATTTTAATTGCGAAATCCACAACAAGTGTTGCCGTAGTATGCAATCGCTAACGAAAAATCAGGCAGCGATAAAATGCAACAACAAACAACAACCACAAAAAAGTCACTATCGGCAAAGGCATCGGGCGTTATTTATGCGCACCCACTTCCGAGATAATGGGACGACCAGTTTCTATAAGGGAAAAAAATTAAATAAAATAAATATAAATATATACTATATATGTAAGAAGTGTATGTTCTCATGTGCATTGTGCTTATATCTTCATCTCGAATTTAACTATGCAAATAGGTGTTAAATATTTTCGTGTGCTTGCCACATGTGGCATGCCATATGAATAATTTTCTGAATACCTGATGGAAAATTTATTGGCTGAATTTATTTGGCTGAAATGCTTAGAAATTGCAACTATTTTCTACGCACAAACATTTTTCCATTTTTCTTTATTTTTCCGGCTGCCATTAATTTTGTATGATATTCGAACAATTTTTCGCTCGTAACTGTTTATTTTGCTTCTTCAACGCGTGCCTTGGCGCGTTTAACGGCGTTTGCGCGTTTTTGTTTATTGATAGGCGGAATTTGGGTGTTAATTAGAAACACACACATGTCGTGTGCATTAAGATGGAAACTTAAGAAATATATAATAAAAAAGATTGATATTTCTGTTATTTTCCGTTGCAGTTTAGCTAACAAACAAGACGTGAGTGTACACAGTTAACACTTGTGCCATTTGGGGTGTTAATTAAAGAACCGAGTTTGTTGATTTGTTACGCGAAGCAATTATTTTGCATTAAAATTGTATTTATGGCGTTAATATATGTTTCTTAAATCGCTTACAAAATAAATAATTGCCAAATAAAATAAGTTGTTAAGTTAAACTTGGAATTTATTTATTTACATTTGCACATAACAAAAAATTATTTATTTTACTACGCAAGCAAATTGTATTTCATTTGGTAATTATAAATGACTTTTATTGGCTGCCAAATTATAAACTCATAGCTATGTTTTTGTTTTACATTTTCGGAGAAAAGAAGATGCAAAGAGCATTAAACTTGGTTCATATTCTAAAACCATAATATTTAATCACAAATTTTTTTTTACAGTAGCACTTTTTGTTTCGTGTGGCTATAAGAAAGTCATCCACAGAATTCTAGAGACTTAAGAGACAAACCTGAAAGTAAAAATACCTAAGCAAAGTTCTGTACCTGTGGCATTGTCTTACAGAAAAGGCTATAAATAAAATAAATAAAAACAAAATATTAAAACAATTCTTTGCAAACATAAGATTATTATATATATATGTGTGTTATATAAATATTGAAATAAATAAATATATATGCATACATCAAGAAATTAAAAAAAAGGTTACATCCGCCACCTGTCTATTCGCCAAAAACTCATTTATTGGGACTTTAAAACCCATAAATATTTACCAGTCCCATAATGAAGTGATTCGTCTATTTGACGGAGCCACACTTATGATGCCAGCATCATTAAAGTAAAACTGACAAATGGGTATTGGTTGGCTTTCAACTGTGTGAATTGCACGCGCAGATGATGGAATACAGACACACACTTACATCCATGTATTTGTATAATAAGAATGAACTAATATTTCTTAGAATTTTTTCTTTGTCTTGCCTCTGCTTTTGTTTGATTATTCAAAATATTTGTGTATGTATGTACTTCTATGTTTTATGCTGCTCTTTGTAGCTCTTGAACACAAATATGTTATATGTAATACTTTTTTCAAATTCTGTTGGTAGCTAAATTACTACTTGCCAAAATGAGTGCTGATTGTAAAATAACACTTCCAATCATAAATGTGAACACTTAGTAAAGTATTGGGTTTTTTTTAAGCATTATTCCAATTTAACTTTTTGAAATTGAAAACACACTTTTCTAATGACAGAACATTAGGTAAACCATCTCTTCATTTTAACATTTTTTCAATTAAATTATTAAGTATTTTGTTAAGTTATTTGAAGAACAAATTCTTAAGTTCTTTTTTTTTTATTTATAGTGGAAACACTAAGCAGTGCTAATGTTCTTTTGATAAGGTAGTTGCCGGTCAGCAACGGGTGGCGGTGGCGCAACTGGCGATTGTGAGCATACTGTACAAAAAAACCCAACCACTCAATGCACCATCATCAGTCTGGGCATCCCCTGATTTCTGGTGATTATTATTAGCTCGGCATTCTTCTGTAGTCATTCTGTAGTCATCGACCAGCGGTAGTACAGCTAATTTCGTCCTGTCAAAGAGTCCGAGCTGGAAGTGATCCATGCGATGAACAAGTGCGTAATATAATCAAAACTATTATTATAAACCCCACTAACTCCAATTTGTTTGTTTTTTTGGCTGAGACAAGTATTTGTGAAAATTAATATAAAATTATTTTTATTTTCAGGGTCGGCATTCCTGGCTTTGATTATGCAGTTCATCGGCAGTTGCTGCTAATGTAAAGATCAAATGAAATCGTTTGGAAAGCTTAAAAAAAATTCCCAGCATATCTTGAGATTACCATATAAATTAAAGACGAATGCTGTTACATCCTTGATGGCACGAGAACGAACTGTGCTTCTTCCACCAGTAGGGATGCCTAAATTTTATGCCTTTTAGCGTTGAGGGGAATTGGACAGTAGTGTTGCATCTGCTGTTGACTGAACAATTTTTTGTTCCTTTTTTATGTTTTTTTTTTTCTGTTAGCTAGATGAGGGTAAGTACTTTTTTAAATGTTTCACTGCCAATACCATGTTCAGACCGAAAATTTAAAAGATTAGATCACATTTAAGCATTTCATAACCCAACAATGTTTTCACTGCCGTTAGAGTGATCAAAAAACAGCTGTAATTGTCATTCAAGAATTCACATCGCTTAATATTTATCAAAAGAAAAGATTGTCATATAGTATTTTGAAATAAAAGACGTTTTTTTTAATATTTTCCATATAATAGAAATAATGAATGCATTTTTTCATTTGTTATGTCGATTTTCAGGTGAAATTAAATTCATTGCTTTAAAAAAATTTGTTTGTTTACGTTTTTTTGCCTTTGTAGTATCTAAAGCAGCTGTGATAATGTAACAGATTTCCAGTGCTGACAAGTAGATTGCGCAAAATCGGAGTCGCACAGAGAGATTTAGCGTGGATCAGTTTCATTTCAATGAAGTGATTTGGAACTATCATTTTTGTATGGCGAAATCTTGATAAACTTTTAAGATTAGTGGGATAATCCATTCAACAGCCGAAATAGTGTGATTAAGTGTCGGTCTGAACATGGTATAAAACTTAGCTTTTTTATTTGTTACAAAGTGAAAATCTTACATTTAAATAATATTTAATAAAAATCTTTAATATTACTTTAAAAATAAATTGTGTTGTTATTTGATTTATTGTGAATGGAACTAAGTTTGGCAGAAAAAAATTAGTAAAGGTGAGTTAAAGCCATATGAGAAAAAACTTAAACTAGCAAATCGGAAATTAATCCCTTAGGAATATAAGGTTTATTTATAATCGGCACTTAAGTAACTAATTATTTTTAAGGAAAGCTATTCACTTAATTTCATTACAATTACTCACAAACCAACCGAAATTATCGACCCAAGTAACGTCTCCTGGAATCACGAATATATGGTATATGGGTGCTGAGGTAATTTTTCGACCGATTTCAAATATTTTTAGCAGTAAATTATATTGTATATCCAGTGCTATACGTTCTGTTTTCCTAAGATATTTTACATATTGACCAATATATATGGTATAAAGCTAACTGGAAGTTTGAGACTCATATATTTATTATATAAGAGTTAGGATAGTATTCACATGATTTTAGCTATTTAAGGCACAAGGATACATTTATGTAAAATGAAATGATTCCGATTGATTTTAACAACAAATCGTAGAGTTTGAATGACATTTTCGGTAAAAAGTCAACTCACCAGACACCTTACTGCACGTGTGCGACATATTTATCTCCCAAAATACCTTTAAAATTCCAGCCATTTATATAATAAAAACAGAAAATCAAAAATTTGAATTAGTAGAGAAAATTAACGAATCAAATCAAATGATCTTCCGTACTCCCACGCATTGGCGATTGGTCACAAGTACGTCATTACCTATGGTAACCGCAATGTACGCTCTTATCAACAACAACCAGTTATGTCATCGACCAGCTCACAGTAACACCACTGACAAGAATCTTCATTTCACTTAGGCGCTGTCATTAGACCGAACTGAGCACTTTTCATACAACAACAAGAAAAATATATACACAAATGTAGTTTTTGGGGCATGGTAGTTTGAGTATCCGCATGAGCGTGATGAAGTTGTCCAACATGTTAATTAAATCGGTGCTTGTTAACTGTCCCGTCGCGAGAGCCATGACAGTGAAAAATCAGTTCCGAGACAGTAAAAATTAAAAAAAAAAGTACCTGCACAGCCAGATGCGTACATGCAAAGTATAATCATTAAACTACCAACTTGTTAGCTGTTTGGATTTTCTCAAAGTAAAATGACGCTGACAAGGTTTCAAGCTGATCAGCCGTCGAAACAAGCACGTCAGGGCATGTCTCTAATCTGCGGGACGGTTTGAGTTTCTAGAAGTGAAGAGCAAATGAACAGAAGAAGAAGAATAGTAAAAATACACAAATGGTATGTATGTATATAGACAGAACAAGTCGCCGTCACTGTTACCGCTGTTGCTTCCACATTTTCCTGCGGGAACTATCACTGCTAGTTAGCATCTTTCAGCCCTTCTTTTAGCGAAACCGCATTAGGGGTATTCAGACTAACTTTGTTAATTCGTTAGTCGTTACTCGGTAGTTTTTTACGTGAGCCTTATTTTTGTAAAATTAACAGATTATCGTTTTACCGAGTAGCGAAGTACCAGACTGGCAAGCAAAAAAGTTAACTTAATTCATTGCAAAAAAATACATTTGCTGTCTATCACAAGTTAATTTCTGACAAATTTTTCACAAGCAAGTATTTAATATAATTGAATGAGCTGTTTTGATACAAAATTTGCACCCACTACTGACGTACAGCATAAAGTATGTTCACAGTTAAGTGTTTTAACGAAGTAAAAGCTAACGAACTACCAGAATAACAAGTTCGGTCTGAATACCCCTATTAATTAGTTAGCCAAATGAGAGTGAGAAGGGCAAAACAGAACTAAAATTTATAAAATGAAAAACAAGAAGGAGGAAAGGTTCCAAGAAACACAAAACAAACTATTTGAAGACTAAAAAAGTTTAACAAATACCTTTCAAAGCATGGGTGGTGCACCAAAGCGCTGCAACTTTGCGGAGATAATCAATTCACGTCGGCGGTGGAGCCACATGCACTTGCTTCGGCGCTTCGCTTTCGTATCATTAGCCATTCTTATAAATGTATGCACTGGTACGTGGAAGAATGTGTGTGCGTTGTTGTATTTTGTTTGTGCTTTGGACCGTCAACTAGGGTAGCATGTATACTTTTATCTGCAACTTGCAATCAAATGCAATTAAACGCCGTTAATTGGCTGTATATGCATATACCTGTGTGTATCATTTCGACAGTCACTGTATTCCAAGTCTCAATTGTTCACTAACTATTGTTGTTTTTCTTTCCACAACTTTTTAATTCCTATTGGCCTATCCTACCGCGCTGATTTCCGATTGAGAATCTTTAATAACCATCCAATTGGCATTTGACTGTTTGATTTTCCTGATCGCCACGCTATAAGAACCAGTTACTATTTATCTTACAAATTGTACCGCGGAATGCTTGAACTGTACCTAGCTTGTTTTTGGATTAGGCGCCTTAGATGCCGATGTGATCATATATGTATCCACTGCTTTCCAATAGATAGAATATTATATAAGAAGCAGATCTTCAGCATACAAGTACTATATTTGCAGAAAGCTTCCAAAGCAATGTATTTGAAATTTTTCCTCTCTGTGCAAAAAGATAAGTTCCACGTCTTCATTAATAAAATAGAATGGTTTCAACGGATTTAAAAAATAATTTGGTGTAACAAAGTTTTCTATTCGGCTAGATTATTTTTTCGGGCTCTTCAGCCATCCTCTGTCTTAGAAAAATTATCTTTCTTTTTCAGCCTGCTTTATAAGCTTAAACTGTAAAGGCATTTCCGTTATGTGGCTGTAAGTATCGAACATTAAATTCATATGGAATATGTTCAGTGATTGACAGTGTCAGATTACGTTGAAGTTTTGGCTGTATTCTGTAAGATTATTCTTCATAATTAGTTATATAATTATTATTATGACCTTTTGGAAACATGTGATATCAAAAAAGTTCTGAATCAATTGTTTAAAATTATGAATATTGTTTACAGAGTTTAAGCCCATCGTCAGGTCTCTGTCGTCCGGAGGTTTTAGTTAGGCATGATCTGAGTTGTGGAAAATAATTAAGAGAGACTTTTGTTTAGGTATAGTCTTGGATATGAGCAACGGGAAACGATAATAATCTCTCTCTACTCTCGATCAAAGTCCCTTACACTCTGCCAGTCTCAAGAAGACTCACTTTAGGTAATTTAGAATTGCTGAAACGTGTTTAAATGTTGTGTTTTGCACACTTTGTGAAAAATACAATTTTCTCACGCTTCACATGTGTACATACGTCAGTGCTCGCATACGTGCTTGAATGCGTCTTTTGAAGCGAAAAGTCATAGCTTGCCGGTACACTTGTATACCTAAGGAACTATGTTTACATACACTAATAAATTTCAATTATTTTACGTGATTACTAAAAATTAAAAAAAAAATATCATATAGTTTTCGGTTTATTGCATTTAGAATGTTGTTGTTTTCTGTTAAATTTTGTCAACAAAATTTTACTATAAATATGATGAAAAAAATTGAGTTAGCTGAGTTAGCTAATTCTTGTTGGAGTTATCAATAGCGAAACATGTTCCGGATCAGCACTATAGCTTTTGCGTTGCTTTTTCTAACAAGTGAGTTGATACAATAATAATATACATTTCTTAGGCGTTCTAGTTAATTAATTTCTACGTAAAATTCTACATCCTTTTAGTGCTTTTCGTTGGTGGCGACTGTAGACCACAGCTACCCCTTCCAGTGGGTCTACCGCTTGGCGTTGCTACTGGAACTTTAACAGGTGCCGCTGGGGGTTTGCCTGTTGTCGGCGGCGTGGCGCAAGGCGTTCTTACACCTGTAGGCCAAATTCCGCACAGTTTGCCGGTAGTTGGAGGTGTCCTGGGTGGTTAGTTATTTTCTTTTGAAAGGATTAAAAAAATTATTCCAATTAGTGTTAAATTAAATTAAGTAAAAATTCGTGTAATTATTAAATATTATTGTTAAACTAAATGAATGGGGTTTTGGTAAATATATG
>CM050323.1:110984785-111184785 GCA_027475135.1 Bactrocera correcta
TATTAAAATAATCTTTGTATCTGATGACGTTGGTTAATTCATTGCCTCGATTAAACGTTTTGATAATTTTATATGCAAATCACTTCAGTCGCTAAAACTGTAAAATCACATAACGGTGCTTGCCAACTTTTAAATGGCTGTTTGAATTTGATTTAAAGCTAAATGGTGCTAAATTTGCTGATTTGACAATTTTGATTTCTACTAGAACCTAATAACCCAAGACCGCTTCAAAAGACTTAAGCAACGAACTTGAATTTATGACAGAGCAGAATAACTAAGAATTAGGGTTTACATTTAAATAAAGTTGACAAAACTTCAACCCTTATGTCTAATAAAGCAAAAATAACAAAAACAATATTGTGCCACTTTGTAGACAGAACGCACATTTGAATTTTGAATCTCTGTCAATGATTCTGCTGCTACTAATTTTGCTTGAGCATCACCGCCACCTAACACACAAACAAATGTATCAACGCCATTATGGAATGACATTCCGCACGCAACATGTTATTCATGATGAATGCCCTTATCACAGTAAATGCAGTGAGTTTTTAGAATGCATTCATCAATTCATCTTGGTCTTACCTCCTTCTCTGCCTCCTTGCCGATCCACGGCTTCTGCTGACTTCGCAAACTTACAGTCTTTTGATACGGTCATACTTTAACGTGCGTAAAATGAGCATGGCATAGCATAACGTAACGCACATAAATGGCAATTGGCCACCTTATATGCTTATCTATGATTTGTCTTCTGAAAATGTCAAGTTTACATGTGAAATGATGCGAATAAATCAGAAGAGATAAAAAAGATCAAGCATGATATTTGGTGGAACAGACGTACAGCACATATGTACATATGTGCTTAGTACGCAGTTAACAAATATAAAACTGTTAAGGTGGTCAGTAACAGATAGCAACAGTTCTATCTCCATTCGAGCCGCATATTCTTGTTTCAGTTACAGTTTTTTTTAAAAGATATTCTGGTCAAAATTGCAATGAAGTCTAATTGGCTGTTGTGCTGATGAAATGTTTCAGATAAATATATTTTTGTATTATTGTATTGAAGCTTTAATCTATTAAGGGACACCGGATCATTGACGCTAAAGTTTAAAAGTGAAATATATTTGGAGGAGCTTACTTCGCGATTTATTAGTTTCTAATATACGAAAAACTCTCAGAGATTTCAAATTGTTTTTTATTTCACAAAAAGTTTGAGTAATAAGCCGGAGGAAGTACGCCCAAGAAATAAACTTTATTGTGAATAAAAGAATATTTTGTAAGTATGAGCGCATGAAGTCTAAAGTATGCTTATTCGGCTGTTATAATTTAAAAACAAGAAAAAACGTTAACTACGGTTGCACCGAAGCTAAATACGCTTCACAGGGCCAATTCTGTTAGTAACTATGTGTTCAGTTTGGAAGCTATATGCTATAGTAATCCGTTCTGAAAATTTTTTTTTGAGAATATGTTGATGGCTTAAAAAATAAACCATACCAAATTTCGTGAATATATCTTGTCAAATGTGAAATCAGTATCCGTCACTGTGTTCAATTTGATTCCATGGATCTTTAATTTCAGTTTTAGCTTCTGAAACTTTTACTTGTTCCGGGAGAGTTATTTGGCTAGATTCTAGACTTGTTTACTATATATAAAAATAGTTTAAAAATATCAAAATAAAATGATAAAAGTTTCAATTAAATAAAAATGTATAAGGCAGTTATTTTTTCAAAAATTATTCAACATTTATACATAAATGTATTAACGTACATGGTTCTGAACATTAAAAGATAAGAACTTGTTTTTATTAAAAAGTCAATAAATGTACAATATGTCTTCAAATATTCATATGTTTATAGGTATATACTTGTATAAATACATGCATATGAGTATATAACTTTTGCATAACCAGTACAATTGTTTACGTATCTCTTTGTGGCAAGGTATTTGGGTCAAACGTGTCATAATTTTACTTACATTTTGTTTTAGGTAACAACAATGCAAAAATACCTGTTTCTGCGAACAACCGTCAATATTGGTATGTAAAGTATCCAGCAATTGACTCGTTAGACGCACAGTCTCCTGCAAAATGTTTGATAGCCCAGCATTGAGGACCATGGTGGAAGAAACATGTGTCCGTATGTTTCAAGAACATTACATATGTATTATTGGTATGGTTTTTTTTTTTAAATAATTATATAACTCACAATATTCCGTAAACAAATAAATAAACTTAATTTGATGCATTAAGTGCTATTTGGCCTTTAAATAAGGTTGTTTGGTTACCATTATATATTACGTCTATTACATAAAATTTAACAATCATTGCTCTTTGTATTATATACTTATAGACTTTTTTTGAGAACATTAAATTATATTTGTTTTAAAGCAATTTTACTTTAATATTATTTAAGAAGCGCAGCATATAAGCCAAACAACAGTAATATATTTGATGTATCTTAAACTTTTTAAAATATAAAAGAACGTTGCATAAGTATAAATTTTTCCTAAAGAATTTTTACTAAAAGATATACCTCAATCGCTTTGCAACCAATTAAGCGAACTTAACTGCCGCAGTTTCTCTGCTACAGACAGTCGCGTATGCTTTGCATTGCAATGCCAGCTGACTTATAAGCAATTATACAAGTCTACCGTTGCAGTTATTTGCACACACTATAAATGCACATGTATAAATATGTGTGGCACGATGATTTGGCCTCTGATTGCAAACAAAGCTCGTTAATATCAGTTTTTTTGTGCCGTAAACACCACAATTGATTTTCCGTACCACCCAGGCGGCGCTGCCTATTATTTCCAAGTGAGATTGCTTTGTTAGTCGCTAATTGTAGTGGTTCGAAGATATGAACAAGTTGAATTTCCGCTTTCAAGAATGAACAACGTAATATTTTTTAGAAAATTCAAAAAAAACATACACTAATAATCTGAATTATTTGAAACCATCAAAAGTGGATTTGTGTATGCGCATCATATGTAAGCAGCTCTGAGGCTAATTACTTTACTGTTTCACACGATGTTATTGCAAAAATCCTAAATAGCGGCAATATAAAAATCTTAAAATAATTTTTCATACTTTATGCATATAAAATTCCGGAGATATTCGGGACCTTGTTTTAATGCGACAACATATTACCTTTTATTACGTGAATTTACTGATAGCTCAGATACTTTTTATTGCATTTTTCATTTTATGGAACTTAGTGGGCAGGATCCCGCAGCTTATAATCATTTTCGTTATTATTTGTAAAATGTCTGAGTATTTCGCCAAACATTAATTAAAATTTGATAGTTTCTTTGAGCTTAAATATTGCACGTCACTGTACATTTTTATATACATACACACATATGAACGAATAAGTAACCGCAAAAATCCATAACAAACTTGTCACTTTGTTGTGACAAATTATTTCAAATATTTCTGTACAACAACAACTATGAGAGCATTTAATTTTTCCGTGTACGGAACAAACGGTCAGTTGTGGCAAGAGGCACCAGCTTGCTGTCAATTCATGTGGGTACACTAAAAAACTAACTTTCTTACGCTTGACATACTGGTGTCTCCTTCGCAGATATACACAAACTCAGATAATTTTATGCACATTTTTATATAGAAAATTCACATATCGAAATAATTCATGTCCGCATTTGGAAAGGTTAACTCGCTGGCACAAACACATGTTTGTTGTGAACTATATTTTTGCAAAAGTTATTGACATGAATGTCTGACAAATTTGGTGGCAGCATTGCAAGATATGTGCCACAATTTGTGGCAGCCCACAAAAAACTACTTTAAAACTTGATGTCTGTTATGTTACATGAATTTGTCAGCCTTATCGGGCGGCCGTCGACTTTCGTGGGAGTTTTGCGTTGATATCTCCTATCTCAGTGGAGTGCTCGGCTTGTTGAAGGCGTTGAAAATAGGGTGGTTGCAGCCATAACTGGCGCTTATATGTGTGTGTATGTCTAAATTAAAAAAAAAACTATTCGTTTGCATTAAACGATATAACGAATATTAATTTTTCGATAATTATGTGTATGTTTTTGTTGGCGTATATTCAGTTAACTGCGGTGTTGTTGCGGCAATTTGTTTCAATCTTTCTTGCTGATAATTTGTTGCGCTAAATTGTTTATCCACGGTGTAATTTATAAATTGCTACCATAAATTTGGGCATATCGAATTGGAGATCATTAATTTAATACGTGTTGCAAATACAACATTTAATTTTATTACAAAGATATTCAAATTATTTTATTTAGTAATTTATGGCTTAATAAAAGTTTATTATTTTATAATCTTTTTTAAATTTAATTTTTATTACATGTCATACAATTTGATTACCAGATTTAGGCATTAGAATGTAACTTAACTTTTTTTAATATTTTGTGAGAATGGCAAACTTGGATTTTACTAAGGGACTCTCGCTAAATTTTCTTATTAGATAATGATTTCAATCTTTGTCTCAACAAATCATGACTAGACGTCGGGGAGTAAGTATTGAAATCTATCCTTGTTCCATTAGGATTTTGCATTACGACGCTTTTCCAGTTTGATGATATCAATACCGAAACACTTCTCGTCAACAGATTACTTGCTCTTCAGTTCACCACGAATCCTCATTGACTAGTAATATATAATGGATTAGATAATCTTTAACTCAGCAAGAGCTCAAGACAAAAGTTATTCAAATATATATACTAAAGTCCTACAAAGTATTGTTAGCATTCTTGTTATCGAATGTGAAAAGCAAAATAGTTACTTAAAATATTACCGTCTGATATACCCAAACTTTATCAGCTTTAAAGCTAAACAATGATTAATCAGTGAATATTTAAAGCACACTTTCAGCTAAAATCATTTTTTACAAAATGTATTTACCTAAATTATATTTGCCAATGGAGCAATTACTGCTATTAACATAATATTGACGAATAACAAACCGAAACCAAATTAAAAGACATTCTAACAAATTAACACGTACAAAAACACCAAGTTGCTATAAAAAGTAATTGAATGTCTAAGCTAAACATTTTTTTGTAATATGGCGTCTATCAAACTAGTTTTATGCCACAAAAACAAACAAACAAACACTAAATATTGTAAATATCACCTTTCGTCGTTGTTGTATTTGTAATTATATTCACTTGTCTGCTTCTTAAGTGGCTGCAAACGAACAGCTACTACAGTATCACTCAATTAAAACATGAAATTTAATAAACAAATTTGTCTGCAAAAAAATTGAACGGCAACAACAATAAAAGCAGCAACATAATTGAGCAGTAACTAAGTGACGAACTGACTGACAGCGCGTAAATATGCATTTACATACAGACAAACATGTAACCGAAAAGAGCTACTGGCTTCAAAACAGACTTGGGTTCGTGTCATTTACCAAAAAACCGAGTCATCGAATTTTGAATAACTTAGTTTAGGTAAGATGTTTATATGGTTTCAATTGCTTTTTGCAAAAATCATTTTTAACCAGAAAACTGAACTAATAGATGCGTTCGGTAAAAAGTTATATGCTGAACATTCATTGCCGTTTCCTCATTTCTCAATTTTGGAGATGGAATCATCAATCGTATTCTATAAATGCTGTTGAAAGAGCAAATGATGGTCTACCACCTCTTATACCTAACTGCTTTCTACTGCTTGAGTCAGAGAAATTTTTATGTAGAGATTTATATATTTCTATACGTTTCATTTATTTGAAATAATCTGTTTTGTAATGCCATTAATAATAACTTTATCAAGGTTATATGTAAAATAATTGAAGTATATAGACATCCCACTATATATTTTACCCAATTTGGTATGGACTTTGATATTTTCCTGCAAAAAAAATAAGACCCTTCTTAGAATATTTAAATACCCGCCATGTCCAAATAGAATTTTACCTAGCGTAAAATTAAGGCAGAATTTTTTAATATGTTAATTGTTTATGTAAATAATTCTAAATGATTTTGAAGATATTTTGCGTCCTTCCTAATATATCTATCCAGACTGTTCACTGCAAAATTAACAGGATATATATATTTCTAACAAAGAGGAATATTAAAGTTATAAATAAAAAAAAAACAATTAATCTGAAAGTGTACAAGAAAATGCTAAAAAGTATTTAGAAATCCACAAAAAATGCAAAATAAGTTTCTATTAACATTATTTCTACCCTTTATGTAGCAATAAACTTATGAAAAAGTAAATATAAATGTTCCTAGGCAAACATCACCAATATCTGAGTAATTCTATTTACCAGTCTCAGGATCGCTTCGTGTAAGCAAAGCCAAGGCTAAATGTAGTAAATGCTGGTTACACCATTAAATGTAGACATGACTTATGGTTATAGCAAAGATATGTCTATGTATATGATCTACTATTATCCCTGGCATTATGTGTGAATGTCTCGTAAAGCAATCAGAATGGTCGACAGGCTAAGCAGCGCCTTACAATTCACAAACCACTCCAGGTGACCCCTAGCGAAAAGCAAGAACTATAATTACTGACATGCAGCAGCGGCAAAGCAGTAAATTACTCGAAGTCATCTTTATATTTTAACGGTGCATTTCATCGGTTAACTTCAGTAGTATAGCACATCACGATGAAAAGATTTTTCAAGATATTAAGCTTACAATGCTACCACCTGTTATAAATTTGACGAAAAAATATCAAATTGTATATTCTGAAAGCCGCCAAAATTTTCCAAAACCTTTCGCCAATAGTGCAATAATACAGAGAGTTTCCTCACTCCTTCTCATATGACTTTTCCTTTAGGTATAACACTTCTTCGAAGAATTAAACAAGTAGTTGCTTTCGCTACAATTTATCCTCAGTTTGCTACATTTTTCGCATATTAACTGTCAATATTTCTCCTCGATATCTTAAAAGGCTACCGCCACCAGTCACCGAGCACCACTCGTAGCTTCCAGTGCTATTCCCGATCCCGCTAATGCTATTAGATATCTGCATAGATGCACATGGCATTCTTTGGGCAAGAGTATTCGGCGCTTCCGCAATGTCAACTCTCAGGTCGATAATGCACGCTGCAAGCGCAAAGCCTATCAGCGCTGAGCTTCCATTCTGCGATGACAGGAAAACATGGATATAGCTGGATATAGCTGTCAAAATGCATATTGCCGGCGGTGCGCAGGCGCTCGGGTATATTGTGTGTGTTCAAGAGAATGCCAACATCAGCCAGCTTAAGAATATAATGTGACGAAGCTCTTGTATTATCAGCGGCCTATGCAGCAGCGCTGTGTGTGCAAAATGAGTCAGTGTGTATGTTTGTCTGCATGTGTTGGTAGCGTTTGGCGTTGGTGCGTAGCACATAACCAGTATATTTTCATCTGAAACATTTTTGCGTTTCAGCCATCTGCACAGTCACCTGACTGTCTAATACACTGGAATTTATTGGCGCACCACATTTCTGACAACCTCAAGGTGCACAGGGATTTATTATACATATCTAAGTTTATTAGCGTTTACTGTGAGTCGACGCTTGTGTCCGTGTATGCGCCAAATGTGTTCAAGCACATTCATAATTATCCACATTTTTACTGATTTATTTAGCGTAAACATATACATATCTAGTTTGTAAGTGTTCATGTATGTTTGCACTTATGGCGTGAATTGGAAGTTCAGTTCCCACCAACAGACAGTAACTCTGCCAGGTTGAGACTATGGATGATTGACTCGATATCCAAAATTTTGAGATTGTGAAAGAATTTATCCTCACTAAGGATTGATTTATCATTTTGTATATATGTATGAACATAAATGCCAAAGAGGTTTATCTATTATTATTTCAATCAGTAGAAAGCAAAAGCTAACTGAAAGTGAGAGCTGATTTGAAATCATAAATTTGGGAAAGGGAAAGAAAACTTTCAAAAAGTGTGAAATTTTTTTAAAAAGTGAAAGCTCCTAACTTTAGGCGAAACTTCTACATAGGATATAAATAAAAGCTTTTTTAAGTTAGGAATGTGTTTCCAAAAATAAATACAAGTTTCTACAATAAAGAAAAAGATTTCACCAATGAAAGCTTTTAAAATAGGCATTTTACCTTAATGTTTGAAGTATTTTCAAAAAAAAAATCTCAAAACAACATTACGTCTAAAAGTGCTTGAAACTCTATATTCCATTTTCAAAATTGAGCAATTTTCTTCTAAAGTTTGTAGTGAAATATAATTTCTTGTTTTCAAACGTGGCAGGGACATCTATATCTGCATAAATGGGAAATCTTGCTCGCCTTGTCTAATGAGCTGCAAGCCCAAAGGGTGTAAATCAAAGAGATGCTACCGCGCTGATTTCCTCTAAACCACAAAAACATCAACAACAATCTTAGCCAGTTCACAGTGGATGCATAAACAGCAAAGTTCATCGAGATATAACATTGTGACGCTTGTGGCAGATTGCGAGTCCAGATATAGGTACGTGCCGGTGCAGTTTTTGAACCTGCAGATAAACACACATATTCATAACCACATACGCAGACAGTTAAATTTGCAGTCAAAGACTAAAATCAGTCCAAATGAAAGAATCCGTTGACTCATCAGAGATAATCACAAGTAGTGTATGCAACTAACTGAGTTATTATTATTCCGCTGATGATTAGTTTTTTTCATCCCGTCTGAGAACATTACCACTTCACCACTCAGTTCTATACTCAGCGTACACTATCAGTTTAGCGCGTCTTCAGAATCTACTCCTAAAATGCGACTCAATTAAATTTATTTAAGTTGCTTAGCTTCTCAATTGAACAAGAAAATTGTCCCTGCAGTGGTGCGCATGCGTCTGTATGTCTGAATATGTGGGCTGGTTTGCATTCTGAGCTGCATATATGGGAGGTATGTATGCCTTAACGCATTGGTAGAAAATTAATCCAGCCATGACATGCCTTCGCCTTCTTTGGTGGCGGCGGAAAGTGTTAATTTCAGTTATGGTCAGAGCTCAATCTGCCAACTGAGCTGAGGAAATTCTTCAGATTCTTAAATTTCAACAGTCTCACATGAATGAGTTGAATATTTGGCAACGCACCATTTTCGGTGCGTTCAGGTGTTGCTGAGGGAATTAATACCGTTTTTACATACACTTGGATTCATAAAAATTTTCTTTTTCTGTGGAAAAAATTACTGCTATTAATGTATGTCAATTTAGGTGCGATTCCTTTTTGTTGTTGCTTTTGCGTGGTTGTAACGCATTCAGACAATTAATTAACAGAAAACAGTAGAATAACGGTATCTTGAGTAATACGCCAGCAAATGTGCCTGTAACACAATTTGTGTTAAAATTCCATCAACTGGTTAAAATTCTAGATTTTCTAATTATACTTTTGTTGTTTACGTTTAAGCCTTTCATGTTTATGCTTTTCGCAGTTTATTACAATTTGTAGCACATTTGCGTTAAGCCGCTGATAAAAATTAAGTGTTAAACATACAGGTGAACACACAGACATACGAATACATGAAAACTCATATGGTGAGCAAAATGTATGCACAGTTTGCACTCAAGATATGCAATGAACCGTGGCTGGTTAGTGCAACAAATTGTGTGAATTGCAAAAATGTTTCATGAGACGCGCACTCTCGCTGCCACACATGTGGTTATGTAAATATGCTTGTGACCATTATTGATATTGCAAGTTTTCGCATTTACGTTGCAATTGCCATAACTATTAATTTCGAAAGAATATTGAAATTGGAAAATCAATATTCCGTTTCGTTTCGGCAAATAAGTGCCTTAAGTTCTTTGTTTGCTGCAGTTTTAGTCCTATATTGGTGTTAATTGCTTTATATGTGTGTTTATTACTTTGGTCTTTCTTCATTTTAGTTACACAATCCAAAACCTGCAACAAAATTATGGTGATGTGATTTCTGCAATCTTCGTATAAACGCAGACATCTGACGACGGTTCTAGGAACTACCCAAATAGCACTCCTTGATCTTGCAACAAACCTCTAACAGTAATAAAGGAGTATTTTTTTATTATCTCGCAACACCTGTTCTGCTCTTCGGGTCTCTTAAGCACCGATTTTCATAAAACTGTCACTCTGGCCATGAAATTCATATAAATTCTCGGTCACTTTATGAGCGCACAGTTAAAAACATAAGCTGCAATCAACGTTGCAACAAAGCAGCTTACAAACATAAACACACACGCTTCTCTGGGTATATCCCTACGTCGCTGTCAGCCGCAGTTGTAGTTATTGTGTAAAAGTAGACAAGTGTGGTTGGCAAATGCTAGGCAGCTAGAAAATTATAAGCGGGCTCTTGTAATTATCGGGAAGAACATAAATTTATTGTAATTATGGCAGGAGACTGTGCTGAATTGCATTCTACTTACTACTAGTTGAGCTAAACAGACGCCAATAAAAGCGTTGAGGGCATGAAGAAAATATATATAATTATTAGAAACACGCATATAAATACACGCTGTCAAGATGCACACATATTTAGTTAAAGTTATCAATCATTGCAAATTAATCAGGAACCATTTTCAAAGTTTAGCATTTGAAAATTATATGCAATTTGATATGTTTAAAAAATATTTCAACAAATATTTAAAGAATTCACTTCTTGAAAACTTTTAAAATTTGAATTTGGTGAACGATAGATCTTTTCACAGCTTAAAACTAAGGTACAGTACTATTTATATATTATTTTAGATTTTTTAAGAGGCTTTGTGTTTGTCTATACCTACGTCCAGTTTTCTCAATACCATATTTTTCAAGTATTGTTTGAAATTAGGAAATAAGTGTGTAATAAATATTTTTAGTAAAAAATTTTTATTTTTCTTAATTCTCCAATTCGTATATTTTTATAGTTTAATACAGAAAGGATAGAGCGAATGTTGTCATACCAAAGACGACTTTGTGAATTTTTGATTAGAAATTAAAAAAAATTTTACTTAATTTATTTTCTGAGGAAATATTTGATTAAATTAATTTTGGTTCACTATTCTAAGGCTACTGAAATTCGGAAGCTCTCAGTTCAATTAATACAAGCATGTGGTGGCGTTTAATTTTAATTTCCCAGAACTGTGTTCGGAAATCAGTTCAGTTCAAAACATCGTCAAAAGCCGTTTTCTTTTAATGTGTACTACTGTGCCCAAAAAAAAGTGACATTGTATTTATTTTGAAATTTCTTTATTTATTCTTCCAAATCAATTTCATCCCCTTCAAAGTAACGAATTTTCCAATCTTCGAAACACTGGTTGTAGTCACTTTCCGGGATGGCCTTCAATTCCGTCTTCGCTGCGGCTTGAATCTTCTCTATCGTATAAAAACGTTGTCCCCGGGGCGGTCTTTTGAGCTTGGTGAACAGCCAGAAGTCGCACGGCGCCTGAACAGGTAAATACGGTGTTTGCGGAACGATATGGGTTAAGTTTTTGGCGAAATGATCACGAATTACGAGAGCAGTATGGGATGATGCATTAACCAAGAATTGTCTTTCCACAATTCCGGCCTTTTTAGGCGGATAGCGTTGCGCAAATGACGCATAACGTTCAGATAATATTCCTTGTTGACTGTTTGACCGGTTGGAAGGAATTCTTAATGCACAACACCACGATAATCGAAGAAAACAGTCAACACGATCTTGATTTTTTTGGTCTCGGCTCTCTTTTGCCACAATATTCGCTCGATTGATCGGTTGTTTCGGGGTCGTAAGCCTAGATCCAAGTCCCATCGCTAGTTATAATGCATTTCGTGACTCCCTGGTAGTCGGAAAGCATCGTTTCACACACTTCAACGCGACGCCTTTTTTCCAAAAAATTCAATGGTTTCGGTACCAGTCGAGATTTGACGGGCTTGAGGCCCAAAACATCCTTCAAAATGGTATTGGCTGAGCCCTTCGATATGCTAACTTCATCAGCAAGGTCTCTAATTGTTAATCGATGGTCTTTCAACACCAAATCTTTGATTTGTTGAAAGTGAGCTTCGTCGGTTGAGGTTGATGGTCGCCCTGGACGCTCTTCGTCTTCGACGTGTTCATGGCCGGCTTGGAACTCACTATACCACTTGTAAACATTTTTTTTAGACCAAAGGCTTTCTGCACCATCCCCAACGTATCCGCAGCAAAAAATTGATTCCGTAAACAAAATTTAATGCAAATTCTTTGCTCAACAAATTTCGACATCGCAAAAAACGAAAAACTCACTTTTAGCAGCTCACAAAACGACACGTATCTCAAACACTAATGAATATTTTGACATGAAATTCAACATAAACATGACTGACAGTACTACCAACCTAAAAAAGATAATTTTCCAAATCTTTCAACGCGCGCAGATTAAATTCAAATGTCACCTTATTTTTTTGGACACAGTGGTATAAAAAATTTAACGCCAGTGCTTTTCGTTTTTAGAAAATACTGAAATTCTAAATAAAATGTTTTTTATCTAGAGGAATTGGAACTGTTTGACAATTCTAGTTAATTTTAGTTTTCAGATAGGTGGCAACTCTTGCTAAATTCCACACTAATTAGGCGTCGCCTCTGGTTTCGATAAAGCTATATCATCGGAACTGGTACAGTCGATTCGGATTACATTTTATATTTGTTCTGAATACTTATGCAGTCACGATAATATTTACAAAGTAGTTTCTTTTTTTGCTACTCCACTCAATACTCAAGTGATTATGTACCATGAATTCTTCAATTACAAATCGCTGTTTGTGCCCCAGTTAGTCATGCTAAGCAATTTAATTGCTTTCGCACTTATCGCTCCAACAATTCGCTTTTGGTTTGGAAATTGCAGCTTAGCCAGATTTTGTGTTTTCGAATGTGCAAAATGTTCGACGTTTATTCACACCTTGCCACAGAGCTATTTGCAAGTATCCATTACAAATGCAAATTTAACGATTCTAACGCCAGCATGGAGAAGCATGGTCAGTTACTAATTTTACACTTTTGTTTTGACCCTGTTAAAGCAGTTCACTCTGCAGTTTATTTTGTGGCTGTAGTTTGCTCGTATGCAACTCTATGGTTGTTGTTGTTCTAGCGGCAACTCTACTCTGATTCGGCGCTTTTACTGCTTTTAGTGGCACTTAAGAAACAATCAAATCAATTTTCGTTGAACGAAACCTTTCAAGTTTAAAGTTCGTTAAGATTTACATAAAGCATTATATATGTCGTTATGATTGCAAGTGTAGGTGTGAATGGTTGGCCCACAAAAGCACGTGGGAGTGTCCCTGAACTGTTGTTGTACTTCCACCAGTTTGACGTTAACCCACGTAGAATTTATCATATGTAATTATGATATATGTATTCTGATTCACTCATTCCGTGCACCAGCATAAATGTTATAAATGATGTTAAACTCGGGTGCGTTTCACTTACGTAGGTCCTATCATCGTGGAAATAGTATGCCGTCTTTTATCGAATAACTCTTACATTAACTTAAAGATTGAGTTGAACATGCTTAGAATCCTCCACAAAATTACATGAACTCACCCATTGGTGTGATATATCCGAAATTGATACTTTAATCATTTAATTCTGAGGAGAAAATATGTATGATATGGCTGTACGCAATTTAAAAAAGATTTTGTCGTCTGCCAATATCTAAGGTGGGTTGCAATTAATGCATCCATGCAGAAGTATAAGCACTTACCTATTTTTTATCTGCACAAATATTGAAAACGAAATCATCACCGTAAAAGAATAAAGACTAATTAACACAACAAAATCATTGCTTAAAAGAAACAAAGCTTAGACGATTCTTACGAAAGATTTCTAACGTAAACCAGCAATTTTTTAGCAGTAAATTGCCTCCTAATGCTTCCGCGTTGCCTGAGGTGCAGTATTACTACATATGTATAGTATATTCAACTTTCATTCTTCCAACATCACAGCTATCGTCAAAACAGTTTTTACAATCGCGCTGGTGGCACGGAGAAATTTCACTTAATCCAGCATGTGAAAAGCAATTCTTCGCGAATTCTATTGTCCTGCGGTTGCTTCTTTTATATGGCTGACGCTGATTGCAGCGTTGTTGTTGTTATAGTTTTTTAAGCCTTTTTATTGTCACACGCATGTGGCCCGACGGCATTAAGTGAGTTGGTGTGCGTGTTTGTGCGTGCTTTGGTAGGCGATGGATGGCTTTAGCACTGTTTTTACTTTAGGCGGGATTTCATTAAAATTTTTTATTGAATTGCCTCCATTAAAAAGCTGTAAAAATTCCTGCACTCTCACGAAGACACTTCTTTATTTATTTCGGCATTTAATACAAGTTTTTAGCACAGTCATGACTAATTTGCTCTGAAATTGTCAAATGAGAAATTTACTAATTATTTAAATTGTCAAAACACACAGTTGATCATATTTTCATTAAGAAAAAAATATTATTTCTATTAAAAATTCATTTTTTTTTTTTTTTTTGCTTTCTATATTCACTCGAGTTTGAAGGAGTCAGTAATAAATTAAAGAGTTATTTTAAAGTAATGTAGATACTTAGAGAAATATAAAGTTTTACTGCTGAATATTTTCAGCGCTTTTGGCACTCTATCATTAATTTATTGTTATATTCATAATTGGATTATCTTAAACTTTTTTTGTCACGCTTTAGTTTCATAAAAAAAATAATGTTACCAAATTGTAACAGCGACATAATTGTGATATATATATGTATGTTCAAAAGAAATATTAGGGATGTAAAAACAATAAATATGAAGTCTGTAGCTGGCAAGGCAGTAGTCTTAATATTACAAGCTGCAAAGAATAACGATCATATGAACATATCTATAAAAATTCAATGTTAAAGCGCAGCCCTAAAGTGTTTTATCTCGGAAATAATCTGCATTTTTGTTTGTGATTGGACACACTTGCCAGCCGCGACAGCTACGCCCTACATTTTTGCCTACCACAAAGAGTTTGCCATTGGATTATTTGGTTTGCAGCTGGAAGTGCGCACATTTATCGTTGTTGTTTTGTATATATTTCATTCATCCTATCTTAGCCTAATGCAATGTGCATCTGCAATAAAATACCATCAGCGCTTTGTTGTTGTATTGAACGCTGCTCGGTGGCAACGCACGCGGCAGGATGCCTTTGATAGCGCGAAGAGTGTTGCCAATTAATGCGGGCAATTCGCTACCGTATTTTTGCTAATTGCAGCCGGCTGGGTGATTAATCGATGGTAAGTACGAAAGGTAGTGAGAAAGCTATCTTCAGTGAACAGAACAGTGTTAGAAGAAAATAATAAACTTGCTTTACGTGACCATTAAATTTATTTCAAATACTAAGTCTGAGTCTTATACTTAGATCCTGACTTAGGCTTAGACATACATATATTTAGACTTAGATTAAGACGTAACCTCAAACCTGTACTTATACTTATACTTATACTTATACTTATACTTATACTTATACTTATACTTATACTTATACTTATACTTATACTTATACTTATACTTATACTTATACTTATACTTATACTTATACTTATACTTATACTTATACTTATACTTATACTTATACTTATACTTATACTTATACTTATACTTATACTTATACTTATACTTATACTTATACTTATACTTATACTTATACTTATACTTATACTTATACTTATACTTATACTTATACTTATACTTATACTTATACTTATACTTATACTTATACTTATACTTATACTTATACTTATACTTATACTTATACTTATACTTATACTTATACTTATACTTATACTTATACTTATACTTATACTTATACTTATACTTATACTTATACTTATACTTATACTTATACTTATACTTATACTTATACTTATACTTATACTTATACTTATACTTATACTTATACTTATACTTATACTTATACTTATACTTATACTTATACTTATACTTATACTTATACTTATACTTATACTTATACTTATACTTATACTTATACTTATACTTATACTTATACTTATACTTATACTTATACTTATACTTATACTTATACTTATACTTATACTTATACTTATACTTATACTTATACTTATACTTATACTTATACTTATACTTATACTTATACTTATACTTATACTTATACTTATACTTATACTTATACTTATACTTATACTTATACTTATACTTATACTTATACTTATACTTATACTTATACTTATACTTATACTTATACTTATACTTATACTTATACTTATACTTATACTTATACTTATACTTATACTTATACTTATACTTATACTTATACTTATACTTATACTTATACTTATACTTATACTTATACTTATACTTATACTTATACTTATACTTATACTTATACTTATACTTATACTTATACTTATACTTATACTTATACTTATACTTATACTTATACTTATACTTATACTTATACTTATACTTATACTTATACTTATATTAATTCAAAAATCTATTAAACCCACACCAAATCGATTCTCATCGCTACTAATATATACATATATTTATTCTTTGCTTGCCATTGAAACTCCCTCAAATATGAATTCGATGACTATAAGTTTCGTTAAATCGCCATCTTTTCATTTTATTTTAAATGGCAATGCTCATAAATGTTAAAAACTGTCAATATCAAGCTGCCGCAACTCTCCAACTCAACACGTTCACTGTCACATGCAAGAGAAAGAAGTATGCAAAATATTACAACCGAGCAAAGGCGTTCTGTTCAAACTTTACAAGCATTTTCTATGTTAATAACACTTGAACGCCAGTGTAAAAATGTATGGCAGTGGCAAAGAAAGAAAGGATCGGCTTAGGAACAACTTCTCTGCTTTTACTCCATGAAAGTCAGATCAATGCAAGAGAATTCTGAATTGCTTTTTAACACCACCCGTGACGCCCACTTTAATTGACCGCCGAAGGCAATAAAATCATATTATATTATTTCCAATAAACCTCCAAGAACTTTGTGTTTGTATTTACTGCCACTATCTTAATTCAATAGCTTTTTGTCATGAAATGCAGAGTTTTTGGTGCATCAGCGAAATTGTTGTTGTTGATAGCGAAAAGTTCGTCGCTTAAGTCTTCAGTTTATTTTTGTGATCAGAGTGGAGTCTCTCTTTCGCTTAACTGGTTGGCATAAATTAAAATTTAAATATTAAATAAACATATTTTACATGCCAATGAATTAATATATATTTTATAACATAAATTCTTATTAAATCATTTTATATACTGGTATCAAAGACCTCACTTCAGCCCTTTCTGGTACTTTTTGCAGCGCGCATAAATTACACCTTTGCATATTTAATATGCCAGTTAAGTTATGATGACATACTAAAAGTCACTGGTTTGTCATCTTACTTTTATTAGTGGCCTGAGGCATTTTGTGTCAAAGAAATAATATACCCTGGCTCAAAAATAATAAACTAACAAGAATATGCATGAAATATTCTCAGAATTATAAAGAGAAGTTTACAAATTAGTTTTAGTAAATTATATAAAAGTTTACTAAGAATAAAAAGAGAGTTAAGAACCAAACGCAATATTCGGAGCTTCTACTAGATTTGAGAAAAAAATAATAAGTAAACCAAGATTTTTTAAGGGGGTATTCTAGTATAGAAGCATGAATTTCAGGTAATTTTTAAAGTGTCGTAAAACAAAGGCTATTAATATTTTTAACATCCATTTTTTAGTAGTTATTTACTAATTTTTGAAGAGTACAGAAAAAATTTAAAAACTAAAAAAAGTAAAAAATTTCAAAAATTATGAGCTGACGAATTGGGGAGTCTCTAAAAATTTCCACGTGACCATGCCCATGATTTCAACCCTCCTAGTTATCTGAAACCAAAAAAAAAGATTATTAATGTCGCAATGGTCGGAACTACGAAAAAGTGAGAAACATTTTTTTTTCTTCACAAAATGGCGACTGCCTGAAAAAATTTTTTTTTTTACCACTTTTTCTGACTATTTCGAATTTTTTAAAAATAATAAAAATAAAAATTTTGGGATGGGGTTAGTTCCAAACATAGACAAGCCTATAAAGAAGACTCTATAAAATTTTCAAGTAACTCGGTCCAGTACATCATCTGAGTAATCGTGGGCATCGTTCCGAAAAAGTCAGTTTTGAGAAAAACGCGTTTAATGTTTCGCGCTCCGGACGAACCAGTTTGGATGCCGGGTCATAAAAATGCAATTGTACACATATTCTTGAATAGTTAAGTTACTTTGAAAGTATAAAAAAAAAATGTCGATGTTTTTAAATTTCTAAACTAGATGCCCACTTAAGAAAGGAAATTAAAATAGCAACCACTATTTAATTAAACATATGAGATTGCCGTTGTTCTTTTTTTTTTGCAATGGTAGCCAAAACCACCAATACAGTTACCAATTTTCTAGGGAACTGACTTGAACTACAACTTCGTTTCACATATATATTGTTTTTCGATTAGCCACACCAACGCCAATTAAATACTCCCACCCTCAGTGGCTAGCCATTACGCTCACTCTAACAACTGTATAAAATTGGCAGAAAGCTCAATAAATTAGAATTGAAATTTGCATTTTAATGCATGTAACCAGACAATATTGAAATAACAATCAACTTAGCCACAAGAGCCATAAATTTTTGCACGAGACAATTAGTGTTAAACTGACCGAGCGATCTTATCGTGATATGAAAATTTATAAGCGAAGGTGTGAGAATATTATTTATTAAGTTTTTCTATTAGCTAAGCATAGTTCTTAATGAAAAATGCAAAATCTATTAGCGAAATATGCTTAAATTCCTGCCATAGAATTAAAATACGTCAAAAAAGTGGAAGAAATTGATTAACCACAGAAAAACAAAGTTGTATGAACTAAGAGTTTTCACAATGCTTCACACAAAATTTCTGTAATATATGTTTGTAAAATGACACTTGTTTACTTATTGTAACAACGAAGAAAATTATTTGAAATTAACATAACTGAAATATGTCGAAATTCCGTCGATAACATTCACAAAAAAAGTCAAATTGCAACATAACTTAACGAGCCATAACGTAGCATAATTTAAGATTACGTAATAAAGTAAGTATTAAATTGATTTGAACAAGATACCCAAAAACTGCCAGTTCTTTTCAAGCTAACCAAAGGTTGGCAGAAATACCTTTTGTGACACTTACCACTTTTAATAGAAAAATATCGATAAATTGTCTATTTAAAGTGAAAATCTACGAGGTGTGTTCAAAAATATCGCGAATCGTAACTGACAGTTTTCTTCGATTGCTGGGGCGTGGTGCATCATGAGTTCTTGCCACAGAGAAGAACGGTCAATAAGGAATATTACCAGCAAGTTATGCGCAATTTGCGCGAAGCAGTCCGCCAGAAACACCCTGATTTGTGGAAGAACAAAAATTGGCTTTTGCACCACGATAACGCCCCTGCTCACACACATCGGTGCTTGTGCGCGACTTTTTGGCCAAAAACAACACACTAATGATGCCGCAGACACCGTATTCCCCAGATCTGGCCCCCTGTGACTTTTTATTGTTCCCTAAACTGGAGAGGCCCATGAAAGGACGACGTTACGCTTCTCTTGACGAGATAAAGACGGCATCGAAGGAGGAGCTGAAGAAATAAAAATGATTTTTTGAAGTGCTTCGAAGATTGAAAAAACCGTTAGCACAAGTGTATAATATCTCATGGGGATTACTTTGAAGGGGACAAAATAGATATTCATGAATAAATAAATAATTTTTGAAAAGACACAAAATTGGCAATACTTTTTGAACACACCTCGTAAATGGTTTTTTCATATATCAGATTTCCCACAGAGCATGCTTCTACTATCCGATTGCCAATTGCAATTTCCAACTACAAACTGTCAACAACTGTGGACTTAGTAATTTAGTTTTTGATTGACACATGCTGATAAGTATTTGCGTGTAAACCGCCTGCCAATTCAAGTTTAAAGCGGGATGCCTATTGGACACATTCACACAAGCTGTAGCAGTAAGACTGGCAGATATTGCAATCTGATGTCTAGAGATTAGATAAGAACCTGCTGATATCCAAGTGACTGGGGAATAACTTGCAAGCTAACTAACTTAGTAGTGCAAAACTGCTTATTAATTAAGTTATTGCTTAGCTGAATATAAAAATGTGAGACTCTTAGTAAGCCTTTTGAATCTCACTAAAGCTGAAAAGGAAGTATAAGAATAGATTTTTGGATATACAATGGAAACTCATTGTGCTTGAAGTGAAATAAAATATATTTCTGGTGAAAAATGTGGGGAATTTTCTCAATTCATCAGACAAGGTGCTGTTACTGTACCATAAATTCTATATCAGCTTATTTAGCATAGAAAATGTTCTTGCTTGTGTTCTTAAACTTAAACTTAAATTTAAACTTCATTGTGTGCCCGCTTTAAATTGCCCTCAAGTCTATTCAATCAACAAATCAAAAATTCTTTTACACTAATTTTGAAACGCGCTCATTGGCGTAATAAATCATATGATATAAGTTTATTACGGTAAAAAAGCTTGAGGCAGAGTAAAAGGTACGTCGAAAAATTAATTGTTAATCATTTAGCGGTAAATTAAGCTCAAATATTAAATAATCAAGGTTTGGGTATTAAATAATATTTTAGGCAATTTATGTTCGAGGTGAAATGTTTTTTATTAATTTAAAATTAAAGTTGATGGACAAAAAAGCAGTTTATCAGAGAGTTAGATGACTGAGGCTCTTAAAACATTTTTCTTTAAATTTTTTAAAACTAAAGTATTTAGTTTATCAAAGTTATACAAATAACTACCTCGCCTTGTGTAAACTTAAGTTGATGAAGCTCCATGTTACGCAAGTACATGTGCATATCTGTTATTTATATAAAGCCACCTTAATAGTTTTGAAAAAAAGCATGTTTATTGCGTGCCGCCAATAAAATGCGTTGGACCACCTACTTGGCTTAACACTCTGGGGGTTACCGCGCTTCGACTGCTGATGTCTTATTGCACGTCAACTTTGAGAAACGGAAAATTGTATTTTCATTTTCCTTTAACTGTGTGTTTGTTGCTTTGCGTTTTGTTGGGCAACCAGATGGTACTAAGAAAAATAATAACTGATGATGCGAATGCGTTGGAGACGTTGCTGGACCCACTGATGACTGGCGTTGATAATAGCCAGGAAGTGGTGCGGTAAATGCCGTCCGCCTGTCTGCTGCCGCCAGGTGATGTAATTGAAGATGAAAGAGAAGAAAAAGGAAATGTCAGCTGCGATGACTGCTTTACGGAGGGAAATTACGCATATATGTACAATGAGTATTAATCTGCTGCCACAGGTGGTCGGCGCAGTGAAAGTAAATACTCTTTTGATTACTTTGATTTCAGTTTTACTCTTTGTATGCAAATGCTGCATAAATAAGCTGATGTTTGTTTGTTTGTTTGCATAATAACTGGCAATTTGCAAATTATTGCGAGGTGTGGGTGCGTTGCCACTAACAGTACTCAGTTGAGAGCTTTGACGAAGAAATTTTGTGTGGGGTATAAATATAAATGCGGCAGTTTTATGGAAAAACTAAAGCACCACTTCATACCTATATCAATTCCAAAAGAACCAATAGCTACAAAAAGTTGTAGAAATATCTAGGAAGAAAGAATCAGATGCACAAGAGATTCAAAGGGATCAAATGTTACATTACTTTGGCAAATAATTGTTTGCTTATAGAACATTGTAAATATGTACATTTTCTTGCATGTTGGCTCTTAATGGATGGCTTGAATTTCCTGTACTTTTTTCTGAACAAATAAAACAGTGTCTACTCATTTGCCCTAAATCAAAGCTTCACAGCACAGTAAACAACCAACCAACCACAGCAGGTACCCGAAAATCTCACATCTGCTTACAACTTTGTGCAATATTTACATACATACACATGTAGTAAGTGTCTACAAAGCCACCGAAAAGGCATTTGACACTCCTCTAAATCAACAATGATATGTATCTCGTTTACGTTGAGCAGTCAGAATGTCTAGCTTCTATGATTGATAGCTTTGGAAGAAACTACAAGCACCCAGCGAAAGGTAGTACAAATATAATTCTTAAAAAACAAAAAAAAATTAGACATGATATTTTGAAAAAAGTCTGTCTGCTTGCTACAATGTAAATACCTTTCACCTGTAATAAACACATCGCGCCACAGTCAGATTCTGCCCCAAAGCAAATTTAAAGTGAACCCAAGTCAAGTTCAACTCAATACTACTGTCGGGTGTGTTGGTTGCGCCGCCACAAGCAAACAGCAAACGAACTCGAGGCGAGACACAACTCAAAGTCAATTTGACTACAATCCAGCGCAACTGATTGCCTTTGAAGCGGCAAAGACGCCAGCAATCCTTGCAAACACACGCATGCAAGCATGTAGGCTCTGTTTCCTGTGTATGCATTTAGCGTATGTTTGTGCACATAAGCATGACAGCATTGGATTTGTACATGTGTGTGTTCATAGTTTGCGCGGCTTGCAAAAGGGTGTTCAAAAGTATATGTTGCTGTTGCGAAAATTACATTTCAAGGTAATCCGAAACGCCACAGTAACTTCTAAGGTTCTTTGCTATTGAGTTGTTGGCTGTGGAAAGGAAATTGTTGTTGTCGTAAGATGAATGCATTACATAAAGTACATATCAGCCGCCAATTCATAATACAGTCTGTAATTTATTGCGCCAATTGACAGGCAATAATATGCGGATGCCCGAGTGTGCAAGAGAGCGCGCGAGGCAACGGCAGTGTGGTTGAGTAACGGAAGATATCTTTCAAGTGCAGCTTTGGTACAGCTTTATCATTGCATATTAAATGAATTAGTTTTGACGTGATGAAATAACGAAAGTTGATCAAAAATTATGAACAAAGTTGCTTTTACGTAGTTCATATTCAGAGAAAATATTTTTTTAGAAGAGTGACCAGAGTTTCATACAAATTATATTACATAAAATTCAAAAATATCAAGCAATAATCGTTAAACAATCGAGTAATAAAACTACTCAAGCTATCAAGTACCAAATCACACCCGACACCTCTGTGAAATGACTACCCTTTACATGGTTTTGCTACAAAGTATCAGACATCGAAAGAGATATTTTGTTGCATTTTCTGCCAGTAGCTAAAAAGACAACACCTGAGCCGCAAATTAGCTGTGGTTTTTGGCTAAAAATCTCATATATTTGCAAGTGCGCCAAGCGTTTGCGTGTTACGACAAAAAAGAGAAAAAAGATAGAAAAATCATATTAAAATTAAAAAGAAAATGTAGCAAAAATCTTGTTTTGGTTCGTCGTCGCCGGCTTGTGGGAGTAACGCGGTGGCGCTGATAAAGACGAACGCAACGTCGGATCGCCTGCGGAAGATAATGTTAATTCTTGTATGCTACTCACGTATATGTATGCATAAAAGTACCGTGTGCATTTATGTACATATATATGCACCTGGTCCATTTTTAGTTGCTGCATATCAGCGCCTTAAAAACCAGCATTTGGGCGCTTACCTCCCACCGTCAAGTCGAAATCTCCTTTAAAAGCCTTGCAGATAAATTATTTCCAATTATATTGAAAAAAGCGTGGCCCACCCCGTCAAATGGTCTATGGACAGACAGACATACTCAGTTATATAGACGTACTTATGTATACAACATTTTATTTCTTATTTTTTAGTCAGTGACTTAAATTTAATTGAATGCGATATGATTGTAAACTTTCGGCGCTGCCTTGGAAATATGCCGATTTTCGGTGGCGATGAAATGATAATAAATTGCACTGTAATATCTGGAAAATCGCTGGCATTCGCTAATGTTTTTGCTTAACGCTTGCAACTTAGTTGCTTACTTTTTTGTTTTTGCTGAGTGTTGCACAAATTGCAGTTGCGGGGATAGAAAAGAAAGGCAATGACATGGGATTAAATTGTTGCAGTGTGATAATGGACAATTATTGTTCCGTGTGGGACTGGGAAGGATCCTTTTTGAAAAAATAACCGACAAGTTGACCAAAACAACTTAAAATTCCTGAGAACTTTATAATGAAAGTTAACAATTCGTTCTCTTATTTTAACAAATTTGGATGGTTGAATATTTTATAAGAAATACTATTGTAAATTTCAGCCGCAGCCTTCTAAGGTTGACATTTTTTAAAAAGACCGTCATTGAACAAAGGACTTTTCTATTGGGAAAATGAGATGTACATTTATGGTTCATCCGTAAATTCAGTAAGTGATGGTCAATACCTCAACTTGTGCAGCGAAAAATTGGCTTAGAGCGGAATAAAAGAAATCCTCTGATTATACGGTAGTTATCTTCTAAATGAATGAAGGTTTTTCCACCTATCTGTGAACTTTCTCCTCTACTGTCCATCTTTTGCCAACCGATTATGAAGCATTTGCGTACCTTCTGCTAACCTATTAATACAGTTGCTATAGCTGTTTGCTCTTAATATATTAACAAAATATTTTGTCGCTATAAAAAGTGTGTTGACCTATTTGTAGAAAGTTTGGGAAGCAATTTCTGAGTTAACTATTGTGTGAGCAAGTGCTCAGGGTTTGGCAAAAATACTTAAAAAGTATGGAATAGTGTATAATGTTTAGAAACTTTATTTGGTTCTGGAGAATTTTAGCTTTTCTTTGTCTACATCTGTGACTCTAACCTTGCAGCGGATGAAATCGGTCCAAGTACTTCTAATAAGGAAACTAGAAAAAGCTGACAGGATCTACTGCATTTTCATTCCTCTAAACAAGCTACTTCTTATCAGTTAAACCGTTAACATTTCATTCGACTTCATGGCGAGCCCGATATAAAAATTCTAGCTTCAATTACCGAAACTAATTTATAATTAACGCTTTTAACGAGATGGGGCATTAAGATATGTAGCTGAAACTCTAACATCACTACATATTTGTTTTTTCTCTTGACTAGTTTTGGAGAAATATATTTGTAGGTTTTTATTAACCAATCGGAAATTGTTCTTTTTTAAATATTTGTGGGCTACTGCTGTCGCTGGTGTATTGTTGTTCTGTTTTTTTTTTTTTTTTTTTTTTTTTTTTTTTGTTCCGGCTAATTTAATTCGACCTAACGACGCAATGAATATTACTTAAACGAATTTGCAAAACTCAATCTAACCTAACAGAAGCTAACATTATTTCAATATACCTAACTTACATCGTATACTACCCTACATAACTTCACCTAAGTTTCGCAGCTGCAAAATTTCTCAAGAAATAACACCATTTTTCTAAAATATCTTCTCATAATTTTCAGTCACTATTGCTTATTTGCTTTTAGCTAATTTAATTCGGAATAAAAAAGAAGTAACGCCAAACGATTTTAACAACTAGTTTACTTGTCAACCAAATTAATGATTGCAATTGCATAATTATCGCATTGACTTCAAACTACATGTCTCTATGTATTTAATTTATTTATCCTCCCATTTTTATCAGCATTAAACCGTCCGATAATTACTCTTTTTTGCGCGAATATACTGACTTCGCTAGACAAACGGGCGCCAGTTAGCTCTAGCAGAATCTAACTCATTTACTTATATCCAAGCGCTCCGCTGGTTTATTAAATGACGGAGACAATAAACCGGCTTGGCAATGTTTTCTTTGCTGCTGTCTTTAATTAAAGCGAATTAATTTGTGTTTGTTTAGTTAACAAGAAATTCAATTTTCATAGCAACAAAACAATTACGATGCTGTTTTCTTATTAATTATTATAATTGCTGGCATTTTATTATGAATTGGTTGGATTTGCCATTATCTAAAGCAGTCACAGTGCTTTTGTGCATGAAGTACAGGTGTTTGTAAGGGGTCCCGGTGGTCTAGAACGCTGAAATTAAGTGTGTTTTCTGGATTTTTTTTTAGGTTTCAAAAAAGAGTAATCAGTTAAAAATTTTTACAGTTTATTTATACACTTACAAGGAGTACAAAAATATTTTTCCTTAATAAAGAAATTTTTTAACAATATTAAAAAAGGCGTCCAAAAAAAATATCTTAAAAAAAGTCTCCCGGTGCCGTTGTTGATTTTGACTTTTCTAAACATCTGAAACACAAAAACCAAATAAATTATTAATCAGAAGGAGTGCAGCTATCGCTGGAAAAGCAACCAAAAAAAAATATTGAAAATGAAAAAAAAATTCGCGTTTTTGAAATTCAGATTCTGAAAACAGCTATTTTGGAGCAGTTTTAGAACGAAAAAAATCTGATAAACACCATATTAAAATTTCTAGTGATTCGGTTGGTGGATAGTTTTTTTTTTTTCATTAACGGCACGCCGAAAAGGTAGTTTTGAGATAAATGAGTTTAAAGTATCCATTTTTCGTACCCTTCGGCCGCGCGCTACCTGCTAAAACGGCTGTAGAGGCTAAAATAATGTGAATATCCTTCCAAAAATTTTACAGTATAATCTTAAAGAATCATTCTTTCGATATGTCAAAAAAAATCGATTTTTTGAAAATTCTAGACCACCGGGACCCCTTAAGTTGAGAGAGAGTAATTTGATAGTAAAAGCAGTTGAAGTTTAAAAAATATTTCTAATGCATAGTTATAAAGACAAATGAGCCATATCTCAAACTGAAATCAGCGCAGAGCACTTAAATGTATAACCGATCCAGTATGACCGGATGACAGATATTCCATCTGTTTGTTTATTTGAAAACAAAAGATAGTAGATCTGAAATCTTGAAAATTTCTGAATGTTATGCTAGTTAGAAGATAATTTGAAGAGGAAAGTCCAACCAAGCAACTCCAACTTGATGAGCGGAAAAATGTGGAACTTGAAGCTACCTTTTGACTTTATATTCGAAGTTAAGAAATATATTTTAAACCGTTATTTACTTAGATTTGGAAAAAGCACTTAGTAATATTCAAAGCAGTATTCGTTTCAGTAGGCTAAAATATTTTCTATTTTTAAAATGCTGCGATAATTGAGGTGGGCAGAAAAAATTAGGATTCGAAAAAGATGAACGACAACTCTAGCTGTAGTAATTAATTAAATTTTAAGAAACAAGTGGTCACATAAACCTATTTCAATATTAAAAGTTAATGATAACTTTGTTCGAAGACTTATTACCGCATATTTTGCCAATCAAACAAGTGTTTAAGTATCGCGCCAATATTTGTGGCAACCTAGCTTATACTCCACTCGCCATGCACAACCCCCGATACTAAAATTTTATACACATCTATCGGTCATTATTCACCGTTATTCAGTGCTGCGCGGCACATAGATAATTGCAATTTATAAGCAATCAGCGTAACGATAGGCAGACGCAAGATTTGCTCTTGTTTCGGGCTAAATTTCAATAGCAAAACTTAAATTATGACCTAAGGCAAGAATTAACAACCAAAGCGCACTTATATACAATAATAATGCCACAAAAAAAATCTCACTGAAGTCTGTGAATTTCATATTCGCTGCATATAAATAAGCGCCGGGTTAAGAAAACCTCAGGCGAATGCGATTGTGGGCTTGTAGACTGCGCAATTTTCGCGAAAGCGGCGATTTGTTACACCCATAAGTAAGCGAAATTTCATTTTGCAAGTCATGAAAAAGAATCGGCAATGGAAAGTGTTTTGCATGTAGTTTGCCTAGTATATACGGCTTTTACGGCATATTACAGCAACAAAAATGCAAGTGTATTTACTGCTGATTGGCGCTCTGGCCGCAACACGGTTATAGCGCAGACGGAAGGCGCGTGGCGCACAGCTTGTGGCTATGATTTGAGTTGTGCGGGTGTTAATCAATGGTAATAACAATTGTTTGTTGGCATTTTAGCAGGATTTTGATGTTATTTTTGAGTTTTTTATGAAACTTTCAACGATTTCTACTCCTAACTGAAACGACTTCGTTGCTTTAGACTTTTGTGTATGAAGAGATTTTTGAAGAAAAATTTTTAAAAAAGTGAATGAAAGCTTATAAATACGCTGTTCAAATAAGTAAAAAAAAGTTTCAAAATCGAACAAAAGCCGCGCCACATAAAAATCCATCAAAAGTCAATATTTACGCCTTTTAAATCTACTCTCTTTAAACAACCTCATTTTGTTTACACGGATTTGCTCATTTATGTGATCTGCGTCACCAGAGTCTTGCACGCATTGCTGCTCCCAGTCAACACCATTTTTGAGCAACGCACACAGCTCGCGGTTGTCAATTGCAATTTTTATAATTGCCACTTCGCTCTTTATTATTTACAGCAATAGTTTGCCACATTATCTCTGCGTGTTTGAGATCTCAATCAAAAATTAAATAAATTGATTTTTTTGACGAAATTCTTTTTATTATATTCGGAAATTGAAGTAATTTTTTAAATGCGATATTTTTCTTCGTAATTACGCCGTACATAGTAATGGGTCTTAAGTTAAATAACTATACAGCTACATTACATTACTATTAGCAATGGAAGATGCTTTCATTAAAACAAAAATTTCATTGAATTTTGGTTTATTATTCATAAGTTTTGAAAACACCAATTTCAAATTAATTTTTAACTGCACACAACCTCTAAAAAAACTAAAAATGTGCTCATATTTTTATTTCTCATTAAAGTGGATAATTGAAAAATAAAATATTAAAATATAATATCGCCCTCAGCAAAACTGACCACCTTGTTCATTTCAATTACAGTTATTTAATTTATTTTAAAAAATTGAAAAATTCAATTTCAAATCAATTTCCAATGCCAAACAAACAAAAAATATTAATTTTCAATTACCAAAATCAAATTGCCATAAATCAAAAGTAAAATCATTAGATTTACGTAAATGTCAGTTTGGCGGCAATTTTATTTTCTACTTACTGATTAAGCATACTCATAAGTATATACAACATATCATTCCTATATAGGTGGAGTCAGCGCGACGGCATGGTCTAGCCCACACGCTGCCGAGCGCCAGCAAACAAAGTAGCAACGGCGTATGCAAATGCGTCCGGGCACCCGCTTCAGCGCCACAATCAAAGTTCACCGTACAAAACAAAGCAATAAAGTGCTAGTGTGTAAGTGCAAAACTTGATTGGCGCAAATGCAAATCCGAGTGCAACATGTGTATTGACAGACACGACGGCAAAAGCGATCACAGCGGTACGCTGCCCACACGGCTCTTTGTCGCCATACTCCAGCGTCATGCCACGCCACAATAACAACAAATTTTGTTCACGCTCTCCACTTCGGCAGCGCGATCGTTGTTGCAGGTGCATTAATATTACGCGTGTTCGTCGCTTGCGAACATTTGTAAAAAAAATTAAAAATATTGACAGTTAAAAAAAGTTTATAAACAGATAAACTATTCTAGAGTTTGTACAGACTCCAGAGCAGTATATATAATTTTCTAACATTGGTGTAAATTCTTTTGGTATATGCGTGTTAGGGTGATTCAAAAAAAAATTTTTTTCGATTGGTACTCGGAAAAATAGGCTCCTAGATAATAATTTTTTTTCATTGAGTTATAAAATTCATAAAAAATAAAAAAATTTCCAAAAATAGTCAAATTTTACCGGTTAATATCTTTTAAACGGTTGTGTTTACGAAAAAATCATAGAGGATCTTTTTTGTAGAGCATTCAATTTCCTACAAAATCTAGGAACAAGATATTTTTTCAAGTAGTTGGAAGCGAGATATAAACTTTTCTATCTGATAATAAGAAAAAATAGAAAACTGTATGTAGGAGGACCTTCCCGTTACAATTAAAAACTCATATTTGGAGAGGCTTTTTTAGAGGTGTCTAGGAACTTATTTTTCCGAGTACCCATCGAAAAAAAAAAATTAATTTTTTTTGAAGCGCCCTAATGCGTGTACTTATGTCTCCATATATTCATGCATATTTAATCAGTGGTTTGGTTTGACTGCTTCTTACATGTATATTTATTAATTTGTTGTTGTTGTTTTTGCATTTTATAATCTGCGTATTTCTTACTTTGATTACCACCTTTAACAGGTTTGCGATTAAAATTGGAAAAGGTTTTCCACTTTTTATTGTTGTTGTTGAGTCAAATTGACATATTCATTTAAACTATTTTAAAAGACCATATTTATGTTTTATTGGTAGAGTTGTTCATTAAACTATATATCTGCTTATGAATATGCATTAGGACCGTCCTTAAAACTAAGAGGAATAATTTCAGTTTCCTGCTGTATTGCAAAATATCCTACAGAAATATATGTCCTAGTTAATAGCAACAGATGGTTGATATCTAACCTTTTTCATTTAAATAGTAAATTTAAAAAAATCGGCATCTTCTATACTTGTATAATGAATTTTTGGTACTCGAAGAGAAAAAACCAAGAAGAAAATTTGAAGATATATTAACTTAATATAAATTCTGATGCTTTCTGAAGCATTAAAGTACTATAATTTCAAAATCACTGAAGGCGTTAGATACATACTTTCTATTTTTGATTTTTACGGACAAGGATCACTCTAACATGCATACTTTTATATCAATCACACTTGTGCGAATGGGCGTAACTCTGTGCATTTGCATCCTGCTCTGTTCGCTTGCGACTGGTATCGGTACACGCTTCGGGCTGCGTACCCAAAGCGCCCGACTGTTTAATTATTTTTGCAAATGACGTATGTTCGCTGTCTACATTTGAAGATAAATCGTTGCACCGTTTGCACTTTCGATTTTTATTTGAGATTTTTTTTTTTACAAATTTTTTTCCTATTTTTGACGGCATTCAGGTTTCTTGTAGTTATGGCAATAGCTTGTCGGTATGATTAATTTGTTACCTGACTGCATAGTGTTGAAATTTGTTTTTAATTGATTTTTATTAGTCAATTTAACTGCAATTTTTATATGAAAATATGTCGAAATATACATCTACATATGTACAATATTAGTACATATTTAAAAATTAAAATTTGAAATACTGTTTTTCAGGAGGTGACAAACAGGTCAGTATATATTGAGAGTTGAATCAAGAATAGAATTACTGACATTTATATTGTGTCTTGAACTCCAGTTTTTCGATCTATTTGGTATTAAAAATTAAAGTCCTTTCAAAACCATAGTTGTTTTTAACTTTCACGTATATACATTTTTTGTGTTTAATGAACATGTATACATTTTTCTCAAACCCCACCTCCTAATTTAGAACTTTTTTTTAATTATTTTTTATAATTAGTTACAGACCTTTACGAAGAGATGCATTAACATAATAGGCATAATAACTCTAAGCCCGTAAGATGCCACCTATGCCTTCTCAATGATTTAACTGCACACAACACAAAAAACAACAAAAAAAATAGTATTCGTTTAATGTATTTACTTTCTCCATTATGAGTATCGTCTTCGTCATACACACGAAGACATTTAATGCTGACGATATTTTGGCATGTCTTCCTGTTATAAGACCCATTGCCATCGTTGCAGCTTCTATCCATAGTGTTTATATTTTATATTGTCAGCTTTAGTGTGGGGTATTTTATCAGCTCTGCCGGTGCAGACGAATCATTAGTTGAGGCGGAGATGAAAAAAAATATAAATGAGCGAAGCTTGAAAAAAAAAAAATAAACAAAACGCGATTGGAGTATAATAGTGAGGCGACAAGCAATGTGAGAGGTTTTGGAGATTACAAAATATAAATATATGCATATACCAATATTTAACAGTAATCAACATCTTGGCGGCTCTACGAAAGAACATCAGAATCGATACATCTCATTTGAGCGCTTTAAATATTTTTTCTACACCATTCCTCTTTACTCATTAAGTGTTTACTTCAAAAAAATTAAATTTCATGCATACTTTCATATTTATACTCTCATAAAATCTCTAATAGATTTGATTATATAATATAAAGTCGCCGTACTTTAGTCAATTTAAGAAAACTGATGATTGTATTGTTACAAAGGTAGTAAAATTCTCATAAATTGCTATACAAGCATATAAAATATATATGCATATATATGTGACCTGGTCTACGAAAAGGGGGCTTAGATGTCAAAAAAACAAAACAAAAAAAATGATTTTTTGACATCTAAGCCCCCCTTTCGTAGACCAGGTCACATATATATTCATGATTTCTCTGGGTGGTGACCTCAAGTTGATACTTACTAGTAATGCAGATTTTGTTTGTTTTTAATGTGGTTTAAAACACGTTTTTATGTTTCTAGTTTATTGAAAATAATGTCTTTTATGTAATTTAAATGTTATTCATTACAAAGTATGACTGTCATGTTAGTATTTCGATTATTTTATTATAACCTGACCAGACAGAAATGTCGGTATCAATTTGAAATTTTATGCACGTTCTTTCTCTCCTCATTATCGAAGGTGCCACTATAGCATATAACTGCTATAAAAGCTGATCGATCAAAATCGATTTCCGCGCCATCTAGTGGGCCTAAAGTGAACCGAAGTGGTTTGAAGACAAATGAATCAATAACTTCTCTAAAGAGAAAAACTGAGGGAAACAAAATTCTAAAATTCACATTTTATTAATTTTCCGCTATTATTTTATTTGCCTAACTTAATTTCATTGATGTTATTTAAAGTTAATTTTTACAAATTATACAAAATGTAATTTTGAATAGATTCATTTCTGAAAAATTCGTTAATTTTAAAAATAATTCATTTGTTAGTATCAGTCTCAGTTTATTATAATCCTAAGCTCTAAACTTCTTTAAATTTGTTCCATGAAATTCCCCTATATTCATTAAAGATCTGCAACTCTTATCGCCGTCTTTAACTGTTTAACGTCCTCTACAAATATTAAGCGAGATTAGTTAAAATAAACCTACCCTTTTCTTAGTTTTTCCTGATTCATAAAATATTATATTTTTGTTGTTGTCCTGACCGTCTCTTTCACACCCAACCAGTTAAATGGAATCTCTCTTGCAGCTGAAAGGCATAAATCCTTCACATCATTTAAAGCAACTCTAATTAAGTCATCACATGCGGTAGCTTCCTGTCAACTCTGCGGTATCAAACCCTACTCAAATATATATAAATATACGAAAACCAAACAAATTCGAAAAATAAAATACACAGTAGCGCTATTTAGCGCACTTAATTAGACACTAACCGAACGACGCAGCATAAACTTGACAACATTTGTTTTAACGAAGGGAGAAACTTAAAAAAAAAAAATTAAATTAGTTGAAAATAAACAAAAAATAAAAATAATCAATGATTTCGTTGCAAAACCTACAAAAGACTTAAGACACGAACCCGAGATGTACGAACAGACCGTGATATGTTATTGGTTTTGTTTTCAGTTCATTAAAGATAAGAACTATATTTTTATATAAAATATTGATTTAAAATTGGTTAGAAGTATGTATGTCAAGGGCTTTAGATATTTATATATATAAATATGTAATATAAACTTGATTTTTATAAATCTTTTAATCTGCATAATTTTTTTTAATTATAATTCATTAAAACAAAATTTGTATCCGGAAGAAAAAGTCTTAAAGGCAAAATACTGCGGATGATGCACTGGAATTGGTCGGTTTGTTGGTTGGCAATTATGATTGTAAACAAAATCTTAGCACCATCATTATGACGGTAGCTCTCTCAAATAATTAATGCATGGTAAACCCAGCTTCCTTTTGAAATGCCTTTTGTCTCAACTCTCATGACCACATTCGATGTGCAGTCTCCTAATTTGATACCGTGGGCCTTTGTAAAATTATCCTCCATGCTGACCGATTTCTGGACCTTTAGGCGTGGCTGAACCAAAACTCATTCCTTTTCCTAAATATCCATACCCGAATAAGAACATGATTCGGCCAATTATTTTGACAGTAACTGTCTACTAGAATGTGCTCGATAACAGTGAATTAGTCTTGTGATACTGCGGTCTCTATAAATCTATTAAGCGAAGCATTTTTCTATTATTTTTATCACATTTATCCATAACAAAAGCTATTGGTTAAGAATAAATTTAAAAAACTGTTTAACTTTAGGATACCAATTACCCGAGTCCTTCCCAGAATACTATTCAACGCCTACATCAAAAGTTGTTTTTATTTGTTTTCAGTCATTTCACACCAACATTACATAATCCCAATGTATCCTGAAGTTCAATTGCAAAATAATGTTTTATATAAACACGAGAAATTGTCAGCCAATTCAGATTTACAAAGCACATTTTTTCATGTATCCGTATGCTGCTTGCATCTCGAAGTCACTTCCGCAAACAAAAACCACGTACGAGGCCTCAAAGTACCGCTCAACTGCGATAAATGCCTAAAATTCCTGAAATGCTTGCGAATATAGGCAGCAATACAACAATCAGCCCAGGAACCCAGAAGCCCAGGAATATATTCTTACGGTGATATTGTCACAGCATAGTGGCTGTTGCTTGTAAAGCGTGTAAGCGAAATTCAAATTACTATTGTGCCCGTGCAAATATGTGATAGCAAGTAAGTAGCAAAAACAACAATATCAACAACCAGCGAGCCATTAGCGCTACTTCTTAACAATCGCCAATGCATTTATGCGATAATTAATTAGAGAAATTGGGTTCACCGCGACCCAACAGTTGAAGAAAACGACAAAGAGCGAAAAGTAAATGGTCACGTAAAAGTCGAAAACTGAAGGTGACTTGTGTCACATAGCTATTAGAACTTAGTTGAGCGTAGCAAATTTACTATTCTTTTCTCCAAATTGGCAACCTAAGTGGCCACCTTCTATCATTAATTGATTGTCGTAAAGCAAATACCTTTTACCTTGCTGTAAAGAGTTGTGGAAAGGAAACTCGCTAAGCTTGGAAAAATCACCATTCTGAGTTAGTTTTGGTTTTTGCTTTTGTGTTCAGTAAAGATTTAATTTCATTTATTATATGTGTTACCGTTTGGCATAATTTGCGATTGATGGAGTATTTTAAATTCTGAAGTATTGGGGCAATCAGTTTGTAATAGTGGTTTTCATTTCATTACTCTCAAACATTTAGAAAAGTTCTAAGCAGCAGGCTACTATACTTATACAAGATCCAGTCTTAGGCTATTACAGGGTCTTTGAAACAATTGAAAAGTAAATTTGTAGATAAAGAAAGATCTTTTAATCATAGTTCCATTTAAAGTTTTTGTTCGTTATTTAGCAAATTGTATTTACCATAAAAGTCAAGTATATTTAATTTAGTAGGTGTTTAGACATATATCCTTCTAGAAAATTCTAAATAATGAAAAATATGTAAAGGAAACTCTTCTTTCTACGAATAACTTGGAGTAAAACGAACCTCCTGCTGAAAATAGTTGATGTACAGTAGATGATAACAGAACACATATTTTCCTTAAAGCATATTGTTTGATTGTATGTTATTGTAGTCAAGGATAAAGTATAGCCATTTGCAAACTAACTAAATCGTAATGTGTAAATGTTTTTTTAATGGCTCTGGTTCAAAACTAAACTTTTCAAACGCCTACTGGAGTAGATTGAAGACCAAGGTACACCATTCTTACTCTATTTTAACATTATAACCATGAATTTATTTATTCATTATAAAATTTGCAATCGCATACTATAAGATTTCGAATTAGTTTTGATCCGAGTTGATTAACGGCGTTTATTAGAGTTTAATCTGCATTTAAGTGGTTAAATATGTATGCGCTTAAAAATTACATTAATTCTCAAAATTCAGCCAAAAGGAGTGCCGAATGAGTGAGTGCAGCTCTAACGCCTATAACATGCAACAAGCAAAGGAGTATCCAGCCGATTGCGTAGGTTGTGTTCACTGGTTTTGCTGTAGCAAAATGAAATTCTCATGTTGAGCACCGGTAAAAAAAGTTCTTCAATGGAAATACTATCAGCGGCGTGGGAAAGGGGGGAGTAGATTGGATTGCTTCACTCACTTCGCATTTTGCACAGATATGGCCTTTGTAGCAGCATAAACAAGTTCCACGATTGTTGCGTCGGTTGTTGTGGTTATGGAGTTAGTGGAGGAGAAGGCGGAAGTGGTGGTTAGTGCTATATAACACTTGATATTAGGTTGCGTGTTTTTGCTGATAGACACGCAATTACATTTGATAAACTATAGAAGTAGAAACAAAGCACTAACCAAAGCACTCACTTGGAAGTAAGAATGGCTATTCTTTTGAACCACATGCTCACAAAGTTTTATGTGTTCATATACTCGCATATGTATGTATGTGCGGAAATTTTGTTAAAGACTGCCCGGATGAATTAAGCTTTTTGGGTGTGTATATGAAAATGGGTACAATGAAGGTAATAGTAAATGCTTCCCCATGTGATGCCATTAGAAGTTCTACATGCTAATTTATTTATTTTGCTAATTAATTATGGTAAAGAATTCAAATGGTTAATAATATTTAAGTTTCCAAAATTTTGCTATTGGTTTCTCACTGATTCGCGCTAAAATAAAATAAAAATTAGGTTTTTTGATAATATAACAAATTTGCAACATCACTTGAAACTGGCTACAATACTTTAAATTCACTCGAAAATATTACTAAATGCTTTTGTGTATTTAAAATTGCTGTAGCAATACTAAGCGTGATATTTCGGGAACTTAAGAATATATGTAACTTAGTTTCTGTCTTTTTACTTCCCTTCGTACATACAACTGATTACGAACGACGACGACAATGCTCTTTGGCATCATTTAACTGTTTTTGCTGACTTAATGGTTGTTTGCTTTGTTTACATGTGGCACGAAGAACTTAAGAACTTTAAGAATGTAAGTTTATAAAGTATTTTGATTGCTTGATTAATGATTGCTGTAAAATGAGGTTGCAAGAAACGCTAGCAAACTGTCGATCTCCTGTGCCGTACTGCATTTACTGAGCTGTGGCTCGAGTGGAGAACTAACAGAAAACCAAACACTTTGCAATCACGCGGCTGCTACTCCTTCACTACAGTCAACAGCGATAGTTTGTTGGTGCAACAACGACAGTTGTTTCGCCAATCATGCTGTGTATTATTTTTGGAATTTTATTTGTTTTTTTTTTTATGTGTAAATATTTTTACAAGGGTGGTTCTAAAACTATTCACTTGAAGGGAGAAAATTTTATTAATTTAATTTTTTTATAATTATCTTCTACATATCTTTTACTTATTACAGAGGTTCATAGAAGGATGGGGCTTATCTAACTTGACCTTTTTTTAAAGATAACCATGGCCTTTTGCTCTAAAAGTTTTAATGAATACAAATCGCACACTGTTTCAGAGTTTAGGTAAATTTGGTAAAATTAGTTTTTAACCACGTCTACCTTTTTAAAAAGTCCATGCTTAAGCTTACGTAAGGTAATGCTACTAATTCCTAAAGATATTACAGCGAATCTACAAGGAAATCGGTTTAAAAATTGAACAAAGGGCGTGCCACCGCCTACTTTTAGTTTAAATCTCATGTCTCAGCAGCTACTTTACGGATTTTAATCAAACATGGTACATGACATTTCCTCATTTTCAATTTGTTACAGTTTAAAAATTAGCAAAATCTTTTTAAATTTTTTCAAGACCCTAGAAACCGAGAGGAAGAACCTCAGGAGCTATGGTTGTCTTTTCATTGAAATTTTCGGCAATCTATAAGTTTTATTAATGAAATTATTTGCGCCTCTTTGCTTGATAATTGTCTAGTTTAGTGCTAAAATGGAGGATACGATTTAAAACTTCCCTCTGACACAAAACTAATAACTATGAGGAATATAAAATTAAGGCTTGCATATATCAATTTTCAGTTCACCCTCATATACTGATATATTTTTCTGGCATGACACTTATTTTATACTTACTTTACTCAGATTGTTGTTGCTCTCATTCACGTTTAATGTCTAGGGTTGCACGCAGCAGTTTTGCCTTTCACAATGACTACGGATTTGTTTTTACCTTTCATTACAATTCAGCAACGTTCATTAATTTTTTCCTCGAGAGCTTGTGGTTTTCCTATTTTGTTTTTGTTTTTGCCTTCAAACATTTTCATATTGAATTTATGGCAAATGTCCTGTCGCTGATACGATGATGACGTTGTCTTTTTTTGAATAAGCGCAAAGCACTTTTGTACGACAAAAAGCCTCCAATGTATTAAAGACAATGCATAAACACATACATTCAAGTTTTTTAAGCATGTTCAAGTGTATGCTTGTGCTGTTGAGTGGTGGCGATTGTGACGCGTATTCGCTTGTAATGCGCGTTAATTGTTGTAACAGCGGCAGCAGCCAACTCCTCAAAGTAACAACAAACACACGCAGTCGCACACACATATGGGTGATAAAAATTAATCGCCGAATGAGTGGCACTTCTAATTTGTCGCTGTTAACGTTTTGGGAGAATGTCATAGATGCACGCTGCAGCACAATACACAAAGAAATAAAATAAACGCGAATTGCTCATGCATAAGTGAACCTAAGTGGGAATTTCCTGTTAATCTTTGGCACGAATATTGCAGTTTCCCTCTTTCCAATCCAAAACCGAAAAAATTAAGATACTTGTTATGCACTGAAGTTTTGAAATTTATCAATCTGAACGCCTTTGAATCCCTTAATAAATCACAAATTCAAAATGAAGAAAGAGATAATGAAAACGAAGGTAAAACTACGTCATTGTGTTTCGTGATTAGTAGAATCGAAGCTTCAAAGTGGCATACGCCAGTTTTCTGCGAGAAAAAAAAAGCTCTTTTCACATTCCGTGTCGATGGAAATTTGTTTATTGTTCTTCTATTTAGACTCTGATACATTGTCTGCCTTCAACAACAACAATTTTCAATTCAACCTTAATGCATAAGCGACGGCAACTAACGATGCGACTGCCACCGCCTTGTTAATAATCGTGTACATGGCATTCAATGTACAAGGATGTTACTTGCTTACATCAACCGAGTTTATCCAATTAATTTTCAAGTTGCCTTAACTGATCATTGATTAGCGATCGGCCTGCGCCGCAGTGGTGGTTTGAAATTAATTTAAACGAAAAAATAATTGTACATAGTATTTATCGAGTATAAGTAGAGAGATACGAATTTATTAAGGGGACCGTCCTACACTTATGCATACAAATATCACACGGATATAATTTATTTGTAAATAGGTATTTATAGAGAGTATTATATTTAATTCTGTGTTAAACATATTTCTAAAAGAATTTTGAAAGTTTTTTTAAAGACAATAACTATGGCTGTTGAAGCCAAAACCTAGGATGTTAAGAGTTCTTCATAATAAACAGGACTCTGAAACGAACAAAAAAAAGAAAAAATTTCAGACTATTAAGCATTTTAATAGGTAAGTCCAAATAATCTCTTAAGTGATACTAACCATCATAACAAGTAAACATTCAGCAAGTTTGCAGTTACAAACGGAAACTGTGTTTGCAAACCCACTAAAAGTCGCATAACTCCATAGTAGTACGTAATTCAATTCCCGCCCATCATCAATATGTGATTGTTCCACTGTCAATTTTCAAAGCAATAAGATATGTATCTCTAATCGCACGGTTAAATTGGCTGATATGTAAAATGAAATTATTCAGTGGCGACCAGTAGCCGCTTAGTTGCTTCTCTTTGCTGTCCATTCAGCGATACTGCCGCTGATAAGATAAATTTCCGCAGTATTCACATATCAGCCTAAGTTCTCATATCTACAAATAAGTATATATATATGAGTATGTATGTATACCGTATATGGATATGCAGTTATTTAAAGTTTATCTGTTTATGTGTATAATCCTATGTACTTGGAGCTGCCTGCATTCTAATTGCCTCATTGTATTTATTTAGGTATGTGGCAATTTATTGCAAGTGACTTGATTTAATTTCTCCGCTTCAATCGTTTCTATAACAAAAGCTGCAATTTGTGATACGCATATCGCAGCAGGCAACCGAAGACAACCGAATCTCGTCATTCTGCTGCGCCACGAAACGCTTGTATCAGCGTCATCTAATTAATACACAATGGGGCGTCTGTGTTACGACGGGAGTGGCACTTGTGCTTCGCTAACTTAGCAAATTTGTTGCCGCTTTTTACGAGGCAACTTTCGTTCTTATGCAGCCATTTATTGCACTGCTTGTCTGCTCTAGTATATACAAATATATAAAGGTATACGGAATCGCCAAGGTGTGGTTTTGCTTTTGTGGAAGAATGTTTCGAGAATTTGTTGCTTTGCTTATATTCACTTCGGACACTTTTAGCTAAGCTAAATTTTCCTAGGTCTGTTGACTTCTTTTATGACGCCGCCGCCTTGCTACTTTTGCCAATCGATGGGCTTCACTGGTTTAGCAAATGTTAAATTGAGAGCGGTTTGTTGCGGTTGTGGTGCAGCGCCCTTTCTCCGGCTTCTTGACGTTCTAAATGTTGTAGTTTTATTTTTTGATTTCCCTTTGTTACTCTGTGTTTTTAAAAGTAATGTTAGATTTTTGTCCTTGCTCGAAAATCGATACCGGAATGTATAAAACTGGAAATGAGCGTAAAGTGGGTTAAATAATTTTATTCAGAAGAAAGTAACAAACCGACTTATCCACAGTTTGCTTCCTTCTTGCATTAATTTTCACTTATTTTACATAAAAATAACCACAATCACTTGCAATATTTTTCTAGCTAAACTGATCAGCGTTAGTGTTGTTGTTGCCCGCAGTAGATTCGAAGACCTTTTGACAACGTGAACGCAGAACCATTCATTAAGCTTGGCAAATGCAACAGCTGCAACAGAATTTAATCCTACTGTGCCCACAAAATAAGGTGGCATGGTATTTATTTTGAAAATTCTTTATTTATTCTTCCAATTCAATTTTATCCCCTTCATAGTAATCCCTTCCCGATGCAATGCACTTATGCCAACGGAATTTCCAATCTTCGAAACACTGGTTGTTGTCACTTTCCGGGATGGCCTTCAGTTCCGTCTTCGCTGCGGCTTGAATCTCTCTATCGTCTAAAAACGGTGTCCTCGGAGCGGTCTTTTGAGCTTGGTGAACAGCCAGAAGTCGCACGGCGCCATGTCAGGTGATTACGGTGGTTGCGGAACGATATGGGTTATATTTTTGGCGCAATGAGGGCAGTATGGGATGGTGCATTATCGTGGTGTAAAAACCAAGAATTGTCTTTCCACAATTCCGGCCTTTTTAGGCAGATAGCGCTACGCAAAGGACGCATAACGTTCAAATAATATTCTTTGTTGACTGTTTGACCGATTGGAAGGAATTCATAATGCACAACACCACGATAATCAAAGAAAACAGTCAACATGACCTTGATTTTTGAGCGACTCTGCCGCGATATTTTTGGTCTCGGCTCTCTTTTGGCACGATATTCGCTCGATTGATCGGTTGTTTTGGCATCGCAAGCATAGATCCAAGTCTCATCGCCAGTTACAATGCATTTCGTGGTAGCCCGGTAGTCGGAAAGCATCGTTTCACACACTTCAACACGACGCCTTTTTTCCAAAAACTTCAATGTTTTCGGTACCAGTCGTGATTTGACGCGCTTGAGGCCCGAATCATCCTTCAAAATGGTATTGGCTGAGCTTTTCGATATGTCAACTTGCTGATAAGCATGGTCTTTAATTGTTTATAGACGGTTTTTCAACACAAAATTTTTGATTTGTTGAACGTGAGCTTCGTCGGTTGAGGTTGATGGTCGCCCTGGACGCTCTTCGTCTTCGACACGTTCACGGCCGGCTTAGAACTCACTATACCACTTGTAAACTTTTTTTTAGACATAGCCTCAGCACCAAAGGCTTTCTGCACTACCCTCAACTTATTCGCAGCAGAAAATTGATTCCGTAAACAAAATTTAATGCAAATTCTTTGCTCAACAAATTTCGACATGGCAAAAAACGAAAAACTCACTTTTAGCAGCTCACAAAACGACACGTATTTCAAACACTAATGAATATTTCGACATGAAATTTGACATAAATGTGACTGACAGTACTACTAACCTAAAAAAAATAATTCTTGAAATCTTTTGACGCGCGCAGTTTAAATTCAAATGTCCTTATTTTTTGGGCACAGTAGTTTTCGTGCGTAAGCGTTTCTAATCCTTCTTAGAAATGCTTGAAGAATCGTTTTAGCTTTTAAATTCAAAATGATTATGCATAACATCTCAAACACCGTAATTAAAATAGCAAGGTAGGAAACATTCAACCTGATAATTTCGTTTTATTTTTGCAGTAGAAATATCACTATATTGAAAGAAATGCTATAGCAAGCAGCTTTCATTATTGATTTATACACATACATATATCTAGTATTGGATTACTTCTCAATCAATATATTATGAAAGATCAAGTGAAAGGAAAATCCACTACTTTCTTTCCCACAAATAAAACAATTCAATTAAGGTCAAATGGCATCTTTAACTTTATTTATTTTAATATTTAACTGTGCATTGATAACTTGTTGCCGATGTTTCCCTATTGGAAAAAAATCGTCTTCAGGCCAATTATTCATCAGTAAAATCATTCCCTACAGACAGAAAATATTAATAGTAATTACTTGGTGTGAGGTGCGAACTATTAAACGAAAGCAAAATAACATTTCCAGCTTTTGAAAATTCTGGGTAAACGTATGTGGAGGAAGTTAAGCCATAATTCCTCCCCTATTGGCCAAGGCTGGCCATTTCTGTAGTACATAGTATAGCATTGCAGTGGATTCCCTTTTAATACCAGCATTATTTGTTATGAATTCGAGTATGGCGTAGCGTGTTGCAAACTTAGCGCAATCATTCTTATTCACTTACGTACTTTAGAGATGTGCTTACGGATCTTATTATGATACATATGTAAAAAAATCGGCATGAAACTACATGCTAATGACAATTGAAAGATCTCTACATAAATATTTTATTATTTATTTAACCAAGCTCTGAGTCTAATGATAGCTTAAAAGCAGTCGTTTGTGAACTAGCGTTCTTTTTTGTCACCCCTTACAACCAATGAACGTTTCTGATGGACTCAAGTAGAAATAAATAAGCGCGAATATTATTAATATCTGGACATATGTACCTACTTGGTCTTTGCAATAGCAAAAACTATTTACAGTGACTAATGAATCTTTTTATAAATAAAAATTAATGCAACAATTTATTCAAAGCTCTACACCTGTTTATCGAGTCTACAGCAAAATGAAATTTGTTAGCTAAAAAGCGGCTAAACACAAAACCACCACCCACTCAGCTGTGCACACTATTCTGCTGGTTAGCAACTTTAATTAAATTTTCCACACCAAGGCAAGCAAACGGCGCTTGCACTGCCTGCCAGTTGCTGAAGATAAATTGTATCCACATATCTATAAATAAACAAGATATCACGTAGGAGAAGCTGCTGAAGAGACTTTTCGCTCGCTTCTTGGCTCGCTGAGGCAATGACTGTCCTCCACCACTTGGCAAGCAGCGCGTTACAAATGCCATGCTAATGACGTTAATAACATTTCCATGTAAATGTGAGCGTTGACTGCACTGAGGCGGAAGAATGCCGGTTGCCTGTTGACGGTACTGAATATTTCAGTCAAGTCGACGCAAATGTGGCATGTTGCAGTTCAGGTGGCACATGAGGCATGTGCGACTTAGCATGCACAACTTGTATATGTTGCACCAAGTGATTGTGCCACATTAGAGTGCTGATCTTCAATTTGCATTTTAAATAGCTATAAATGCGGTGTGGAAAGTATGCTGACAATGCGGCTGCTAACTAAGCAAGGTGGCAAGAAAACAATCAGGCACGCAAGCAGGTATGCTTATGCGCACACTTTGTTGCATACAACTCTGTATTGCTCTAGTGTCAATGTGTATGTATGTGAGTGGACACTGCCAAGCAAAAGGAAGTTTTTAGAGAAGCTGATTAAAGAAGCAGCCAGCAGCCGTTGGCCATTCAATGTTGATGACTCGAGCAGCGGGTGTCATGTAGAACATAAATCAAGTTGCTGAGCAGCAGCAAGCACAGCTTAACTTTAATACACAAAGGCATTTAGCTTACCATGCAGATGTGAAGTCAAAGGGGGCGTTGAAGAACATGCACAAGCGACAATGTAGTTGAGGGTAATTTCCAGCTGCGCAGCTGAGTGTTGAAAAGAATGTAAAAATGTTGCAAGCGAAAAATGTGTTTTGCTTATTTTTGGCTTCATCTTTTTTCAAGTCCTTCCGCTTAATCGCTTTTAAATTTTTTTCGCTTTTTTGTTTATACTTTTTCTATTAATTTTCCAACAAAATTTGTGAAACATTGACTTCGAAGATTTCTATGTATTTATATTATTATAGACCAATTGATAAAAGACATACAAATATATCTACATATAAAAAAGTTTGTTGTAATTCACGCTACCATCGCAAGTCCGTTCTGACTCCCCGAATGTAATTGCTACCCTGTTCTGGAAACCACCAAACCAGGCGATGCGATTTTACACCTTTAATTATATAGTTTGATTTTCATCCACTGCCGTCGCAACGAAATTAACAATGAATTATGTGCAGCCGATAGAAGAAAGCAGCCGATAGAAGAAAGCAGCCCCAGACGTCTGCTGGCCACAACCATTGGGCGATTTTATGCACATTTTGATGTGTTTATTACGAGCAGGCGCGGTTATCTCTTAGATATACTCTTATTGCTGCTTTTGGTGGTAAATAATAAAAAATCACCAATTCGCCTGTTCGCCTGTTCGCCAGGTTAAAAAGTGGCCGCTCTACAAGCCCTTAAATCCAGTGTCGGGATTTTGAATTATTATTTGCTAATTTAGCCAGCTTTGGGCGTGGAGGTTCTTACTGATTTTAGCGCGTTTTATATAGTTTGATAATTATGGGTTCGGCGGTTATGCAGAGGCTGATTATGATGGTATACTTACTTTTCAATATAAAGTGGCTTCGAGGAGGTTTTGGTTAAGCATTTCATAGTTGCGCATTATAAAATGCTTAACAACACCAAATAGAACATAATACACGAAGTCTTACTCATAAACACGAGTTACGTAAAAGTTTTCAATAACTAGTCTTAAAGATCACTTTACTTCCATATGTCAAATTAAACTCGATTTAACCATCCCACTAAGACCTTGTTTAAAAAAAAAAGATGTATATACATCTGTTTAGACTTCATCCATAAAGACGGGGTTAGCGAAATATTTCCATTAATTTCCTGCAAATATCACTTTTTGACATAATTTGCACTATTCTGAAAAAAAATTCAGGCAGTTTACCATCGTAAACTCATGTCAAGTTAAACTTAATGATTCTTAAAACCTCCATGTAGACAGTTTTTCAATATCGCCTAAGATTAAACTGAGGCTTAATGTTAAAATTGTGGTCACCCTAATGTCAGGTGTCGGATAATTAAATTGCCATTTATAAACCATAACAGCTGATGTCAAACAAAAGTCCATATTAAAATCACTTAGAGTCCTTGGACAGCTGAGGTGCCAATCTTCCGAGCGCATCTTTGAATGATGAGTGAGCGCATTATTGCGCCTATAAATTCCGCAATCCTTCGAATGGCAGTGTCATTAAAAACACATTTGCCTAAACGTTGCCGCAGGGTTAATGCCGCATCAGTGGCATTAACAGTGAATGCCTGAGGAAAGCCTCCAAAGAATTTGCGTCAGTTGTACTGTCTTTTACTTTGTGTGTAATTTTATAGTGGCATGCTACTTTTATTTAGTATTCACCAATTACTCATGACAAGCCCGAATGCTGTCAATCATCTTCTTTCGAAGTAAAATTCCGCAAAACTCTTTCCACGCAATAAAATAATTAAGCTGTTGTGAAAAGAGTAGTGCTTAGAACACTTTTTCACTTTGTAGCAACTTTTTCTTGGCCTCCGTCACTTGGTTGCCTATTTTATATGACCATTAACTACCCAGTAAGGATTGCTAAAATAAAAATTCCAGAGGTTTTAAGAGGCCCTGCTCTAAAGCGCAAGGAGAATTTCAGAAGATGGATCGTAAAGCTATTTGAATATATTCGTAGAGGTCTGATGGGGAAGCTTAAGAGCAATGCATGCCTTGAACTGATTAAAAGTCTGCCTAACCGCCAAGTATTTAACATTTCAGTAACGGTAGTAAATATGCTATGAAGATAAGGAAGCGAAACGTAACTAGTGAGTTCCCCTAGAAAGAGCATTGCCTAAGATACCAGTTAGCTCTTTTCTCTATCTAGTTATAACAAACTGAACCGCAGTTCATTGTCATTATTTTATAGCCTTCAAACACATACCTTTGTAAGTGTGTGCACTTGTGTCTGCAGCAATTTTCACTCAAATAAATTGCAATAATAATTTATAATTCCGTCCTGTCGCTGTCGCTTTATCTGCCGCAACAAAAGCGCAAGTCTCCAATGCCTTTGATTACTTCATTCCGGGAAGCAAATGCGATAGCGTCGGCAGCTACTGTGATGAATTGCTTTTAAACTCCTTCTGGTGCAGAGAGGACGCATCTCGCCTGCTGTCTACATAAAATTATATACAATTGCAACAAAGTAGATAAAAGATTAACGTAGTTTACAGTTGCAAAATTGGACTGAAGCCATGTCGGCTATTGTTGGCGTCATTGAATGGTCCTACTTTGCTTGTGTTTCTAGGCACATTCTTGCCTCATTTCCTTTCAACTTCTAGCGCGTGCATGCCTTTCTTTGTTACTTTGTCCGGCGTTTTTACCGTTATTTAACCACTGCTCTCGTCCCTTAATTCTAGTTCAGTACACTAATAGATAGGAAGAAAGTAGCTATTTTCCACTAACTCTTTACAGCTACAGCATTTTTCACTCAAATTCTGCTCTGACACTTTTCAGCACACAGCTTCAGCATGACTTTATTAGAAGCATTTTACTTCCGTATGGTGGTCAGAAGTTAAACTATTTTTTATCTGCGCTTTTTACGTAGATTTTTTCCTTGTTCACCCATAAAATCGCAGAAGAGCTGCTGCTCACTTAGATATTGCTATACGAAGTGGTGCCTTAGACAGTACATTTGTTTTAAGAAAGAATTATCTTGCAGATATAAGTCATTACTATGAAGTCGGTAACTCCAATATTGCCATACTTTTTACAACAAAGCATAAAAGCATTCTCTGATATAGCTGCAAATACTATTTGAAATTTAAATCTTTTTGGAATTTTTGGCATTTTACAATCTGTGCACTTAAAACACCTTAAATAATCACAGGAACAATGCGAACGACAATTGGCCCAAAATTTGTAACACCTAGAAGGAAACGTCGGCAAACCTAGAAATTAAATAAAATAATTAAATGAACTGTATAACGAACTGTGTCGATTTAGACATATCCTTCTGTGCGTATATACGCGTACTAGTCCCCCAGGTGTTGAAATGTCAATCTAACCTAAACTAATGGTTTTGTTAGTATTTTGTTTTTTTCTGCTAAGATCCGTTTGTTTAAATTTTTGTGTTAAAGTTACATTTATAGTTTTTTAACTCTTGTGTGTATTTAATTGGAAAATAAACAAAACTATAATAGTAATCGAAAATAATAATAATAGTAATAAGTAGTATATCGAAAATGTAAACAAAATATTTATATGAACATATATGAATTTATGCAGACATTTTTTCAAGGCCGTTTATGCTTCTCTTATTAATGTCAGCTAATTCGCTTCTATGCTAAATGTTTATGTACAATTGAATTTATTATTTTCGTATTATTATTTTTGTTCTCTCACACAAAATTCAACCATTGACTCGCTCTATTAACAACTTGAATGATGTTAAATAGCTACAGCTACTTATAATAAATATTAACTCGTTAAATATTATTGTTGTAAATTATGTGCATAAATTTTATTATTTGCTATTGGAAATATTATTATTGACATTTTGTAATGTCTTAATCATATAATTAAGGTCATAATTATAAATAAGTTAGAATAAATTATACGGTTGGTAAATGGAAATACTTAGTAGAGAAACAGATGTTATTGAAAACAAAAAAAAATTGAAAGTGAAATACTTTCTGCAATAAATTGAAATATGCAATGAATTTATATATATTTTGTTTTTGATTTGCTACTTAGAATGTTGTTATAGTTTTTTTAACTTAGAAGTCGTATTTATTCATATGCATTTACATTTTGACCGTTGACTTAGACACCCAAACTCTACGTGTTTGGAAATTTTTACTGTCACTCTTGGTTTTAGCAGCCAAAAATTATCAAGAAACAGCCTCTAATATCACTGTAAACTGTAAATTATTGTTTCAAAGTTTTATATAGTTCCAAAATGATAAGCAGGACAGATAAAATATCTGTTATTTCAGTACTTTTTAATCGCTTATTCGAGACAATTTTATTTTCTATATTTTCAAAGTTGTATACTTCTTAAAACCACACGATTTATAAGAAATCAACCAAAAATAATGAACTAAAGAATCGCCAAAAGAAAGTTGTAAGGTGCGCATATATATTTTGAAAATCAAACAAATTAAAACCGAATAAGATTTCTTCGACGTCTACCAATGCCCTCCATTTTTCTACAGAGCTTATTACATTTTCAGGACTTTTACTGTGGTACTTAAACAACATATTGCCATATACATAGATATTTATGTATAAAAATCGAATAATAGATTTTTTTATTTATTTTTGCATTCCTTGAAACAAAAAAAAAAAACAGTTTATACCCTATCATAAAAACCGACCACTAATAAGTTCTTTAATCGTGACTAAAAACCTCTGGTTTGCTGCCAATAAATGTAATGTATAAACGTTTTACAGCCGCTGCATTTACTTGAGCTACTGCTGAGGCATTTGAATGTATGCATTATAATTTCATACTCACACATATGAAAACATATGAAAATATTGTTCATTTACAGGCTTTTTAAGCGTTGAGTAATAAATTTTGTCACAGCTTTGCCTAAGGATTATAATTTACAGGCGAAAACCAAAAGAGGTGCAAGAGTATGTATAGAAGTAGATAAAAGTTCAATTAAAATAATTGAGCCTAATAACATAAAACTAAAATGAAATGAATGCTTGTAATGTTATTATAAAACTTAAACTAAACTAACTACTATTTATCTTTAAAAGATTCAAGTTTTATGAAAACCACGCTTAGAAGAGGTATTATATGCAGAAATACATAATATATTTACAAATGATTTTAGCAAATTCTACCGACCGACGTTATACACGAGTATTTTTACCCTATGAAAATGCACTGTGTTTGATTTAAAGGTAGAACAACGAGCATTACTAGCCAGTTAATTCTAAGATAACTGCGCTATAAAAATGGCTTGATAGCCTCGTTTGACATCCTAATGGCTGACGCTTCTTAAAGTAAGCCGTTAGTTCATCGATTGACGATGGCAAATTTATCACACATTAAATTTTTCATATTCATAGTAGTAGGTATCTAGATGTACAAATAAAAAATTAAATACCGGAAACCACTCTTAAATCATAATAAAAATAAAACTGCAAGTGCAATAATCAGCTTAAGATTGAGTAGACGGAACATTGACAATATTCGAAATGATGTATACACAGTGTTTAATTAAATTAAATGAATGGACTTAGTTGTCTAAAGGCTTAAATTACTAAAATTAATAAATTTCTAGTTGAGCACTTTTTAAGTAATTTTCCACCGCATGACTTGACTTGATTTCACAAAACTATCCGCTAATTTACTTATGTCATTGAGTGCAAGTATGCAAAATGCGCTTGACACTAATTAGTGCATATTTTCACGACAAATATAACAAAAGCAAAAGACGAAAATAAACAAGCATGTCATTAGTGCAACATAAACAGCAGAGCGTAGCAGTGAAGTACGCTCAGTGTAAAGTGATTTCAATTTGGAAAATATGCATGTTTGAGCTGTCACCTGTCGAGTGTCAGAATGACAATAGCAGCGGTTGTCGTATTTGTGTCATGCAACCATATGGACTAATTTTTAGAAATATTTCTGCATACTCACACACAAAACACATATACATTTTACCTGTTGAAGTCAGCGCGTCTGGCATTGAGAGTAAATATGTCGCTATTACAAGTTTGTTAGTAAATCAATGAAATATCAAATTGTATAAACATACACAGGCACAATGCTGGAAATTTATATACAACAAGCTAAATTATAGTTAACAAAGTTATTTAAAGTAATTTCTCATGAGTAAATATTTATAAAGTGTTTAAACTTTTAGCTCATTTTAAAGTCTGCGGCAACATGCTGACACGTAATGCACGCATAAATCATTGTGAACATGACAGTCATCATGAAAAATTGCTTACACGAAGATAAAGCCATCAAATGTGCATTTTTAAGTTAAGTTTGATGCAAGTGCTTTAATGTGTGTGTCTCAGAGTATGTGTGTGTACTGGTTAAATATGCAATAGCAGCCACGAATTTTCATGCACAGATAACGGCCAATTAGAGTGAATGGAGACAGTGTGCGCATAACTTTACATTAGAGTTGAAAGATAGTGTGTGTCAAAGGAGAATTTTTATTATGATTATCTTATTTATTTTATTTGAAAAATCAAAATAAACATTTTTATTAAAAGCAAAATCGTGAGTTCTTTTTAAAAAACTATTCATAACCGTAATTACAATTACACAATGAAACGAAACCTGCCACTGTAGTTACGGCACTATTTATTACTTTATTTACATTTTGACTTCCTGGTATGCTGTAATTGACCAGAGAAAGTAAGTGAGAACCCCAGGGTTTTAAGTTCAGAAAAGCTATAATACGGAAAGAGCATAAACACTGTAATTAGTGAAACGGGCAGGTTGTATTTTATAAAAGCTTTAGTAGTTGTACTCGATGATTGGAAGATTGTGATAAATACCTATGTTTGAGGAGTTGCGGATTCAAATATTATCCTATTAAAAATCATTAATTTCTTGAATTTTATTTAAAAAAAAAAACCAAAAAATATTTTTACTATCCATTTTTTATGGTTTTCTTATTGATATCTTAAGAATACAGAAAAGAAATTTTACAAAAAAAAATATTAAAAAGTAAAATAATTAGAGGGGGGGAGAGACAGGTGTAAAAAAATGGCGCATCCTGGTGACATTTATCCTGACTTTCCTGGTGGTCTGAAAAAAAAATCAAAAGAAATTCTTAATCAGTAAGGATGCTGCTATAGTCCCTACCTCAAGGAACCCGAAAAAAAACTTGTTTGAAAAATGGCGACTGCCTGAAAATAAAAGTAATTTTTTACGCATTTTTTTTTTTGAAATTCCTGATTTTTTTTTAAATATTAAAAACCATAATTTTGACACGATGCTGGTAGCAACGATAAAGGATTATATAAAGAAGGTTCACACAAAATTTCAAGTAAATCGGTTGCATAAAACTTGAGATAATGCCGTTACCGTGTGGAAAAAAGTAGTTTCGAGAAAAAGAGCGTTAAAAAAGTAGGTACGGCCGAACCGGGCTAGGTACTGAGTCACTAAAGTAACAGTAGCTCTTAAAATAATTTTAACTTTTAAAAATCCTTTAGAGAATATGTTTTTAAGGGTCTAAACTTTAAATATATGAAAAAAAAAAATATCGAATTTTTCAAAATTCTAGAGTAGAATACCCCCTTAATGAAATCCTTTATATACATAAGAAAAGTCAGTATTTTAGGAGGGTCAGCGAAGCCGTTTCTTTCATCTACCGATAGTATATTTATTCTTCTATTGATTTCGATATGAATAGTTTCAAGTCAGAAAATAAATTTCTAGCAAAATTAGCTTCTATTGAGGTACAAAAAGATAGATAAATTTTAAGCTAGCTCTTTAAATATTTATAAAAATCACTGCTACCTGGAGATCATATTCAATTAAAAAAAATTTCTATCACAAAAACGAAAAAAAATTTAAATTTACTAAATTTTACAAACTCAAGAGAGATATGTATTTTCTCATAGATATTAGGCTCCACCAACTGAAGTATTTATTGGAAACATTAAATTGAAGTGAACTCATAACTACACTCTGTTTCGATAACAATTCGAAAAAATAGTACTCCAAAATCATTTTCAAACTTCATGCTGTTTAAACGCTTATTTAAATACTCTAAATTTTATTGGTTCATAAGTTGGCTGCGGTCAGCACTGCACTTTGCTCTGTTTTGGTCTAATAAAAATCAGAGAAAGACTATCACCGCCGCAAGAAGCATTTACGAGAGAAACTAGGAAAATATCGCGCATTGAATTGTTATTTATTTGATTTCCTTTTTTTGCCTAATAAAGAGCTCTGCCAAGCGGCCAAAATGCACATAAGCAAAACACACACATACACATGCGGAAGGCGAAATATTTGGAGACACAAAAGTTAATATCTAATTGCAGACAACAAATATCAATACAGCAAAGCGATTGTTGGCTCTGCTTGTCGTTTCACCACAACTTTGTGTCAAAGCATTTGTTGAGCAACAGGTTGCCATGGATAACTTCACTTGCAACATTCCATGCAACGCAGCAATAGCAGCAGACTAATGTACATTCTGGTTGGTGTTGTTGTTGCTGTGGGTAGTTAACGTTGCACGATGAATAACACAAATTGCGCCATCGACCCGTTGGGTGATTGATTGGCAATTGAGACGCATAAAAGGAAGTTGCAACATGCAACGGGAGTGGATAACAATTTGGTTGATGTGTTGCGTTTACTTTTGCCATTACTTCCTCTCTTTTGTTGTGTTAGTGGTTGGCCTCCTATTAGTTATGGCACGTGCTATTAATTACACAGGGGACATTTATCTGCCACACATTTTACAATCACTGGAAATGGAGGATGGAGTCATGTGTAGAAGCTCACGCAAGTGAGGAAAGTTCTCTGATCGCCATTCGCTTGGGAGTGGCCAGAAACGATTCTTTTACATATGGCTCAAGCAGCTCACGACTTCCGGTCTTTGACCAAGTATCCTCTGGGTAGCCTAAGAACATCCGTTTGAAGGCGAGCTAAAGTGAGAAGGCGAAACACCCCTGCATAGAGTTGTGCGCTGGGTTTGGGACCCGCCACGTAAAAAAAACACCCCCAATGAAAAACCATAAACAGCCTCGGATAAGAGCCCCCCCTTTTGATGACGACCATGGCAAACGAAATAAGGACTATGATTTGAGGGCATGCACCTGGAATGTCCGGTCCCTTAATTGGGAAGGTGCCGCTGCCCAGCTGGTAGATGTCCTCGTAAAGATAAAGGCTGACATCACCGCCGTCCAAGAAATGCGATGGACGGGACAAGGACAGAGACAAGTAGGTCCTTGTGGCATTTACTACAGTGGCCATATAAAGGAGCGCAAGTTTGGTGTTGGATTCGTGGTGGGAGAGAGACTCCGTCGCCGAGTACTATCATTCATTCCTATGAATGAACGTCTAGCCACAATTCGCATCAAAGCGAGGTTCTTCAACATATCGCTGATTTGCGCCCACGCCCCGACGGAAGAGAAGAACGATGTGACCAAAGATGCCTTTTATGAGTGCTTGGAGCGCACTTATGAGAGATGCCCCCACCACGATGTCAAAATCGTGCTTGGCGACTTTAACGCCAGGGTGGGCAAAGAAGGTATCTTTGGCACTACGGTCGGTAAATTCAGCCTCCACGAGGAAACATCCCCAAATGGGTTGAGGCTGATCGACTTCGCCGGGGCCCGAAATATGGTTATCTGTAGTACTAGATTCCAGCATAAGAAGATTTATCAAGCTACCTGGCAGTCTCCGGATCGAAAAACCACCAACCAGATCGATCATGTTGTGATAGACGGAAGACACGTCTCCAGTGTTTTAGATGTGCGTGCGCTCCGAGGTCCTAACATCGACTCGGACCACTATATTGTTGCAGCCAAAATTCGCACCCGCCTCTGTGCAGCAAAAAACGCACACCAACAAACACAAGGAAGGTTCGACGTCGAGAAGCTGCAATCACAACAGACAGCCGAACGATTTTCTACTCGGCTTGCACTCCTGCTCTCTGAGAGCACTCGTCAACAACTCGGTATAAGGGAACTGTGGGATGGCATCTCAAACTCCTTACGTACAGCTGCAACCGAAACCATTGGTTTTCGGAAAGTGCAAAAGAACAGCTGGTACGACGAGGAGTGCCGTGTCGCAGCGGAGAGAAAACAGGCTACCTACCTCGCAACGTTACGATCGACCACAACACGTGCGGGATGGGATAGATACCGAGAGTTGAAGAGGGAAGCGAGACGCATTTGTAGACAGAAAAAAAAGAGGCCGAAATGCGTGAGTACGAAGAGCTTGATAAGTTGGCCAACAGGGGTAATGCTCGAAAATTCTACGAAAAGATGCGGCGGCTTACAGAAGGTTTCAAGACCGGAGCATACTCTTGTAGAACCCCCAAAGGTGATCTAGTTACCGATGCCCAGAGCATACTTAAATTATGGAGGGAACACTTCTCCAGCCTACTGAATGGCAGTGAACTCACAACAACAGGAGAAAATGAACCCGATACCCCAATCGATGACGATGGAGCAGACGTTCCATTGCCCAACCATGAAGAGGTTCGAATAGCAATTGCCCGCCTGAAGAACAACAAAGCGGCAGGGGCCGACGGATTGCCGGCCGAGCTATTCAAACACGGCGGCGAAGAACTGGTAAGGAGCATGCATCAGCTTCTTTGTAAAATATGGACGGACGAAAGCATGCCCAACGATTGGAATTTAAGTGTGCTATGCCCAATACATAAAAAAGGAGACCCCACAATCTGCGCCAACTACCGTGGGATTAGCCTCCTCAACATCGCATATAAGGTTCTGTCGAGCGTATTGTGTGAAAGATTAAAGCCCACCGTCAACAAACTGATTGGACCTTATCAATGTGGCTTTTGACCTGGTAAATCAACAACCGACCAGATATTCACGATGCGCCAAATCTTGGAAAAGACCCGTGAAAGGAGAATCGACACACACCACCTCTTCGTCGATTTCAAAGCTGCTTTCGACAGCACGAAAAGGAGCTGCCTCTATGCCGCGATGTCTGAATTTGGTATCCCCGCAAAACTAATTCGGCTGTGTAAACTGACGCTGAGCAAAACTCAAAGCTCCGTCAGGATCGGGAAGGACCTCTCCGAGCCGTTCGATACCAAACGAGGTTTCAGACAAGGCGACTCCCTATCGTGCGACTTTTTCAATCTTCTTCTGGAGAAAATTATTCGAGCTGCAGAACTGAATCGAGCAGGTACAATCTTTTATAAGAGTGTACAGCTACTAGCGTATGCCGATGATATTGATATAATCGGCCTCAACACCCGCGCCGTTAGTTCTGCTTTCTCCAGACTTAACAAGGAAGCAACACAAGTGGGTCTGGCAGTGAACGAGGGCAAGACGAAATATCTCCTGTCATCAAACAAACAGTCGTCGCACTCGCGACTTGGCTCCCACGTCACTGTTGACAGTCATAACTTTGAAGTTGTAGATAATTTCGTCTATTTAGGAACCAGCTTAAACACCACCAACAATGTCAGCCTGGAAATCCAACGCAGGATTACTCTTGCCAACAGGTGCTACTTCGGACTGAGTAGGCAATTGAAAAGTAAAGTCCTCTCTCGACGAACAAAAACTAAACTCTATAAGTCGCTCATAATTCCCGTCCTGCTATACGGTGCAGAGGCCTGGACGATGACAACAACCGATGAGTCGAACCTAAGAGTTTTCGAGAGAAAAGTTCTGCGAAAGATTTATGGTCCTTTGCGCGTTGGCCACGGCGAATACCGCATTCGATGGAACGATGAGCTGTACGAGATATACGACGACATTGACATAGTTCAGCGAATTAAAAGACAGCGGCTACGCTGGCTAGGTCATGTTGTCCGGATGGATGAAAACACGCCAGCTCTGAAAGTATTCGACGCAGTACCCGCCGCAGGAAGCAGAGGAAGAGGAAGACCTCCACTCCGTTGGAAGGACCAAGTGGAGAAGGACCTGGCTTCGCTTGGAATATCCAATTGGCGCCACGTAGCGAGGAGAAGAAACGAGTGGCGCGCTGTTATTGACTCGGCTATAATCGCGTAAGCGGTGCCTACGCCAGTAAAGAAGAAGAATTGTACCACACTGCAAGTATTTAGAAGCTTATTAGGTCAAATTGATTTTATTTAATTAAGTATTAAATTTCAATAGAGTCGTGTCCAATAGCTTTTTATTTCGAACTCTTTCTTCTTCGTTAAAATGGAAACCACGCAGTTGGTTAGGTTCGGACCCACAAAAAGGTCTGGTTAGGTTATGTTATACTAGACTTCTGGACTTATTTTATTAAAGGAGACATATTTGAACAGTTGCGACAGTGGCTTGTAGTGATGTCCAAGCTCCTAAGTATGGATCGAGAAATCGTTTAGCGGTTTCACAAATTTGTTAAGATGCTAAAAACAGTTTCAAGAAAAAGCTGGGCGTTGAGGAAGAAAGTGTCGAGATGTTGCCTTATTCCTTCCTTCAAACAATGTTAACAAATGTCGACTATCAGATAATGCTAATTGCAGTTGACAAGTTAGGTATACATAAAGATGCAACTAGCAGTAGCCGTAGATCTGTTTATTATTGACTATTGTTATTGAAGAGAAAGTACTTTTAATTTATGATACATGGATTGGAAGATTATCTCTGTCGGAAATTGCAACCTGTAATTTAATGAAACGAACACAATGGGGTAATCATAACAGAAATACTTTACTTAGACCGAGATTCGCCGCTTTCTGAGCGACAAAAAACATATAAAACGCTATTCACAGTATTATAACGCTTGTGTTGTTGCTCTGGAAGTAAATATATTTTGGATATAGTTGTATAAACCCAAAATCCAAAACCCAACAAAATGTTTTGACAATCGAGGAAAGTGTATTTACAAATAAATGTTAGGGGGACTTTAAACGAAAAGAGGACCAGGTATAAAACCTTTAATTAATAGCAAAGAAAACAACCCGAAAAAAAATTTCTAAAGATATAACTCCCAATAATAGACTTCAAGGCTGAGAATTAACTTCGTAAACTCCTGTCAGAAGGAGGAGAGAAGCCTGTTCTTATTAACCTTCATTGAATAATTGTGTGTTTCGGTAAATGAGTAGTGGTTTGAATGACAATAGACCAAATTGTCCCGCTGTCCTCAAATTCACACATCTCTGAGCTGAACTAAACCATCAGATTATATAGATACTAAAAGTGTTGTTATCAAACAGTTATACAGAAAGAACACGAATAAAAGTGTCGCAAAATATTTCCTATTGACTTTGACTCTGCGAGTGCAACCTCTAAAGCTTTATTTCAGCAAATAAGTCTTCTGCAACGAACCAATTACCCAATAAACAGCAAACAAGCTAAGCCGAAGCTATGTGCAAAAGAAACAGTAAAGTATTCTACTTCTATCGAAAAATGCTGGAAAATAAGAATTTAGGCACGTTGTAAGTATAGTATATGAAGGCAAACTCTTTAGCTAGGTGAATTATCGCTGATTCGTGGGGCAAGTACAACTGAATTTAGCAACAGTAACCGAATGCGATTCTACAAGTATGAGTATGTACCGTTTTCTATGCGCTTTGGCATGGCGCTGATCAAAACGATAGCGCTGATAAATTGAGCGCTTAGCGGTGTTGAAGAGGTAAGTGAATAAACCGGCAGTGCTTAGGATTTTCATTCACTTATTCACCGTGTGCCTAATCGGGTGTGCTAAGTGCATGCCTACAAAATGGTAGAGTGTGGGTTCAAAACCGCTTTCGATTTGCCAAGTAGCATGGTGCCCCTCTTTGACCAACTCACCACAAAGAAAAGTACGGCCAATAACCAATTTACTATTTGTAAGTATGTGTGCGTGAAATAATGAAATGTGAGAAAATGGTAAATCTCGTAGGTGTTACATCGCTTTCTCATTGATTTTAATATACTGATAATGTTTGAGAGAAATATGCTGCTAGTTATTTATTTGTTGCTGATTTGTAGCTTATTCATTTTATTGATAAAACAGAATAATACGAAAGCTGGGGGCAGAGGAACTTCTTGTCATTAGTGGAGAAGGACCTGGCTGTGCTTGAAAAGAAGAAACGACTGGCGCGCTGTTGTTAACTAATTTGTAACCGCGGAAGAGGTGTCTGCGCCGGTAAAAAATAAGAAGAGGTTTAACGTTTAACTCTGAAATATTTAATAAATTTTATATCCACACGGTTTTAAAAGCCAAGACACTTAAAATATTTAAATTGCAAATATCAGCTTCATGATAGAATTTCTCAAGCTCAACTGAGATGCACAGCTTCGAATTCAGGGTGTCGTATTTTCGTTGAGGATTCAACTAAATACATATATATACTATAATATTTTTTTAAAGAAGTTCTTTTAATTTAATTTTCCATAGATCGATAGAAATAAATAATAAGTAATTAACACACATACATATACAGACTTTTTTTCATTAAAAATTACATTTTAAACTCAAATCTTAAAGCACCTTCCCCAACCAATTTAACTAATTTCTTCAAAAAAAAATATCATTTTTGATACGTTAAAAGCCGGAAAAATTAAGTGCGATTTATGTGTATTTGCCTCCAACCGAAAAATTCAACGAAATCACCGAAAGCCAAGATATGAATAACACTAGTTTACAGTATTGAACTTTTTGTCTGTTGCCGCGAATTCTACGATTGATATTGTTCACTTATTACTTGTTTTTGTCAAATCTACCCTCAAAAATTTTTGAACAGCTCGAGTTACTTTGTTTTTTATTTTTATCATTTAAGCATATATATTAATCGAAAACAAGCGTATTTTACTGTGTTAAGATTAGTTTCTCAAGTTTTTTCGTCATGATTAGTTCAAGAAGACGTTATTTAAATAAACCAGATCATTTTTGCTACATATGCGGAGAACATATGTTTAAAAATTGTAGAAAAGTTATATCGGAGTTGGTGAAAAATACCTATTTTGAGTATTTTGGGGTGCTGTTGGATAAAAATAAGAATTCTTGGGCTCCCAATTGTGTTTGTAAATCTTGTGTGGAATATTTAAGATTATGGAAAAGTGGTAAAAGAAGTGTCTTTAAATTTGGAAAATTGATTCTTTGGGACAGTAGAGCTAAACAAGAGCATTGGTTGAGAGAAAACTGGCCCTTGAGCCAAAAAATGTAGCCTGGAAAGCACAATATAATCCAGAATTCACTAGTAGCTCGTAACAAAATTATCTTTCCACCATTACATATAAAACTGGGCATCATGAAACAGTTTGTAAAATCACTAGATAAAGATGGGAACTGCTTTTCTTTCATTTGCCAAAAATTTCCTTAGCTCACTATGGAAAAGATTAAAGCCGTAATTTTTGATGGCTGCCAAATAAGACAACTTACGAAAGATACTCAATTTAGAAACTCTATGACTGAGTCAGAACTAAAGGCTTGGGCAGCATTCGTATTTGTGATGCAGAATTTTCTCAAAAAAAAAAAATCTGAAATTTATATTGAACTTTTAGAAGACCTTCTGCTACAATTAAAAAATATGGGATGTAATATGAGTATAAAACGCCACTTCCTCCATAGTCACCTAGAGAGGTTTCCGGAAAATTTAGGAGATATGAGCGAAGAGCAAGGAGAGCGTATGCATCAAGACTTACGCGTCATGGAAGAGCGCTATCAGGGTTTTTGGGATACAAATATGATTTCTGACTATTGTTGGTCTTTAATACGTCATTTTTCAAAGTCTACACATCGGAGAAGAGCTTTAAAACGAAGTTTTTAAATATTAATGACTAATTATTTTTCTCAATAAAATTTTTCTTAATAAAAACATGTTTTTTGCTGTGTAATACGTACATAGCTGAAACTCTGAAACTAGAACTGATAAAAATATTTAAAGTATATTTTTGGAAATGGCATATTATATGTAGTCAGCAACAGCTAAAATTTCTTCGACAACAAATGTACTAGTGTAATTCACACCGCCACTTTCCATTTCCACTACTTTTGTGGCTGGTTTGTGCGTAAAATGCAAATATTATTCAAAACGGTTATGTGCTCGCCTACCTCGTTCAATATAAGAAATTATGCGCAAATTTTCCATTATTATTTCGTCATAAAGTGAAAGCAGGAAAATGAAAAATACGAAAGTGAAAAACACAAAATCTCACCAACCACTTCATTTGCAACACTTCGTTTTATCGATTTCATTATTGTTTTATTTTGTATGCTTTTGGGTTTCGCTTGGAATATTATATCCAACGTTTTAACCGTTAAATAAACGGGAAAACAGTTGCTCGCATACAACAAAACAAATAGCTTTATTGGCAACGTGCAAGATCGACTGTGTGGGTTGTCTGCTGCACATAAAGGATTTATTATTACTTTTTTGCGAGTTCGCTTTTCTGATTTGCACTTAATGTCACGTCGGTTATTATTGATTATTAGTGACGGATGACAATAAAGTCATTTATATTGATAGGAAGGTGGCTTTTATGGCATGTAATAAGATTTTGGCATATTTGCTTGCTAAACTGATTGAAAGGTTTTCATCGGTGATGCGAAAATTGAGAAAATGTGTAAATTTTCCATTTAAGTGAAATAAAAAGTATTACCAGTAAAATTTTACGTGCTCTTCACACATAATTCTTAAACATGTTTCTGTACTGTACCTTCTACCATGAAATTACTTATTATGTAAATTAGCATCAAAAATGATACATATATGTTCCAATACACCCATTTCTAGAAAATCATTTACACGCTTCGTGTCGCTTTTTAACACTCAACAGATTCAGATTAGGCTAACCGAGCCAGTGGAAACACACATTTAGTACTTTAATTGTCGTTAATAGCCAAAAGCGTTAAATGTCACGTAACAACATGAAGTTCAGCATGCATGTCTATATATGTGTATATATAGGAATAAGCAATATGCATATGCATGGACTAGAAATGTGAGGTAGTGGTAACAATAAGTAATACAAAACCCTTTATCTTAGTGCTTCAATCCCGAAATTTTCTGTATTGATTGAGCTCCCTTGGTTACTTTTGAGAACTTTATATTTCATCTTAACTCTAAATCTTAATAGTGGTATAGTTGAATATTTAGGAAACGAGAACTTCAATTCTATGCCCCTAATCCTGTAAAGTGTCACTATAGAGGAGTTCCAATTTAATTAAACAATTTGGAGCTAACTAGAGAACTCAATGTTGTAGTATTATAAAACTGTATTTAACGACTTTTTTTACTCCCAAAAGAATGAAAATATTCAGAGTTTATAGCGGCTTTGCATATAGTCACCTGAGAATCAGAGAAGGTCGTCAATATTCGATACTTCGAGATTAAGTCCCGAGAGCTTTGAAATAAAAAAATAAAGCGTCAGATACACTCACAAAACTCATTGCAACATCTTGTAGTGATGTTGCAACCTTGCGTGCCACAGCAAGTGTTATGCGCAATTGAGCAGCAACCAACATTGCATGCACACAAACAAATAGCAGACAGCAGTATATGTACATATGTTTTAAATATGAGTACACACATGCATCAGTGTTGCATGTTGCAGCAACATGCAAGTGCGAAGATCTCATTGCGTGATTAGTCGAACATGAGACATGAAGGGTTCAATAAACAAGCAAAAAATCAAACGCGGCTCATCGCACACACCAACGTCAATGCCTATAAAACAACACAAATAAATAAAGAACAATGCAACAACAACAAATTAATAAAATAATAAGACGTGACAGAAAAAATAATAAAAGTTGTAAAACAGCAAAAAAATGTGTATGAAAAGCTGTGCAAGAATCGCATGCAACATGAAAAATGTATCACGCACTAAACACAGCACTTTACACAGGATTGCATCCTGCTCACGTAGATGCCATGGCATGCTCCGCTGTTTCTCTGTCAAGCCGAAAATCGATTTCGTTTTTTTAATTTTTTTCTGTTTATAGACATTCTTCACATATTCGCTGCTTCTGACTGCTTTCGTGTAATTAAGTTGAGTATTGTACTTAAATTTTCAAGGCTAATGCATTATTTATGTCCCTGAGCAAGTAATGCTTCATGCACTTTGGCTGCTGCTGAAGTAACAACTTTACAGGACAACTCTGAAATGCCACACGTAGTAGGAACCTGGCGGCAAACCTCAGGCAGCGCTTGATGAGGACACACACTGTCTTCAATTTGGATCGAACACATCTTATCAATAGCAAAGATGTACTTGAGGAATGTAGGAATCTCACGTTGGTTGTCAACTATCACTTCGACGTGGTTTTGGCAATTGATTCAGATCTTTAACTATTTCTTTAATTTTGTCGAATTTATTGTCACTAACAGTGATGTAAAGGCGGCTCACATAAGGCACACGTCATGACCTGGTTTGTAAAAATCATTTCAAAATGACAACACTTTTCTTTAACTCTGAAAGCATTAACTCTATCCAAGCCAAATGGCTTATTATCCATTTCACCCACATATATAATTCACACATCCGAGCTCGTGTGCACAACAGTTCCGCTCGTGCGTTAAATGCAATTACATGATAAATGTCAGAGTCAGCGTTTGCCAGTGCAACATATTTCCACTGACATCACTCGTCGCTACTGGTCATGTTCGTGGCAATGGTGCATCCTAGTTGCGTTCGATGTACTCCGTGTCGGACTGTGAACGCAGAAAAAACACGCAAAGGCAATTAAAATTATTTAATTGACATGAGTGCACTAGCAACACCAACAAACCCAAAGCGTGCAAAAATAATGACAAAAAACATTTAAAATAAAATAAATCGCATTTAGGAACATACGGACCGAGTGAAGCCGGATTTATGCTGGGATTATATCGATACATGCAAGTGGCTGTTAAGTTAAGAAGCGACACCACTCTGTTGAGTGTACAGACTGTAGTGGGGCAACGACGCGGCAGTTGTTTAGGACCAACATTGTTGCTTTGGGCAGTGAGCTGATATGTGAGGGCGTATTGTAAGCAAGTTTTGTCTTGTCGTTTACTTTATGTACATATGTATGTAAGCAGCAAATGCGACTGGGTAAAAAATTTCATAGTTAACTAAATGCTGGATTTGTTAAAGAAAAGATATTCTCTTTTTTTGCACTTTTTTATTTTCTAATAAAGCTCGTTTCTTTTTTTATCTTAGTTTGTCAAAAAAGTCTTGCGGTATTTTCGCGAGTTGGCACTGAAAGCGCGTAGTTTTAGTTTTATTCGTCGCGTCGGGTCATGATATACCTTTTTGGAAAGCTCATTTCACGCGCTAGTAAGTGTTTTATTGATTGCTATTTCGTTTAAGTCGTTCGTGAGTTATAGCGTCACAAATATGGAGCAAATTAAAGAGAATATACGGCATATTTTAAAGGCAAAAATGCATCTCAAGCCGCCAATAAAATTTGTGCAGTTTATGAACCCGAAACAGTTTCCATTTTCACCGCACAACGATGGTTTCAACGTTTTGGTTCTGGTGTAGAGGTGGTCGAAGATGCGCCACGCTCCGGAATGCCTGTCGTCGAAAACTGCGATAAAATCGCTGAATTGGTCGAAAGAGACTGGCATAAAAGTCATCAAACCGTTATAAACCATTTGAAGAAGCTAGGAGTCACTAAGAAGCTTGATGTATTGGTGCCACACGAATTGATTCAATAAAATTACCGCAAGACTTTTTTGACAATATATTGGTTGACCGAAAAGAAACCGGTGATTTTGCATACAAACAGCGTTGACAATTTTTTGAACGGCTTATATCAGCTGACATTTTTACCTTGCCTTAGAAAAAAAGCGCGCGTAATTTTATTTATATTTGTTTGTTTGGCGGCAATTTCAATTTGGAGCCCACAAAGGAGCATTTTCGTCATATTTTACTTAATTATTTCCGTAAAGGATAAAATGCAGCTCAGGTTGCTAAAAAATTACGTGATATGTATGGTGACAAAGCCTTAAAATAAACACAGTGTCAAAGTTGGTTTGTCAAATTCCGGTTGGGAGATTTTTCACTCTAAGTGAAGCCACGAAGCAAGTGACGTCATCAAGGCTTTCATCGAATCGGATCGTCATGTAACTGAGCGTGAGATTGGAGAGAAGTTAAATATACCACAATCAACCATACATGATCATATACGACGTCTTGGGATTGTAAAAAAACTTGATATTGGGGTACCACATGAATTGAAAGAAATTCATTTAACAAATCGCTTAAACGTTTGTGATATGCATTATAAACGCAATGAAAATTATGCATTTTTTAAGCAAATCATAACTGGAGATTAAAAATGGATTTTTTACAATAACGTCAATCGAAAACGATCATGGTGCAAGCATGATGAAGCGCCACAATCCACTCCAAAGGCTGAAATTCACCAAAAGAAGATTATTCTGTCAGTTTGATGGGATTGGAAGGGTGTGGTATATTTTGAGCTGCTTAAAAGGAACCTAGCGGTTAAATTGGGATGTCTACTGTAAGCAAATGGACAAATTGAATACAGCTATCAAGGAGAAGCGACCAGAATTGGTCAATCGTAAAGGTGTTATATTCCACTAGGACAACGCTAGACCGCGTTTGGTCAGTCGCCAAAACATAAATGAACTTGGCTGGAAACTTTTGATGCATCCACCATATAGCCCTAACCTTTCACCCTCAGACTACAGTTTGTTTCGGTCTTTGTAAAACTCTTTGAATGGTAAAACTTTTGGACGGGGACATAAAATCCCACATGCTTCAGTTTTTTGCAGCAAAAGGCCAGAATTTCTATGAGCGTGGAATAATGAATTTAAACGAAAGGTCATCCAACAGAATGGAAAATATATAATTGATTAAAGTTCATTCTAAAACTCCAAAAAATGTTTTTACTTTTTTTGAAAAAATCACCGGTTTCTTTTCGGTCAACCCAATACTAAGAAAAGGCAAAAAAAAAGTCGATTTTTTGAAAATCCTAACTGTATACAACCTCTTACCTTCCTAAATTCTTGTAATCACATGAGAAGAACTTGTGCGATAACTTGGCGCTCCTTCAGTTTTTTCTTATTTCGTTTCTTGTCAATTTTATTATGATTGCAAACATCTGAGATAACTAGCAGACAACAACTGCAAGGAACTGTAAACTGTTCAAGAATAAACATCCAAGTCAAGGCAGATCTGTTGCAAACTCGGTGTGGCTTATAAACGCTTATTTCGTGGTCTACAGCGAGGAATCCATTTTGCCGTTATTTTGAAGCACAAAACGAACATTCAAGGCAATAGTGTTAAGGAGTGCTTTCCAGTATTTATTTTGTGCTTGCAGTGGATTTCGTTAGCAGAGTTCTAACGTAATTAATTCTGCCAAAAAGTTGTGTTTCCTATTTATTATATGTATATTCTTTAGCAGTTGATATTTTGTAGCACATATCAACTCTCTAATATGCAACGCTCAAATTTATATCTTTTAGTGCTTTCTACTCCTCTGAATAAATTTTAAAACAACTTTTACGTCACCTATAATGCTTAAATTAATAGCATGTGGCAACTCTACACAAACTTGTTATAAGACACGTTGCTATTTATATAATGATCTAAAAAGTATAGCTGAGTGGTACTGCTTCTGGTAGTATCGAATTAGGTTCATATATGGATGCCCCACAAAACCCGTTTGATCCCCGCATTAAAGAAAGAAACAAATCATTGACAGCGGTTTCGAATATTATTCTTTATCAGTTATTTTTGCGACGAGAAGACTTTCAAAAGTGTTTATAGTACCGCCAAACAAAAGTTGACCACAACTTGCTCTCAACAGCGAATAAACAAAGGACTTAAGCGACAAACTCGTTAGCCATATCAAAGCTGGCTTATGCATTTGCATTTTGTATTGTTTGTTTGTCACAGCAGTGATTTCCAAGCTTTTTTCTCATTTTTATTAGTTGTCTTTCGAATATCGGATCTTCCGACTATTTTGCACACAATTCAAAGGCGTAAAAGGCGCATACCACATTGAGAAGTGGAAAATGTGGGGAGCCCAATAGACAATCAATACATATGACTGAACGTGTGTAGTTTTTCACTTTTTATAAGTTTCTGCACAACTTTTTCTTCATCATAAACGTGTTTCCACTTGCATTGGTCTATCGGCGTCGATAATCTTGATAGGTTCTGTCGCTACGCGTGCTAACTAGCATCCTGCTTGTATTTACAAACATTTGCAGATCTGGGTATGTGTATGTATTCTAATAAATATGTGTGTATGGCTGCTCTTATACGGCGACATTATGATACCTTAGGGGGTATCTAATGTGTCTTGAAAGAACGTATACATGGCTTTATCATATACACACTTCCCTAATCGATACAAGTCTAAACACACATTTGATCTCGATTGACAAGCAAAGCAGGATAATGTGTCAACTGCGTGACCTACAAGCACTTTTGTGACCCATGTGAATTATTCAGAACTTATTATTATTACTGTTTTCATTTTTGCAACTTTTGCTTTGCATTATGTCCATTGAAAGTGGACTTTACTTATCATGCACTCCACTTGGCCGCAAAACTGTTGAACATTACCATTAGTTCTGGGCAGATTTGTGTGCCAATTCGCTCGGCAAAGTCACAAATGTTGTTAATCATTGGAGGGGTAAGTGATTGCCGCTACGAAGATGTATCTGATGGTTGGTTTGTGTGTAAATTGTCTCCAAACGTAATCTCAGGTTTGTGGCATCGTGAGTTGTTTCTGAAGTAGAATATTTTTATTAACACACTTATTATTTGTGAATCCGATCAGAGTTTACCTTTTTTGAGACTGACATTTTCTAATATTTTATAAATTGCAAAAACATCAATGACGAGTGAAAAGAAACAACCGCGTCCATTATAGTTGATAGGGTATTTAAACCCACTTACAGTTAAGCGGGTATTCTACTCTAGAATTTTGAAAAATTCGAGTTTTTTGTCATATATTTAAAGTTTAGACCATTAAGAACATATCCTACAAAGAATATTTAAAAATTAAAATTATTTTAAGAGCTACAGTTACTTTATATAATCCTTTATTGTTCCTACCAGCATTGTGTCAAAATTTTTGTTTTTAATATTTTAAAAAAATCAGTAATTTCAAAAAGAAGCGTAAAAATTATTTTTATTTTCAGGCAGTCACCCTTTTTCAGAAAAAATTTTTTTTTCGTGTTCCCTGAGGTAGGGACTATAACAGCATCTTCACTGTTGAAGAATTTCTTTTGATTTTTTTTTCAGACCACCAGGAGAGTCAGGATCAATGTCACCAGGATGTGCCATTTTTTTTACACCTGTCTCCTCCCCCCTCCCCCTCTAATTATTTCAATTTTTAATATTTTTTTGTAAATTTTTTTTTTTTCTGTATTCTTAAGATATCAATAAAAACACCATAAAAAATGGATAGTAAAAATATTTTTTGGTTTTTTTTTTTTTTAAATAAAACTTAAAAATCTGCTCAAAATTTAATTTCAAGAGTAGAATACCTCCTTAATAAAAGTAAATTCAGATTTTAAAAGGAAAACTTATTTTGTAAGAGAAATGTCCATTCTATGAACATGGCAGAGAAGCCGATCTTCGCTCAGCAACTAAGAATTAAGCCGCAGCGGGAGCATGGGGAAAGATCCCTTTCCAGCTGCATTACGGCAACAAACCGTCCTAGCCACAACCACAAAAAAGGAGAAAGCGGTGAAGACACAGAGGGACCAGACTGCTCCCACTACAGGAAGTTGGTTTACTAGAAAGCTTTGCCTATCATTTGGGAGCTAGTATAAGTGTGGTCATAATTAAGGGGACAGCTATCTGAAGGACGTTTGATTATAGGCCTAAGCTTCTACAAGTGCTGATTTCTACCTTCAAGAATTGTATGTAAGTCTCTTTATTTTAGTGAAGTTTGTTTTAATACTTTCTGCAAAATGCTTTCATTATTTAAAACAAAAATAAGGAGAATATATAGTCAAAAGTTTTATACCTTGCGCTATATCTTTAACTCTTAATTACCAAATTTGAATACAGACAGGAAGAGCAATACATTTGCTAAGTGAGATGACTTACTTGATATTACTTACGTTCTTTTCAACACATTAAGTCTACCAGCCGAAATCTCTTCATCACACATGCAATTAGAGATGAAGTAACACTTACAATCATGTGTGATCATTTGTGGCTTAAACAGCAGTTACATATTGCTTGCATGAATTATAAATATTTGTGACCTGGTTCTTTGGTACCGTTACATTTTGACCAACAATTTACCGTAAGAGCACTCACAGCAGCTGCTACACGTCCGAGCAACAACCACAACAAAAATATATTATAAAATTGATAATTCCACACATATAAATAAATCGTACGTGCATTCATTCATATACAACCTACGCATTTTTGCACATTTTTTACACTTCTAATACATGTAAGCCAACAATAACAAGCAAATAAAACAGACTTATATGCAAAAGCAGAACAAAGTGGACAAAAAGAAAGAACAAAATGAAAGAGAACAAAAAGCAAACATAAGTTCAACTAATACAAACACGACAAATACCGTCGCCGTATGTTGCAAATGTTGCAGGTTGCATGTATGCTAATATTAACCCTTAATAGCCTGATTTACGAAAGTGATTTATTTTTAATATTACTGTGTTTGCTTGAAGGTCTAGATGAAGGGAAAAATAGCTAAAAAAAATCACAATATTCATTTTACATATTTATTTAGAAAAAAACAGGTAGCAATTTTGACACCTCAGGCATTAACGCCATAAAGAAATCAGATAAACCTATGCATGAAATAATGCGAAACATTGATTGTTTTTATTATCGCATAACTACACTTTACACTTTTACAGAACCAGGAGGTAATTTTCCTAAAATTATTAAATTTGCACTTATTTTTAGAATCCATAAATACTTTTTCATGACCAAGGGGTCTTCCCCTTTTATTTTTCGAGTGACTTTGATATCTACAGAAAGCAGGAGAATAATGAATCTGAAGTTCAAAAAGTTCTTATAGCTAAAGAATTAGTAGGTAGGTTTTATGTAGAGCGGAATGCCTGAAGTATCAAATTGATACTCACAAAAGTAGCACTAGTTCTTCGAGTAAAATATGCACTCGTAAAAAATAATTATATCATAGCGAAAGTAATATAATCACTTACCTCAAAAGTATTTATAATTTTCAGAAAAAGAAAATATATCAAATTTATGTTCAACAAAACTTTTAGTAAAATGTGTTTACTTGTTCACTTTGCCGCGCAGGTAATATGTCATAGATAAAATAAAACAATAATCAGATTTGATTTTTTTTTTAATTTCGTTGGAAAGAATATTATACAACAGTAAAATACGTACAGCAAACCTAAAAAAAAAAACTAATAGTAATGTGAACATTCGGTATAAAAGATTGGTATAAAAATTAATACTCTAGGGTTAAGTAATTCACACTTCGCTGGCTAACAGAGCATGTACGAGTATGTGTTTGTATGTGTTCGTGTGTGTCTGTGGTTAGTGATGGCCGCATAACGAATATTTGGCGCTTACTGCAACAAGCCATTAACGGTTGCTTTAAACTCATAAGTTTACCGTATACATACATATACATATGTATATTTATAAGCTTGTGTCTGCACGTACCTACCTGTGCTTCTTTATATGTGTGCTAATGGTGGCAGCAAGTGTGAACATAAATCGTTTTGACACGAGCTCTTTCACGCAGCTGTGCAACATGAAGTTCACATAGCTTATACCCCGACTTCCCTCTATCTGTTCGCATATCTGCATGCACGCTGACTCGAATTTTGTATCGTTGTTCATACAAAGACATACGAGTATATGCAATATGTGTTCATATTCATAAGTGGTTTTAACACGCTGGCTATGATTTACACGCTATGAGTAATGTTTTGGTGCTTCATATTAGTTGGCGAAAACGCATATTTAACAATGTCTAACCATAAATTTTACAGAAAAATTACAATATCGATGAGATTGTTATAGTGAAACATTTTTTGAAGATAAAATAACACACACTATGCTATTAATTATAGTTTAGAAATCAAAAAAACAACAATTTTTCGAATACTTAAACGTTTTGTATAAAACTTAAATGAGGGACGGTAACAGTTGTTAGGAAATGAACCAAAAAATCAAGCTCAATAAAGATTTTTCAATTTATATTTTTTCCTCACAAATTAATCGATTTGATTTGATTTTTTATTCTGTGAGTAGTAAATAAAAGTTATGAAATAACTCTTTTTTTTTTGTAGGCGAAAAATTAAAAAGTAAATACATATCCTTACTCGTTGAGTATTTTTCAATAATTTAATTTGCCATGCTTATTTTCACAGTTTTTGCGTAAAAAAATGTTTTTAGTCCAAGTTTTAGATATGCTTTTAGTTAGTCTTCAAAGTTTATATAATTCATTTATATTTTTCCGGATCCTAGGAATGCCGTGAAGCTATGTTGCGTGTTCACATTTGTAATTTTTCCTTGCCTTTTTGTGAACCTACATATTTTCATGTCGATAAGAAATTACGTTTGACAATTTTTAGTGTGGAAACAGAAATTTGTATGAAAATACATACATACAAACAAAAACATACAAATCAGTGTGTTGTGTCAGTGTATATTTTGTTAGGAATTCAGCTACGGTGGGATTGAAAGCCTATGGACATAACTTTCAAATTGTAAAATTTATCACGATACCTCATTCACACAGCACGTAGAATATTTTGAAAAGTGACGTTACATAGACGCCGTAAGCAAATGCGTTAATAGTACATACTATGGAAATATAAAAACATCTGTCGGATTCCACTATAGAGGTGACACTTAAATATATTTTCTACAAACACATGAGTGCATTCAAGTTTTTTTTTAACGGAAAGCAACGAAACATAATCATCTATCGAATATCCTAATTTACTATATACAAAGAGTTTAAAATATCATTTTGGCCTATAACTTCTTAGAAAATTGGTGAAAATTTGAATGAATGACTGTTGCTTCTTGACTAAGGTTTGGCATGTTTATAAAAAGTACACTATTAAAAATAAAACACCTATTTGAAAAATGATAATCGAACTTCTATTCAATCAGTAAGGAATTTACCGAATGAAAACGTATGCTATATTTAAAAAAATCTTTCAAAATTATATTTACATAGAAAAATAAAAGTTTTGACAATATCCGCATAATTTCTATTATACCTGTAGCCATTTGTGGACAAAACAAAGAGAAAGGGTTTTAGGTGCTTCAAATACCTCAATATAAAGTATTTAAAAAAAACCTTACATTTCGATTTATTTTCACTTTTTTCGGATGGATGATGCATTACGGTGGCTTAGTTTTAAAGTTCTGCAATGACCAGTTGAGTTAAATAATTAATTTTAAATTAGAACGGCACCAGAGCGATTTCTATATATTTCAAAAAAAAAATTGAAAAGTAAAATTTACCAACCAAGAAGCTAAAATTGTATGCACAATTTCTAGTCAAGGAAAGCGATTTCCTGTGTGTTAATTTCTACAAGAATTTTACAGTTCTACTTATAATTCTGAATTTATTCTGGAAGCGCTCTTAACCATAATTTTATAATATTAAATATTTTTAGAATGGCATTTTCCTTTTGAATTCATAAGGTCATTCTATAATACACAATTGCAATTACAGTCCTTGTTTATGCGAGGCTGAGTTGGCTGACAATTTGGTTGGAGTATGGAAGTTGTAATTGTCGTTTAGTATTGAGCACTTCAGAGTCAAAAGAAATCTTTTTATCTTCAGAAATTAAAGGCGGAATTGCGGAACCGCTAATTTCAGGACGAAACCTTTACTCGCATATTAAAATAATCAAAACTAAAAGTGAGTTTTTGAAAAAAGTGTCTACCAAAGTTAAAGAAATGCGCTGTTATTAATCAAATGTTTTTATATTTGTAAGTAAGTTGTTGTTGTAAGCATATAAACGACATTTAGAGAAAAAATTTTAAGAACACTGTGCTTTTGAAAATTAAATAAGCATTTATTGATCTGCATATCACAATTCAATACTTAAAGTCTTGACCACCGTCTCACCGTCAATTTACACTCTTCCAACTACATCAATGCTGAAGCCAAAACTGTTACTTCAATAATTTGTGTGATAATTTGCCGTAAGTAACTTTATTGACCGCAATGGTAGTGTCTTACTTTGAAAGTCAATAATTTCCGTGTAATAAACATCAATTGAACTGTGGTTAGAGCCCGCTATCGGTGGGCATATCAAATTCGCCGAAAGCAAAATTTATCTGTCAAATGGTTAATGGAATTGCCAAAGCATTGCATCCGCTACACACTTATAACAACAAGAAATATGTGTTGGATGTACACACCCACAACTGCGTATCCAACTACCCGCCCGATTACAGAGCCGAAAACCATAAAAAGATATTTACGTTGTTGCTGTTGCACTTTGTGGCTCACTTTAGCTATTTGCCACAGTTGATAGTCGCAGATAAATTGCTACTCAATCGCCATATTAGCTACTGTATATTTTTAAAATGCCATACATAAATTCATATATACTATACACAAGCGATTGCGCGTGGCTCGTCGTTGGCGTAACCAAGTTTCGTAGCCGATGTGTTGTACTGCCAATAAATTAATGTGACAAAATGGTTTTCGAACGAGTTTGATTGGTAGTCTTATAGGTAGTTTTGTAGCGCTCGCAGTTAACCTTTTCGCCTTCAGCGGTATTAATGGATATTTACGTATATACATATGTATTTGCGTCGGTGGACTTAATTGCTCTCATTTGTTGCAAGCTGATTACATTTTGAGCAATTAGATTTTAAGTGCACCCACAAGTGTAGCAGCGAATACTGGTGGGAGATGACATCACTGGGGATTGGTGAGTAAATAAAGTTAATATTCGTGTTGTAGTATTGACAGAAAAGTAAATAATATTTTTACAGAAATTATTTTCATAAAATAAGACTGGTTTAGTACCAGTCTTCAGGTTTAGAGTTGATACTACAAACGACCCACACATGCCAAGGAGAAATGACAGAAATTATAACATAAAGAACATCACTTCCATGCATAATGTTATTGTCTCGTTTAATACTTTTAACCTTTACTTCAACAACAATGCAAGCATAACCTCAAATTAGTGTTCTTAGTACCAAACAATTATACAGATTTAGAAAGAGTTATGTAACAATATCAGTAATTACTTAAAGAATTACGGATATGTATGTATTTATGAACATGTAGTAATTACATAACAGATAAAAGCAGTTTTAAATGTGGTTTCATTAGGGTGACGCCATTCATTAATAAAATTTTAAAAACAAAAACATAAGCGTTCTTAAAAGACATATCCAACTTATCAGAATTTTATACAATTGTTCTAAAGTATAAGATTAAATTTACACCGCGCCACTAATTTGTGTTTATTAGTCTTGTTAAAACTTTGTGTAAATCGAAATTTGGAAAACGAAACGAGCAAACCATTGTGTTGCCACACGAACTGATACAGCATCGTCTAGGTAAGTTTCACAAATTTCATTCGTGGCATTCTTCCCTTTATTATATTCACTAATTTTTTAACAGCTGTACCTTTTTTCTCAACTTCCCCGAATTTGACATTTTTTTGGTTAAATGAAGCTTAAATCTCACCTTTCCAACGCCATATGATATGCTACAATGTCATCGGTCTGGATACGACTGCAACGATACCTTTTGACAAATCACGAAAATACTTTTTCGACTACCCAATAGATGTGTCTCTTTCTTCAATAAATGAACCATCTTAAAGTGTGTATTTTCTTTTTCGAAAACTTCGCATTGTTGCATCTTCACTGTGACGTCGCACAAGTTGACTGCAACACGCGTTGCATGTTTTACGATCATTTATATTTTTCTCACTCAACATAAATTATAAAAAACATTAAAAATTATGTGATTTAAGATGTTGCTGCAGACAATGGGCAAGGCGTGAGAAAGAAGCAGCCGAAGATAGCATAGTAACATCGTTCGAGTGTGAATATAGTTGTGAGAAGTGTAGGAAAATTTAAGTGTATGAGGTCAGAAATTTTTTGTTGTAACATAAAATATTCTCTGTGGTAGGTCCCTAGGTAAAAACAAGAAAAAACGTTAACTTCGGTTGCACCGAAGCTAAATACCCTTCACAGGTGCATTTCTGTTAGTAACTATGTGTCTAGTTTGTATGGAAGCTATATGCTATAGTAACCCGTTCTGAACAAGTTTTTTAGAGTTTACATTGTTGCCTTAGAAAATAATCTATACCAAATTTCGTTAATATATATTGTCAAATGTGAAAGTTGTCCATACAAGAACTTGATTCCGATCGCTCAGTTTGTATGGTAGCTATATGCTATAGTTAACCGATCTGAACGATTTTCTCGAATATTACATTTTTGCTCTAGAGAATAATCTATACTAAATTTGGTGAAGATACATTGACAAATGCGAAAGCTTTCCATATGAGAACTAGATTCCGATCGCTCAGTTTGTATGGTAGCTATATGCTATAGTTAAGCGATCTGAACGATTTTCTCGAATATTATATTTTTGCTCTAGAAAATATTCTATATCAAATTTGGTGAAGACACAATGTCAAATGCGAAAGTTCTCCATATGAGAACTTGATTCCGATCGTTCAGTTTATATGGCAGCTATATGTTATAGTGGTCCGATATCGGCCGTTCCGACAAATCAGCAGCTTCTTGAAGAGAAAATGACGTTTGCAAAATTTCAAAAGGATATCTTAAAAACTGAGGGACTAGTTCGTATATATACAGACAGACGGACAGACGGATAGACAGACGGACATGTCTAAATCGACTCAGCTCAACATACTGATCATTTATATATGTACATACTTTACAGGGTCTCCGACGCTTCCTTCTGGGTGTTACAAACATCGTGACAAACTTAATATACCCTGTTCAGGGTATAATAAGTACGTGTAAAGACATAAATAAATGTACACTAGGTGCCGGCAAATTTATTTTTTGAAAAACAAAGATAGTTTTATAAGCAGTATAACTAAATTATTTGGGAATACTTTTTTTCTTAGTTCTACAACTTTAAGTCAATTAGTGTCCACAGTTCAAGTGGCGCCTTATTTATGCTTTATATGGATTACACTTGCCAAACTTTTTAGCACAGATGGCTTTATCTTGCCGAGGCCAGCTCGAACACCTTTGATTATTGACAATTTTATTTCATAAAGCGTAAGACCAGTCTATGACTTAGTACACAACTTAAAGGTAAGATTAAATATAAAATTATAAAATTTCAATGTATCCAATTCTGAATGTTTTTACATATCAATATTCTAAAAATACTGCCAAAATTGTTAAATCTACGAAAAGACTCAGATAAAGCTATTATAAGGAGATGTAAATTTAATCAGAGATAATGAGGATTACAAAACAAATTTATTCAATTGCAACTTTTGACATTTCGAGAAATTATTGGGTTTTTCTATATTATAATCTTATGCTATTTTCTCAAAACATTTTTTTCTTCTGCAAATATGAAAATCTAGAAAATCTAATGCTGTCAGATCTCGCTGTGAAATTGCAAATAAAATTAATATTAATGAATTAGGCAGAAATTAAGAATCAATAAATATGTATACCTTATAAATAAATTCAACTGATAAATAAATATTATCAAATAAACAACTTTTGAAAATCAGCAAAGCCATATTTATTTCTGTGAGTTAATAAACACAACCAATATACTAATATTTTTTCATATAAGCACATATTTATGTGCATAATATTTTTCTAGTCTCTGACTCAGTAACAAATCACAATAATTTACAGCTTCAAAATTCGCCTGCAACGTAAGCAACATACGAAAGACTTAAGCTACAAACTCGATTCCATGTGATTAATTTATTAAAATGTGCAAACGAGTGCCATAGGTTGCACTGCGCAAAAATATTATGAGAAAACAACAAAAGCAACTGTCAGTAAATTTCATACGTAATTCAAACCGGTTTCGTCAGACACTCTAATGGGACAACTTGAGCCCCGGCACCGTCAACGATGTAGTAGCATTCTGCATTGACTGGCGTCACATTGTCTCCGCTGCCATCATAATCTCGTCAACATGTTGGCGTCTTGCAAAAAGTCCCACAAACGCAAGAAGGCAGTGCTACGACCCAACCATATCTACGTACTTTTGTTTCTGTGTGCGTGTTTGTGTTGCGAGTGTCGCTTTTAATCGCATCAGACGGATTGGCTTCATTTAAGCATAACTAAAAAGGTTGTTTGAAGTAAAGAGGGATTAATTACTTGTCATAAAGTAACACAAGCTCAGAGTTCCGCTCATTTTATGTAAGCAAACGTATGTATCTATAATTATATCACATAATTAGTTGAGTTATATAATGACTTTAAAATAGCCTTCTATAATTTCCATTAAAGAGATATTATTATTTTCACAAACAAAGAAATGTAAATAAGGCTGCCAGTATATATTGTTGAAAATCGGAGTGGTTTATTTCATTTCAGATATAATAATTTTCATAGACCCCCTCCAGCAATATCTAATTAATTTCATAAGCACATATCCAGTCAGCAGTTTGTAGCTTGTGTTGTTATAGCAAGCCGTGGCGACGTCGGTGTATATTGTGATGTAGAAAGAGAACTTCTTTACGATGAACAGTACCATTTATTTTGCCATTCGCTGCCGAAATGTGAACAATTTTCGATAAAGATATTGATAGTTAAATATACTGCTTAAATCAAATACGGAAGTCATCATAGGTTACCGCTGATTATTTTTTCTTATCCAATATTTCTTTCTTAATATGAACCAAACGGTCTTTGAGATGCCCAAAGTCTTTTCCACGATCAGTCGGAGGACTGTAGATAAAGGATATCGATTGTTCTTATGTTGTCTCAGTTCAAGACACTTCGTAGTATAAATCAAAAAGCGCATTAAATAAATTTTCAACGAACGCCACAGAAGCAAACGAGTTCCCGTATGCGGGAAACAAATCTGGAAGTCATCAACCTATATTAGCTTCTTCCATTTTTCTAAAATTCGCGGGTACGCCTGCCTGCACATATTATAAAAATAAAACTAGTCCGCTTCGACCAACACAGAGACATTAAGCTTTACTGAACTCCTTTTTGCGGCTACTCATTTTAGATAACATGCCTTACTAACTCTTAAAACCTCCCGTCTGAAAACATTATTTTTTTTTAAACAGCTGTTCAGTTTCAACAGAATTGATACAAAATTCTTTTAGATTATGCGCACCTAATACTTTGTAGATAACTGTCGAAATCGACTGGACATAACCTAAATTAATTTGAACAAAATTGTTAGTAACAACTTTTATCGTTAAATTGTCAACATTTTTCTATATTGCCAACGAATTTTCTGCAAATTAACGATAAACACCTAATCGACCTCTTAGCCACAGCACATTGTGTCCAAACTCTATCTGCGCATTCTTTGTAAATTTATTTCGGCTCACCTGTCAGCAGCCCACGCATTTGCATATTTGCACAAATATACGCCAAAATAGAAAACAAACGGAAAACTGAGCACCGTGTTCAATGTATTTAAGGTTGCACCGTTGTTGCTATCGCCCATGTTGTCACCTTATCGTTTTCATTACGCAGATTTTACTAGCTTTTTTGTTTATTTTCAATTGTTAACGTTGAAAAGTGCACAACCACAACCCCTCAACTGCCTCTGTACAAGATTTGGGCCGAATAGCTGACGAACTGTTGTTTGCACGAAATTTTCCAATTAAGCTAACTTGCACCTGCATAACCAAAATTCAAGAAATAAATGAACACAAATTAGGTAATAATTCGCAGCTATTGACTGTCCACAAAGAAATACTTAGGTATGTGAGAGTGTATATACGAGAGTGGTCAGATAAGTGCTTCGTCTGCAAGAAGATAAGTAAATTTGTGGAAAAATGTCGATTTATTTCTGAGAGACTGTTTCTTTTGGCACGGTACAGCTAACGGAGCGATTGGTCAACTTCTTCAAGCCGTTTGAGAAATAAGTTTTCTGATTAAATAAAAAGTTGACCACCGTGATAAAAGATTACGTGATAAGCCCGTTGGAAAAAGAAAAAATATGTATCAAGCCACATTTAGGATATGCCGTGAATATGGCAGCAGTTCGTAGTTCAATTCGACTAAAATGGCTCTGGGGCGGCAAAAGTGTGAGTCATACTTCAAATGAAATACAGGATCGAGTTGATCTAATAATATAGTCTCTGTAGATTATATGAGCGTTTTGCCTTTTTCCCAGACAATGTTGCTTTATCACCTTTCCAACTATCTTATCAGCTCCTCCTCCGCTTCTTCGAAGAAGGTTCTCCAGATAAATGATGATGAGATGATGTTCATTAGGCTATGGTGCATACAGTTGGTTTAATGTTTCGTCGAAGATCACAAAACGATAAATAAGCTCAAGTCTAAGTAATTTTCAATCGTCAGTATTATAAATCGTCGACTTTTTTCTTATATTATATTGCCTTTTGCCATGTTTTTTTTTTTTAAATCCTCAGTCGAAAATATTGGTCTACAACTTTGCTTCCGCCATTTCCCAATAGATGTCTCTAAGGCCAAACACTGGTCGATTAAATCGTTTTATATCGATATTGGACATTTGTATCAATACTAACCCAACAAAATATTTGTAGAGATCTGTTTGCATCCCACACTTATTCTCAACTGAAAATGTCACTTTTTGAGCCGAATTCTCAACATTTGTGGGAAATTTTTCTTTTCTTTTTTAATTCCAAGAAAAGTGCGGCTGAGGACCCGTCCAGACCTTACTGAGGCTGACACATACATAGATAATACAATTACTCTACTACTACCATCTATGTGACTTCTATTAGGTACGTAGGTTGCTATATATATTTCTGGTCTAGGCAACACTAAGTGTTGCCAGGTGCAATCTGACATTTCCATTCGAAAGTTTGACACTTTTTAGCATAACATCACTCAGAACGTTTTGTCATTTAATCGTTGAATTAACTCGTGAACATTTTCGTGCCATCATTTTTCACAACGTTCGACGTGGATTATCACGACAAGAGTGCATCGATGAACTAAAATCTTTGCATGACTATGAAGCACCATCCTATAGCACTGTGAAAAACTGTTACAACGAACTCAATCGTGGCCGACGCTCGCTCAAAGACGAATTCCGCGAAGGTCGTCCAAGAACAGCCCTTGTGCGAGAAAACATCGATGCCGTACGTGAACTGATAATGTAAGACCGTCATGTAACATACCTTCAGATAGAGGCATGCCTATGCCTTTCTCCCACCAGCATACATTCGATATTGCACCTAGCCGGTAAAAAAGGTTTGTTCTCGTTGGATCCCGCACAATTTGACAATCGCTCAAAAAAAGGCTCGTGTGGATTGGTGTAAAGAAATGCTGAAAAAATACGATCGCGTTGCTTCAAAAGAGGCTTGTAAGATCGTCACAGGTTACGAATCATGGATCTATGCGGATGAGCCCGAAACAAAACAGCAATTGACCGTGTGGGTCTTCCAAGACGAGCCAAATCCAACGAAAAAAAAACATTTCCGTTGATAAATATGCCTATTTTCATTATTAGGCCAGAAATATATATAGCAGCCCTCTTATTAAAAAGATATAGATTTTTTGTAAAGCAACTTGTGTTAGTTCACAAAAAACTGGATCATAAAGCTTTTCGTGTGTTAATTAAGCATTGCTTTTTGAGGGAATAAGGGAAAACACTTTTGGACCGTTTTTATACAAAAGCCTTAAATTTACAAAAAAAAACGGCGAAAGCAAAGTTGTAGACCTAATATGATTAATCCGATTCAATAAAAACTTTGTCAGTAGCCGTCAGTGAAACTGAATATACTACACCATATTAAATTTCCATTTCGACAGTGGTGCCATCGAGCTTTGCAGTTAACTTATTATCCTCTCGAACCACCCTCGTTTGGAAATATGTGTTGAGCAACGCGACGCCGCGTCAATTCACTTGCATTATTGAACTATCGATTGTAAGCGGCTGATAAAGTCGCGGCGTGTGCAATTTCTCGTACAAACTTATCGAGTATATGACCATAAGGCGCTGACTACCTGCCGCGGTGGTGCGCACGCGTGCAACTTGGGCGCCCGCTGTTGCCGATGTTGATTAGATAAACAACATTCTAGCAAGTGCGCCGATAAAAACAACAAAAGCTCGTACAAAAGCACCAGAAAAACTCATTCAGACACATATAGTAGGCATTCGCATGTATGCAGCCATTGACAAATTAAACAAACATTTAACTCTTTATGATGATTAAAGACAGAGCCGTGAATTCATCGAAACTTGTACTTGTTTGCCGATGTTGCGGCCGTGCTACTCAACTGTGCTGAGCGTTGAACACGATGGTTAGCCCGTGGGGATAGACATGTCGCGGTTTCGGATTCCGCTGTATGCGAAAAATAAATTTGCTGGTGTAATATTTGCTAATGCCGCGGAATGTGACTGCGTGTCTGTCCGTCGCTCGAACTAACTGCATGTGCGACTATTTGGTTACCGCTATTTTGGCATTTCGGCAGGTTGAGTGCGGTGTTGTTGCTTTCGTGCTCGCGGCGCTATTATTTTTTATTGGCACAAGCGGCAATTCATTTGTGTCAGCAAATCTTGTCGCATTCACGCCATTTTGACGCGAGCGTTGCAATAAAATCAGGGCACGCAGAATGAAGTGGTTGTCATGTTGCAAGTATCAGTTTCACATATACTTGTATATACATATGTGTGTTGAGTTTTTCTTTCGCTTTCATTTGGATGTGGATTCGTTTCGAGTGAACACATTTATTGGAGGTCGCCTTTTTTGCAACAAAAACTTACGAGATTTTGCAAGTAAAATAGGTAAGGATCAATTTTCGATTGGAGAATTATGGTTTGAAATTTGGAGTCAAAGGCACCAAAGTGAATAAAGGTAGGTTGTGGAGAGTGATTAGCCTGCTTAATAAACGCAGTTGCTCACAATTCGCAGATTGCCCTTCCACCATTCTCTGTCGCATCAGATAAATTCACATTGAATCAGTTAAAAGCTTTTGACGCTACCACTACGTTCTTAGTCACTTAGTTTGTACAGCTAAAAAGTTACTTCGATCGGTATGATAAGTTTTACGATTGCTTACTCGTATATAAATCTATTTTATTTTGTGACCTTGTCATGACTCACTTCAGCACTATTTAACAGCAAACTTAATTTGATATCGATGCCTTGTTATTCAACAAGGGTGCCAACTTCAAAATCGGTGTCAACTTTTTATTTTTGAGTATCGCACAGTTACATTTCGGCGGAAAAAATAGGATTTTTCCACTTTTCAATTTCAAAACTTTAATGATTTTGTTTTGTGTGTAAGTTTATAGCTATGGCTTTTCGTTTATTTTTTAGTGAAAATATAGCACCTACTTGTTTATAAAAAAAGATTATTGAAATTGGCAAAGTAAGCTAATTTTTATAATTTTTCAAAAATTGTACTAAAGAATATCAACTTTTCATTTTTTGATGGAAAAAAAACTTTATGTGCTTCGCCTTGCTTAGCCCTCTTACTATAAAAAAATGAAAGTTCCGAGTCTGTACTTTCAATTAAAAAAAAAAAAAAAACAACCGCCAATTACCGTCCCTTTTAGTAACATCGATTTTAATTTCCACAAATACTGATGTCTTCAACAGACTTCTTATAACATCGGATCCTTACATAAGTAGCTTAAGGCGTCATTCGAACAAAATTTCCTTAGAACTAGATCCCACTGTTAAAGATATGGTGCTTGCATAATATTACAAATAAAAACTGACACAATTTTTCGCCTGTTACATATTCAATTAAAACATTGCATATTATATTGGATTTTTATCAAGGTAAAGATATAAATAACATCACTTTGCGTTTAAGTTTAATTTTTTTTCATCAGGAGAACTCAATTAAGAAGTGTCCCGAATTTCAAGTCCCTAGGTCCAAAAATAAAAATTTTGGCAATTGCAGTTATATGGGAGGTGGGTGTGGCAGTGAGCGGTTTTCCAAGATTTTTTCAAAATTTTTTAATTTAGTTCAGTGAGGTGTCCTGCTGAGGTCTGAGAACGGAGAAAATTGTTTGACAATCACATATGAAGAATGCGTTGAATATGAAAGGAAGTCAAAGCATAGCTCATACAATTTTGCCATCATTTGCATTGATTCGTTACACGATCAGCCGGCCCAATAATTTTTACAAAGATTTGCATACCCTAATTATCATAACGATACTAAAACACATTTTTGATGTCTTCAAAGTGACAGATATAACGATCAGCTTCATTGTGCGGCTACCTGAATCATTTTATGACCCTATAATTTTATATATGCCCTATTTAATAGAATAACTTTAAGTTTGTTTTCGAAAAAAATATTTTGATATTATTATTAGTTATTCCTACATCCACTCCTATCTGTTGACATTTAGAATTTTCAGATATTCTCTTTTCAGATTGTGTTTATATTTTTGTATCAATTTACTTTTTAAACTTTCACCTGCTTGTTAGGTCCTTCTGGCAACAAGTAAATATAAGAAAGTCTAGAAAGCTCTCCGCCTTCCTCCGAAGTTTTTTGAAAGAAGACAAAGTATAACCTATTTCTTCCCTTTTGACTTTTCCACATTTACGGGAGTAATACTGAAACACCTCGGATCTTACAATTGCATTAATGGAAGTAATAGAATTCTATTAATAGAATACACACCAATTGGACATCTCTTTTGCACGAATTAGTACACCAATTCACAACTTCGCTTTGGAAGAAAACATCCAACATCCTCTCTAGACTCCACTACAGCTATTGCTTTAATAAAAGATTAAGGTTTTTTCCAATACCAATCCAATCTCATATACATATATTTTTTTTTTGACAATAAAATGTGTAAATTATACAAATTTTTAGTTAATTTAACACTAATTTAAATAGTTTATTTAAAAATTTTCCTAAATAATATATTAGCCATTCAGAACACCTCCACCATATCTGTGTACTTTAGGCGTCACAACGGTTCGCGCTCCGCCGCCGACATCAGGAAAAGAACTCCCGGCCAGACCTGCCAAAGGACCAAACAGTAGACCCCATGGTAGTTGAGGTCTAAAATCGGCACCAATAAAAAGCACTAAAAAGAATGCAGAAAATTACTAGGATAGTAAAAATCGGTTTGTACTATTTTATTAAAATTGCATGAAGTTACTTGCTAGAAACAGTACTGCAAAAGCTATAGTGCTGAACCGGAACATGTTTCGCTGTTGATAACTCCAACAAGAATTAGCTAACTAATTTTTTTTTCACTATGTTTAGAGCAAAACTTTGTTGGCAAAAGTTAGCCAAAAACAACAACATGCTAACTGCAATAAACTCTAAACTAGGTGTTTTTTCTAACAATTTTAAGCGTAAAGTAATTGAAATTTATTGCATAGTAGACATAAGCAAAGTTCCTTATTTATACCAGTCTACCGGCAAGCTATGGTTTCTCATTTTAGAATGCGCTTTCAGGCACGGGTGCGAGCACTGACCTATGTACATATGTAAAGCCTTTTCCAAAAAGTGCACAAAATTTAATTGAAATAGCCATAAATACATCAATTAAACACGTTTCAGTAACTATAAATTAACTAAACGAAAGTAGGACATAAAACACATATAGAACACCTCCAACACACGTTCAGAACATTCTCCATTTATTTTGTAAACCTCTTTAACTGGCATTTCGATCATCAATAGATGACGCCAACGTCAACTGAAGCTCTTTTTGAAATGATTGTTTTAGTAAAATATCGGCCGTTACTGAATTACGGCGGAGTGTATACCAAAAGACGATTTCACGACATCCACGCAGTGACTCTTTTTGAGACTGGGACAGTCTAAGTATCAAAGTCACAAGTCCATCAAATTCTAGACTCTATTTGAACCAAAATATCTGATTGCCATTCACTTAGTAGTGGCAAGAACCGATTCTTTTACATATGGCTCAAACAGCTCACGACTTCGTATGTGGTACAGAGGCAGGGACGATGACAACAACTTATGAGTCGACGTTGCGTGTTTTCGAGAGAAAGCTTCTGCGAAAGATTTATGGTGCTTTGCGCGTTGGCCACGGCGAATATAGCATTCGATTAAACGAAGAGCTGTATGGGATATACGATGATATTGACATAGCTCAGCGAATTAAAAGGTAGTGGCTGCGTTGGCTAGATCAGGTCGTCGGAATGTACGAAGCCATTCCAGTTCTGAAAATTGTTGACACAGTACTGCCGGTTGAAGCAGAGAAAGACCTACAGTACACTGGAAAGACCAAGGCAGTATTTGAAGGATCTTTAGCTCTCCTGCTTTTATAATATTTTATCTTTGGAAAAGCAGTGGAAATATGTTAAATGTATGATCATATCTACATCTAAGGCCTAAAGCTTAAAAATAAACCACGTCCAGCTCAGCGCAAGCATTCCGCGTTGTAATTTGTCACATAGTGAGTAACTGGTTCTTGTGGCACGGCTTTCAGGCATGTCAATTTTAAAATCGTCGTAAAAAGGACAATAGCACAGAAACTCTTAAACAGAAAAAGAACTTTTATCAGTGATCAATTGAGACTAGGATCTCAGTGACTGTCGAGATGGTACACGCGTGGGTACAGCCAATTAACGTCGTTAAATTGCATTTTATTGCAAGCTGCTGATATTCTAAAAAGAACACATGCTATGTTAGTTGACGGTCCAATGAACAAACATAAACACAAAGAACACACCCAAATCCATCCACGTACCTGTACATACATACATTTATAAAAATAGCCAACAATACAAAGGAGAAGCGTCGACTCAAGTACAGGTGACTCCACCGCCGACTTTGAATTGATTATTTTCCACAAAGTTGCAGCACGTTAGTGGCGCTGTGGTGCACCACCCATAGTTTAAAAGGTAATTTTTGAATTTTTCTATTTTTATGTTTTGCCCTTCTCACTCTCAGTTGGCTATCTAATTAATGCACAACATGTTGCCGTTTCGCTAAAATAAGGGCTTAAAGATACTTACTTGCACCAATAGCCCCAGCACTAAAGTATATAAGTGCCACCCAGAACCTGTGAAATCAACAGCGACGGCATTGACGGCGACTTCTTCTATCTATATACATACAAACCATTTGTGTATTTTTACGATTCTCTACTGCAGCTCATTTGCTTGTGGAATAATTCTTTTTTCCTTTTTATATACTTTTAGTAACTCAAACCGTCCCGCAATTTAGAGACATGCGCAGACGTGCTTGTGTCGGCTGATGATCAGCTTGAAACCTTGTCAGCGTCACTTTACTTTGAGAAATCCAAAAAGCTAACAAGTTGCCACAGTTTAATGACTATATAGTACTTTGTATGTATGCGTCAAGCTGTGTAGATATATATTTTTTAATTTTTACTCGGAACTGATTTTTCACTGTCATGGCTCTCGCGACGGGACAGAAGCCAAACACCAATTTGATTAACTTGTTGGACAACTTCATCTCGTTGATGTGGAAAGTGCTTCTTCTTGTTATTGTGGGCAAAGCACTCAGTCCGGACCAATGACAGCGCCTAAGTGAAATGAATATTGTTGTCAGTGGTGTTACTGGGGGCTGGTCGATGGCATAACTGGTTGTTGTTGATAAGATCGTATAGTGCGGTTAACATAGTGAACGACGTAATTGAGACCATTCGCCAATGCGTGGGAGTACGGAAGAAGAAGAAGCAGCAACAGTCATTTGATGTGATTTTTTATTTTCGCTACTAATTAAAATTTTTGTTTTCCTGCTTTTATATTAAAAATTCTTGGAATTTTAACGTTATTCTGGAAGATAAATATGTCGCACCTCACTGCATGTAGTTGACTTTCTACCGAAAATATCATTCAATCTGTAACATTTATTATTAAAACGCGGAGAGAACCATTTTCTTACTTAAATGTACCCTTGTGTCTTCAATAGATAAAATCGGGCTAATACTACCTTTTTGCTCCCATACAACAAATATATGAGTCTCAAACTTCCGGTTAGCTTTACATAGTATATGTCGTTCAATATGTAAGATACGTTAGGGAAACTAACAGTTCGTTTAGCACTGGATATACTATAATTTGGTGCTAAAAATGCTTAACACCAGTTCATAAATTACCTCAGCTTCCATATACTATATATTATATAATTGTTGTTTTCGCCTTTGTTTTTCAAAGGCTTACGCGTAAAAATAATGCAATATTTCGTCGTGTTTAACCTCATTTTTGAAGGATTAAACTGAAACTAATTAAAATAAGTACTTGCGTTTAAGCTTTTAATATATATAGTGACATCTCAGACCTGATTTAAGATTTTAGATTTAATTTTGTGTGTTCCACAAGTTGCTAGCACTGATGCTTTGAAAAGAGCAAGTAAAAACGAACTTATTGAAAATTTACTTTCTAGTCTGTAAACTATGACGTTCTGCTTAAGAGCCGGTTTAAATAGTATGGTATCTCAGTAAATACGTGGAATGTTTTGTTTAAGCTATCCGAGAAGCATTTACTATAGCTGTCTGAGAGGGTACGTCCCAAACGTTTTCATTCGATCGTCACATTAGTAGCAACGGTCGATGAACCGTATAAGCCGTTGCCTGCAATGCAGTTTCTAAAAGGAAAAAAAAATTATATTAACACAATAAAATATTTTTTGCATCCAAACAACAACAAAAACTGCGGTTATTGTAACAATAGCTTCGTTTATGTTACGCTCTTCTTCATCGATAATTTCAAGCTCGGACTCTTTGAAAGGATGCGATTAACTGTACTACCCCTGGTCGTAGCATCCGATAAGCTCGATTGCTGCAGAAGCATGCCGAGCTGCTAAAACGTCAGAAACCAGGGAATGCGGGGAAGATGATGGTCGTTGAGTGGTTGGGTTATTTGTACGAGTATAGTATGAACACAATCGTGTTGCGCTAATGCTAGCGCTGGTAGGATCATTTGCCACCACCACCAGCCGTTGCTGACCGACGTCTGCCTCCTCAATAGGTCATTAGCATTGCTAAGTGTCTCCACTGAAAATACATAAATTAAAAAAAGAACGTAACAAATTGCTTTTCAAACAACTTAACAAAATAATTGATAATTGAATCGAAAAAATCTTAAAATGAAGTCAGCGCAAAAATTGTGTGGTTCACCTAATGTTTTGATATTGGAAAAGTTTATTTCCAATTTCAACCAGTTAAATCGCAACAATGCGTAAAAAATAACAAAATGCTTTACGAAATATTCACGTTTATGATTAAAAGTGTTAATTTACAATCAGCACTCATTTAGGCAAGTAGTAATTTAGCTGTCAATAGAATTTAAAAAAAAAATATTACATATAACATATTTATGTTCAAGAGTTACAAAGAGCAGCAGAAAACATAGAAATATATACATACACAAATATTTTAAATAATCGAACAAAGGCAAAGGCAAGATAAAGAAAAAATTCTATGAAATATTGGTTCACATTTATTATACAAATACATGGTTGTAAGTGTGTATCTGTATTCCATCATCTGCGCATGCAATTCACACAATTGAAAGCCAACCAACACACATTTGTTAGTTTTACCTTAATGATGCTGGCATTTTAAGTGTGGCTCCGTCAAACAGACGAGTCACTTCATTATGGGACTGATAATTATTTGTGGGTTTTAAAGTCCTAACAAATGAGTTTGTGGCGAATAGGCAGGTGGCGGATGTGGCTTTTTCTTGCTATATAGTGATGTATGTGTGCATATTTATTTATTTCAATATTTATATAACACATATGTATATATATTTTTTTATTCTCATGTTTACACATTACACATAAAAAATATTAAGCACAAACTCTTTTGAATATTATACACTAAATATTTTACAAATATGTGTAATTTATGGTGTATACCCGAAATCATTGCCTACAAGTTAATTTGGCTAAAATATTTCCTGGATGAAAAACTTCGGAATACCTTTTCTTCTGAAAACCCGAAATATTAGCATAAACATAAGTTTCTAATTCTGTAGCCAAAAAAGTACTTTTTCACAACTCAACTCAATCATTTATTGATTCCAATAAAAAAGAATGCAAAATAACACAATTAGCAATAATTGGCTTTGTAAGCGATTTAAGAAACATATACTAACGCCATAAATACATTTTAAATGCAAAATAATTGCTTTGAGTAGGAGTCAGCCAAATCGGTATGTTAATTAACACACCACGAATGACACAAGTGTTAACTATGGACACCCCCGACTTGCTTGTTGGTTAAATTGCAACATAAAAACAACAACGAATAACAATATTTATTTTTTTATTTTTATTCTTTACTTTTCCAACTTCATGCGCATGACACGTTTGCGTTTCTAATTAACACGCAAAATCCGCCTATCAATAAACAACAACGTGCAAACGCCGTTAAACACGCTAACGTACGCGTTACAAAAACAATAAAAGCAAATAGTGAAGCGCGAAAAAATTTTCGCAAATCACAAATATTAAATGACAGCCGGAAAATTATAGAAAAATTAAATATTTTTTATAAAAGACAGGCAGGCAGCTGTTTTTGATTTTTGCCAAAAAAATTTGCATTTTCCATCATGTGTTCGGGAAAATTATTCATTTGGCATGCCGCATGTGACAAGCACACAAAAATATTTACCGCCTATTCGCATGCTATTTAAGACAGATTTCTTAATTTTGCGATGGAGATATGAGCACAATGCGCATGAACACATACACACACACACTTATATTTATATTTATATGTATTTTATTATATTTTATTTTATTTTTTTTCTATAAAAACCAGTCGTCACATTATCTCGGAAGTGGGTGTGCATAAATAACGCCAGATGCGTTTTCCGATAACCACGTTTTTGTAGTTGTTGTTTGTTGTTGCATTTTATCGCTGCCTGACTTTTTCGACAGCGATTGCATGCTGCTGCCAGACTTGTTGGCGATTTTGCAATTAAAATTCTTTGCAAATGTTTTTGTTGTTGTTGTAATTTTTCTGGAAAAACAGGTTAAATAACTGTTTTGTTTTTTTTTTTTTTTGTTTTGCATTAATAAAACTAAGTTTGTATTATGTTTTTGTAATGCCATGAAAAGCAAAGCTAATGGCTTCAGAAGCTGCAATTATAGCAGCGAGAAGTGAAATAATTTATTGCTTGGAGTTTGCATAGAGCCATACATAGACACATACACATGCATAGATTAATTAGTAAATGTTTTTCCTGCACAGCAGTAATCTTCGAAATCAATTAGCGAAAGCTGCGCGATAATAAAATATATTAATTAATAATGTTCACTGGACATATACATAGACATACTATGTAGTACGTATATAAATACATACAGATATTCTTAGTAAATTGAAAAAGAGCTCACTAGTAGAACAATAGGGTATGAGCACCATACTGTGATTGTGAGTATAGTAAATTAGATATGGCCTTAATTTTTCTTTAGATAAAGATATATAAGCAAAATTTAATGATTAACATTAAGAAGTAAAAAACGAATTTTTTTGAACGTAATTTTCTATTATTATTTTCTATTACAAATAAAGTAACAAATAATCTTCATATTTCTAGCTTCTTAATATTTACCATTAATTTTAAGAGCGATTGCTTTTTTAACTACGATCAGCCTTTAGTTAATTTCTGCCAAGAACCTATATTGTGTCGTACAAATAATTCTTTAACTTTTTCTTAGGTTGATGGTTTTTTACGAGTTTAGTAAATGATATACTGATGACTATAAATAAATATTGAGACTATTCAGATCATCTCACAGCAGTATGTTCGTACAAATTAATCAAGCCAATATTTCGACTTCCCAAAATTAATATGTTTCATACTGCGTGCAACGAGTGGTATGAGTAACTTTTGAATAGATAAACTGAACATAGCTATGTAATTCCGCAGAATTTCAAAATAATACACATTATGACAAAAAAAATTGTAAATAAGACGAGTAAGTTATTCAACAATATTTATTTTTCAGCCTCCAAAAACCTTTCTTAAGGGGGCAGCCTGCTTTAAAGGCTTCAAAAATCGATTTTTTGAGAACTTTTCTGGGAGGGTAAGAAATAATTTATTAAAGCGAAGTTTCTAGAGTTTATAGTTATGTATTTAAACATCATCACAAAATTTTTGGATGTGAAATCTTTTATATTCTGCCTTTTGGAAGCAATTGAAAGATGCATTCCGCATGTGCATTTGTCAGAGGCGGGCAGGATTCAGGTCTCAATTTATATCAAAAACAAAAAATTCAAAGAGATTCATATTTGTTAATAACTTATGTTCAAGTTAAACTAGGAAAATTTCAAAAAAAAGTATAACATTTTACATTTTTTTTGAAAAAATGTGGTTTTTGACCCAAAAAAAAATTACTGTATTTTGTTTAAAAATATGTTCAAATTTGACTTTTCTCAGTATTTTTAGTTTAAGTAGAAGATAATTTAAGTCCAAAGATAACAAACTTTGCCCCAATTCCATATAAAGTTTAGTTTATTTTTATCCTGCCCGTCAATTAAGAAAACTCGTAAAAATGAAAAACCGAGAAATCGCGCGTCAAAGTTTTCTCTTTCTGCCCAAACGCTCATATATCTGCTAGACTCTCGGTCACTATTTCCCTACTAGCTTCGACAATATTTCGAATTCCAATATATAACCTTGTGGACATATCCTTAGGTAATTTTTAATAAGATTTAAGCAAAATGAAAAAAAAATAGACTTTTGGAAGCTTCTAAAGAAGGCTCCCATTTAAGCAGTTTTTAGGATGAAGTTCAGCTCCTTTAACGAATTTTGTTTTATCTCTTCAATCGAATGAAAACGGGTTCCACTCCGATAATTGTTGACTTGTTTTCATGTCGAGTACGAACTCGTTTCGTACCCAAAATCATTTGAACGGACTCCCAAGGGATGTCGAGCTCTTTTGTCACGTCTTTAACATTTACCTGACGACATTCCCCCACCATATCCTTCACTTTTTTATTTTCGATTATTTTCATCAGATGAAGAGGGTGAAAGTTGTCCAAAACGAGCCATGTCTTCAACGATCTCTCGACAGTCTTTTAAGTATTAGCATCACTCGTGGGCTTGTGTTTTTGATAAAACTGAATCACCGTGTGCATTTCCAAACATTCGCAACGATTCCGTATACAAAATTTGGTTGGAAATACAAAATTTGAGACAAATTCTTTGCTCGACTTCTTTATCCATTTTAAAATTTCAAGAACTGCCTGTCATTGAGTAAAAGTTAGAGGCTGGCATAAAAACTATGTCTTACCCAACTGCGATTTTATTTTCCGGCCAACAACAAAATATTTATTTTTTCAATAAGTAATCACCCTTCGGATGGCCATTGCAAAGCTTTTACTTTATTCTTACTATGGAAAATCTGCCCATATACGGATTCCAAATTGTTTCAAATTTGTGCTGCATGAGTCATCCATTAATTCATTCTAGACATTAGCTAATGTCCAAGAGAATAAAGAGTAAAATATTAAGACCTAAAAATTCTTTACAACTTAAACGTTGATTCGGTACCAAAGTGACAGTAATTACAGTTTAATGAAATTCACCTGAAAAAGCGTCACAAATGACATAACTTGTTTGGCTACATTTCGTAGTGCGGCAATTTGAGGCAAACGATTTTAAAATCAAAATCGCAAGATAAGTAAGGGTCCAATAAACCAAAAAAATATACATTAGACCAAAAATTATGCAAGAAAAGGACTTTTAAAAATAACACAAGAATTAATTGAAGCAAAATAACCTTACCAAAACACAGCGAAGTATACACGTGCAACGGCAGCAATAATGACTGCGGCATAAAAAATGTTATTGTTGTTATTGGCAATACCGACGAGAAAAAAATCTGATCAATAAATTTGTGAGCAAAAAAATCGAAGAAAATCAAACGAGACGAGAAACAACTACAGGAAAGTGGATTATTGAAATCCGCCAAGAATTTTATTTTTTTTGCTCATATTTTGTACGTGTGGCATGTGGCAATGAGCGTGCAAATTTTATGTGTGTGTGTGTGTGCGATGCACGTACACAGTTGCCGTGTTATGATTGCAACATGACCCACAGCAAAAACCACAGCAGTGGTATCGCACAGTTGCAAGAGTGTGTGTTCGCTGTTGTTATGGCGATAGCGATGACGCTGCAGCTGAATAGCGCGAACTACTCAAGTACCCGTGCAACCTAGCCGCACAGCAGCGCAGAAAGCAAGAGTGCCAGCTTGGCAATTGGTGTTGCGCACCCGCTGGCTAAGCGTTGTGCGACGAAGCGTCAAAGTGGCAGCTATCGACACTCTGAGCCTCTTGTTGTTGGCATTGCGGCGTCCAGGCCGCTCGGGGCGATGATATTGGATAGCTGTCGCGCTGACTGCTAGGTTGGACGCTTCGCCGTGCGAATGCTGTTGGCACGTTGTTTGGCAAGTTGCAACTTGCAAATTGGCGTGTGGCATGCAGTGAACTATATTTCTACTCATTCTTTGGTTTTATTTTCTGGTTTGCCTAGACTTGGCAGAATTTTACTTACTTAAGTTTAATGAAGTTGCAAAGCGTTTCGAAGCAGATCTTATCAACTTGCCACTTGCTACTGGCGCTTTTACGAATTGTATAATTCTTATGCAACAATTTTGCAGATTATTACGTAAGTGTTCTTATGCGCCGCGTCGCTGCATTGAACGAACGCATGTGTGGTCCATGAGCACACCAAATAGCGAAAAAAAGTTAGCATAGTTCACAATAAAATAAAATAAAACTTAAATCAGTTCACAACGTTAAAAATCAGACAGTACTACGAGGACCACCGCGCTCCACCAGCAAGAAAGACAACAATTTCGTGCCACAAATTTACAAAAAACGGCTGTGAATTTTGTTTGCCCTTCGCAAATGTGTTTGTACAGCTAGCAGTAGTTCGCTGTTAGTAGCAACAAATAGTCTCAACAACCCGCCTCCCTGCCACAAAAATGCCATTGCACTTCAAGCAGCTCAAAATCAATAATATTGTTGTAGTACAACACATGACCGCCTATTTTGTTAGTCGTGCTTCGTTGCTTTAGTAACTTGGCACAGTTTATTGTTGCTTTAGTTATTCATGGCATTGTACTCGCAACAATAACTTCAGCTTCAGCGTCAGCAACAGCAGCAACACGTGAATCAAATCAAAAATTGTTGAACATGAAAATTGGAGTCACAGGTCATAGCGGACATAATGCCTGGTACACCTGGTAGACATGACAAACATTGAAGCGACGAGGAGTATGTAGAAAAATAAAACCATAACAATGCAGTATTTGAAATATTTTGTCAAGAAAATACAAACATACTCGTACCTGTATATGGGGTATTCCATACCAAATCGATCACTTTTGAACCCGACCCCTTCAGATTTTGCTGAAACTTAACCATCCTTTTTACCCTTTGAAAAACATTTTTGAGAATTTTTTCAAAATTTTTTGTCCAACTTCAAAAAAGTTAAGAATTTTTCAAAAAAATGGCTTTTTTATATTCAAATAGCCATAACTTTTGTAAAAATTGACTTTTGGGGACCATTTTTTTTTTTTTTGATTTTTGTTTTCGAATGAACTTTTCGGAAAAATACACGAAAAAAATTTAACACGATCAATTATATAAAATAATCGGGTTTTTCGTCATTTTTTCGAAGTTGGCCATTTTTGTTTTTTTCCTGAAAAAAAAACTTCAATTAAATTGACAACTATCCTTGCTAATCCCGAAGTCGGCCGATTTTTTTTTTTTATTTTTTTTATTTATTTAAAAAAAATTGTCAATTTTTCAAAAATGAAAATTTTTTTCCCGTAAACTTTATTTGTATCATATAATTTAACAATTTTATGATATAATATTCTCAATTTATAGACTTAATTCACGAATATAGTCACCAAGATTCAAATTTTTACCACTAGTAATGTCGGTAAACTTGAGTTGGACAATTTTAGACTTACCTATAGTCAGTATACTAGAAACTATACGCTAGTGTGTATCGATTTATGAATACGGTTTTTTCATACTGTCTAAAACATAACCATAACATATATTTTTTATGTGATAGAAATAAAGTTTACGGAAAAAAAGTTTTTTCATTTTTAAAAATTTGCAGTCCTAAATTAGCAGGGATAGTTGTCTAATTAATTGAAGTTTTTTTCAGGAAAAAAAAAATTAAAAACTTCCAAAAAGTGGCGAACTTTTAAAAAATGACGAAAAAACCGATTATTTTATATAATTGATCGCGTTGGATTTTTTTCGTGTATTTTTCCGAAAAGTTAATTCAAAACAAAAATTTGAAAAAAAATGGTTACCAAAAGTGAATGTTTACAAAAGTTATGGCTATTTGAAAATAAAAAAGCCATTTTTTTGAAAAATTCATAACTTTTTTGAAGTTGGACAAAAAATTTTGCAAAAATTCTCAAACATTTTTTTTAAAGGGTAGAAAAGGATGGTTAAGTTTCAGCAAAATTTAAAGGGGTCGGGTTCAAAAGTGGTCGATTTGGTATGGAATACCCCATATACTTTATCAAGGTATTTCTTTTGATGCCTCGTATCAAAAAATTTATACACACACCTTCAAAATATCTATTATTTATCCTATCGAAGATGATAGTTTCAATATTGTTTTAACATATGTGAGATTTAGAGATTTGGTTTAGAATTTGCATATCAAAAAAAATTGCATAACTTGAGTTTTAATAATATCAGCGACATTTTACTTAGAACACACACCTAATGCTGGAAAAGTAGGATTATCCAAACATTGCGTTCTGGAAGAAATTCAAGGGTAACGAAATAATAGGGTGAGTCAGCACTACATCATTTTATTTTATATGTATTACGAGCCATAAGCATTTCAATTTTTCTTCAATTATAAGGGGTGGTAGAAGTAGAGGTACTTTTTTAATAGTCTTCTTTGACGGATCGTGCGTGAGTCGTTTCAAGCTGCCATTTTATTTTTGTTCAGTATTGTTTGGCAGTCCCGCAGACTTACGCCTGAACAACGTTTACAAATCGTTTCACTTTATTATGAAAATTCATGTTTTAGAAAGAACTTCGCTCAACTTACGGCGAATATAATTGACCTACTGAACGTACTATTAACAACACCATCACCCGTCTTGAGACCCAGTGTGCAGTGAAGAAAATATAGCAGCCGCTGCTGAGAGTGTACACGAAGTCCGTGGAGAGTCGACTCGGCGCCATTCGCAGCAACTCGACTGACATATGGAAGGCGGCGCATTTACGTTGAGATCTTAAATTAAAAGCGTATAAAATGCAGCTTGTACAAGAACAAAAGCTACTCGACCTTCCCAAGTGAAGTCACTTCACTCTATGGGCTCTTGAAAAGTTCCAAGAAGAACCAAATTTTTTTCAACGGCCCACTTTTGGCTCAATGTGTATGTAAACAAGCAAAATTTACACATTTGGTACAAAAAGGAACATAAAGAGATTCGAGAGCTGCCATTTCTTCCAGAAAAAACAACGGTTGGTTTATAGGCCGCTGGAATGATCGGTCTATGTTTCCTCAAAAACGATGCCGTTGAGAACGTAACCGTTAAGATCGACCGTTATTGTGCTACGATAACCGAATCTTTCAACAAGACGGCGCCACTTCCCACACAGCGCATCAATCAATAGACTTATTGGGAGAATGCTTTGGTGAGCGGATAATTTCTCATTTTGTGCAGGTCAATATCGTTTGTTATCATCCGTTAAAATTTTTCCAGTAGGAATATTTAAAATCGATGGTCTATGCGGATAATTCCGCTTCGATTCAGGCCTTGAAGCAAAAGAGTAGGCGTGTCAGTTACCAGTTGAAATGCTCGAACGCGTCATCGAAAATTGGACTCAACGGATGGATCAGCTGAGACGCATCCGCGGCCAACATTTGAAAAAGATGATCTTCGAAATATAAATACCAAAGAATATTCATACGAATGATAATAAACAATCCCCTAAGTTTGAGGTTTCTGTGCTTTTTTCTTTAAATAGTTAGGGCACCAAGAAATGGATTCCCCTTTAAAAATTCATTTTTATTTTCTCTAGTTATAATATGCATATTTAGAGATACAAAAATCATTCGAAAACTCCCTCCTCTCGAGTTTACACTGATTTGTAGACAGTTTTTTCAAGAAATGTGTGAAAATTTTATAAATATTCCAATAAAACACCGGTGCAACAAATTGTATCTTCAAATGCTAGAGAGTGCATAGTACACATACAGTGTTTATACGTGTGTACCGCGAGTAACGGTTGAATATTAAATCAAACTCGATTGAGAATTAGTAACACCTGTAAATAAAATCCTCAAATCTATCAAACAGGAAGATATGTATAAGATACAGTTAGCGCGAATAAATTGCATGTTACTCATCACAGCGGCTTAAATTTATGAGCAACGGCAGAAACTCGTTTAATCAACATACCATAATAAACAATAAAACACATAAACATACATTTGCAGTCAATATTAATAGATAGAAAAACCAAAAACACATGGCTGCAGAGATTGGTTTACCGCAGACTTGGCACACTACAGCCCACTTGGACCGAGCGCTGAAGTGTGATGCAAAACCCACACATGAAATTTGACATTTTCCTTCGCGTCGCGCTTAGTTTTTGCGTATTTTACCGACATTAAAGATAGAAAATATCTTGCTTTCTGTGCTCTCCTACCCAAAATTTGACATTTCCATAGACACGTTGTAGTGCACGCTGACGTTGGAGTTCATGACATGCCTACAGCATCACATTACCCGCATCAGCAGCAGCAAAAAAAAAATAAAACAAAAAAAAAATATATGTGTTGCTACTATTTTCATTAACAGCAACACCAAGCAGCCAACACGCTGAGCAATCGCTGAGTTTTCAATTTCTCAGGCTTTGCACGGCGCCTGCTGTTTTGACGCTTGACGTTCGGCGCTCGACGCTTTGGTAAATAATGGCAAATGGTTTTCAAATGGCTTCTAATTATGAATTCATTAAAACAAATAATGTAGTCACTAGGCAGTGTCAGTTCGAATGGTTAATGGGCTTGTGGATGCTAGGTTGTCAATGTGTATACAAGTGGTTTGCATGACGTTACCGTTTTGCTTTCGCAGTTTCGTTGGTTTGTCTCTTCGCGTATTTGGTAGTTCAATTACCTTTTATGCCTCTGGGTCAACACGTATTTGCACTAATGAAGCGTAATTTGTTTGCATTTTTTGAGTCAACCAAAAGTTTTAAACATAAATACACACATAGGTATATGTTGAAATCAGTTGAAGTCAAATAATTGAGTCTTATTTTAGCTAATTGATATTGTAGTTCTTCGAGAAGAGTAAATTTGAGAATAAATTTTGAGTATTAATAAGTTTTTTTTGGCAGCTTGGGGGCTAATAATAAAATAATTATTAATTAGTTAATCCCAAATGAATGCAGTTGAGCGATTAAATTATACCCATTGAAATATGTAGGCTATTACTTAGAAACTTGAGTATACACATATTTTCGTTTTTTACTAAGGAAACCTTCCATCAAATTCTAATATTTATAAAATGCAAAAATAATGAACACAATGCTTCAGTTATTACTGGCTTTAAAATGTATCAAATAATTCTATTATGCCAAATGCTCAAAAAAATATGTTAGACTAGATATGCATGCAAATTTTCGAAATTAGACATGCGCACATGTAGCTCCATATCAATTGAGCGATCGAGAAACTTGTTTAAATTTATTCTTTTGGCATATTGTGCTAGCACTTGCAGAAAATTTAGCTTAAACCTGACAAGAAAATCCAATTTCAAACTGCTATTTAAAACGTTCTATTTGTATTTCTCAGTTGCTGCTTTCAGGTATTGTGCGGTTATCATACACATACCGAGCGGAATAGAGCTGACATAACTCATTGACTGATAGCAACAAGCTTTGTGTAAATATGATTAGATAAAATGGAATAAATGCAAAGAATAAGCTTGAACTCGCGGCTAATGTATAAAATGTAAGTTTAAATTGTATATACATACATATTGCATATGGGTGTATATTAGGGTGATTCCAAAAACTTTTTTTTTCGTTTGGTACTCAGAAAAATACGAACTAGTCCCTCAGTTTTTAAGATATCGTTTTGAAATTTTGCAAACGTCATTTTCTCTTCAAGAAGCTGCTCATTTGTCGGAACGGCCGATATCGGACTACTATAACATATAGCTGCCATATAAACTGAACGATCGGAATCAAGTTCTTGTATGGAAAACTTTCACATTTGACAAAGTTTCTTCACCAAATTTAATATAAATTATTTTCTAAGGCAACAATATAATCTCCGAAGAAATTTTTCAGATCGGTTAATTATAACATATAGCTGCCATACAAACTGAATGATCGGAATCAAGCTCTTGTATGGAAAACATTTACATTTGACAAAGTTTCTTCACCAAATTTAGTATAAATTATTTTCTAAGGCAACAATGTAATCTCCGAAGAAATTTTTCAGATCGGTTAATTATAACATATAGCTGCCATACAAACTGAACGATCGGAATCAAGCTCTTGTATGGAAAACATTTACATTTGACAAAGTTTCTTCACCAAATTTAATATAAATTATTTTCTAAGGCAACAATATAATCTCCGAAGAAATTTTTCAGATCGGTTAATTATAACATATAGCTGCCATACAAACTGAATGATCGGAATCAAGCTCTTGTATGGAAAACATTTACATTTGACAAAGTTTCTTCACCAAATTTAGTATAAATTATTTTCTAAGGCAACAATGTAATCTCCGAAGAAATTTTTCAGATCGGTTAACTATAGAATATAGCTTCCATACAAACTGGACACATAGTTACTAACAGAAATGCACGTGTGAAGGGCATTTAGCTTCGGTGAAACCGAAGTTAACGTTTTTTCTGGTTTTTTCTTATGAATTTTATAACTTAGTGAAAAAAATCATTATGAATGAGTTTCATCATTAGGATAGGATTTTAGAGAGGCTTTCTTAGAGGTGTCTAGGAACCTATTTTTCCGAGCACCAATCGAAAAAACAACAATTTTTTTTTTGTATCACCCTAGAGTATATGTCTACATTTATCTCTGCTACATTATAATTCTTTACCATGGCATTCGTGCATTATTAACACTAATCCAATTGCTAATTTTTGACTTCATTTATAAACGGAATAAGTTTTCGACATTATTTTATTATACCCATTGAGTCCCGCAATCCGCTTATCGATCTCGTCAAAAAATTTTTGCGCGTGCGCATAATATACAATATTGTAAATACTGAGAGTAGAGCAAACGTGTTGGCTACCGTAATGATATTAAAAACGGAATAAAAAAAGGAAGCAAGGGAAAAGCTTAACAATATTTCTATATTAGATCTAGATTGCGATTAAGACCTTTCCGCTTCATAAGGCAAAACAAAAATGTTTTCAAAGCTTCGCCAGCCAACCAAACAATTTTAAAAATATTTTAAACGATGGACTTGTACTCATTTGATTGCCAAAATTTGCGCGCAAATTAGCACACAACTTTTTTTTACAAATCTGGCAGTGCTACTCATACATTTTCTATATCTGCTCTCGGCAATTAAGCCGTATAATTTTTGTAATTTTTTTCATAAATCCAAAAATCTAAAAATTCAAATTTTTATTCACATACATAGTTGCCCACAGTAAAGCGAACCACCGAATGAAAAATCTTTGTGCTGCAGCTTAAGCAAAATAAGATCGCGCGCAGACAATAACATAATTTGTTGTAATTAATGTGAGTTTATACGCCCGAAAAGCACAATTTATCGCTGTTCGAATTGTCGATTTTTAATGCAAAGTTTGTGTGCTAGTTTTTTGAGAATACAAAAACAACAAATGTGTGTAGAATTTTTCAACATAGTATGATTTGAGTGGCTAATATCTCACAATCACAGGAACATAATTTCATTGGAACTTATTGGCGAGGATTTTTGGGAGAAAAGAATATTAAAGCAATATTGGTTATTTGTACCCAAAGCCTGTGTTGCAAGGTAATTGTAACATTTTTGTATAACAATCAGATTTATTTTCTCCGGATTCAACCCTAAAGCCACTTGCGACGGCCAATTGAGAGCGTTGCTCATAATACTTCTAATGGTGTGTAGATCAGTTATTGCGACAATGGCAATGTCGTCCGATTATGCCCCTATCTAAGAGCTTTACGGTCTAAGTTCTTTAGACGTTTATTCACCACTAATTTTCATAGGACCGCTATGATGCTAATGTGTACGTCCAAGGTATTTTCTAAAAATTTGTATAGGAAGTTAACCTTTTTCTTATATATATTGATATATTTAACTTTACTTCACTTAGAAAACTACTCACTGTCGTTGTTTTTATACAATATTGTCATGAAATGTCTACTGATTGCACAAACAAGTGAACATGCGGCAGCGAAATGCTTTATTCTAATTATTCAGACATTCTTATAATCACAGTCAGAACAACACACCTCCCGTGGGCTACAACAAACCACCGTTAAACAAACAAACAAGCAAGGGCCATACAAAAATTTAAGAATTAAACAGAAAATAATTAATAACCAGCCAATAAACTTGCCAAACTGAGTACTGCTTTGCCAAACATACAATTATTTAGCTTTCACATAATAAAGAGACAAACATAGGCACTTCAGTGCATAAAAAAAAAAATAAGCCACTCATTCGCTTGTTTGCGGTTGGTCTGAGGAAGTGGGTTGCAACGGCCGGCCCACAAAGCAATTGATTTTCACACAGGCAGGAGATTTTTCTAAACATAGTTATATACATTTGTAAATAGCCTGTATGTATGGCATATGTTTTACATTGCACCGCCATTCGTCTAGCCAACTATATATTTTTCTTAGCGGCATCTCGCACCATTTTAATTGGATTTTAATAGACTCGCGGCTTTTCTACTAACCATGCCGCATACCTCCGCCATTTTAAGCAAGCTGCACTTGCCACTTATAAGTAGCACTTCGCATAAAGCGATTGCTTTATAATTCTTCGAAGACGAAATTCTTCTTTTCGAGTGAAATGGTATTCGGCTCATCTACTAGCTTCTGCTGTATCTTGTAGAAAATGAAAAAACGTAATAAACTGAATTAAATTCCATTCATTGCTGTCATACTTATTCCTCGATCATTGACATTCTCATCTCGTTTAATGATTTGCTACATACTTGTTCTTCAATTTCTCGTTTAAGTTATATTAGTTAATACCGGCTCATAAAGGGTGATTTTTTAAGAGCTTGATAACTTTTTTAAAAAAAAAAACGCATAAAATTTGCAAAATCTCATCGGTTCTTTATTTGAAACGTTAGATTGGTTCATGACATTTACTTTTTGAAGATAATTTCATTTAAATGTTGACCGCGGCTGCGTCTTAGGTGGTCCATTCGGAAAGTCCAATTTTGGGCAACTTTTTCGAGCATTTCGGCCGGAATAGCCCGAATTTCTTCGGAAATGTTGTCTTCCAAAGCTGGAATAGTTGCTGGCTTATTTCTGTAGACTTTAGACTTGACGTAGCCCCACAAAAAATAGTCTAAAGGCGTTAAATCGCATGATCTTGGTGGCCAACTTACGGGTCCATTTCTTGAGATGAATTGTTGTCCGAAGTTTTCCCTCAAAATGGCCATAGAATCGCGAGCTGTGTGGCATGTAGCGCCATCTTGTTGAAACCACATGTCAACCAAGTTCAGTTCTTCCATTTTTGGCAACAAAAAGTTTGTTAGCATCGAACGATAGCGATCGCCATTCACCGTAACGTTGCGTCCAACAGCATCTTTGAAAAAATACGGTCCAATGATTCCACCAGCGTACAAACCACACCAAACAGTGCATTTTTCGGGATGCATGGGCAGTTCTTGAACGGCTTCTGGTTGCTCTTCACCCCAAATGCGGCAATTTTGCTTATTTACGTAGCCATTCAACCAGAAATGAGCCTCATCGCTCATCGGACACGGACGCGAAACACATTTCGAACCGAACACTGATTTTGGTAATAAAATTCAATGATTTGCAAGCGTTGCTCGTTAGTAAGTCTATTCATGATGAAATGTCAAAGCATACTGAGCATCTTTCTCTTTGACACCATGTCTGACATCCCACGTGATCTGTCAAATACTACTGCATGAAAATCCTAACCTCAAAAAAATCACCCGTTATAAGGCGTCTTAGTCGGCGACTCTGGCATATTAGTGATTCATTTTTGTCGATATTTGCCACTTAAGTGTTGATATTGTTTGAAGCTTCTAATGATTACCAAATACCTGAACGTGGAGTTTATTTCTATGTGAAGAATCTCTGTTACCATTTAGGGTAAGGCAGTTTTGTAGTTAATAAAATTATTAAATAACAAATGGAAAAGGAAAAAATTATTTCATTTAAGAGATATACATACATAGAAAATTCATAAGATATTGCTTTAATTTACGAAGTCAAACTTCCGAATATTTGGGTATATTATGCGTTTAGCAATGCTTGACAAAATACAAGTAATTATGAAATTTCTTTGAAACAACTTTCGTTATACTTCTTCTAATAAATTTATCATTGCTACAGTGTTGATTATTCTGCATTAAACAAAGAAGCAGTTTCATTTTACACGATTAAGTTATGCTGTAAGACATTCTTACAACAATGCGATGTTAAAGCTTCCAAAGGTATAAAAAGGGCATGTAAAATTACAATTATATGCATAGAGAGACTTGACTGCTCTTTTCCATCTACTTATGGGTGATTTTGCAAAATAGTGTGCTTGGTTCACTGGCTTGACAGTTTAAGCTATCGCTATCGAATTACGAAAGCCTCAACAGCTAGATGGTGTCACATAAAATTCAGTGCAACGCAGAGCAATAGAGTGCTAACATTCTAACAGCTAGTGATTTATGGCAATACAGAATTGTAGCAAAAATAGAAAGAGGTGAAAAGTCTGTGAGTGCCAGAAAGGAGCGCAGGAAGTGAATGCTTTAGGTTAAAACTGGTGAAAGAATGGTGGAGAAAGAAAGTTGCGCGGTGACTTTAGATGTTTAACACTAAAAATATGTTGAAGTATATGAGAGGAGACAAAATAGTCGTAAGACAATCTTCAGCTTCAACAGCTCTTAGCTAGTTCTAGTCTAGCGACAGTCACCTGCAAATATAAATATGTGGATTTGTATGTGTTATTTTTTCGTTAAAAGTGCATTATTTTTCTTAGATAAGTTTTTATTGGTATGTACATATATGAAAAGCTGAAGAATGCAAAATGAATAAATGAATAAAATTTTTGCGTTTGAGGTGTGTTTTGGGTATATAAAATATTTTTTCTGCCTTTAATAAATATTTATATACATATTTCTAAGTGATTTTGGTATGCAATATGATTGATTGCATCGATTACTAACAAAGAATGACAATGATAGGGCAACATATATTATATATGTATGTATGTGAATACACATTGACGTTGCCAACTACAGGTATGGTATATGCAACAGCTTAAGCAACAACAACATGCGCATATTGTCTATCAGAGCTGTAGATAAATTTGTCAAATGACTGTCCATTAACAGAACATGACTCTAAAAAGGTATGTGCGATACATATATGTATAAACATATGTTTATGTGTAAATATGTTCAATTATTTGTATAGTTCTTTTTACTACATATGTGTAGGTGTTGTTTTTGTTATTTGTTGTTGTTTGCAGTTTACTTTTAGTTTCAGAATTCATCGACACAAATGTGACAAGATTTATTGCATGCGTTTTGAGGTATTACCCTCCACATTGCGGCAGTTGGGCTTATCTTAGATGGGTTTGGTTTTTAGTTGGAAATAATTTGCAGTTTATTGATTGAAAATATTCGAAATATTTATATTTTGTTTATATTTCATTACTATTTGGAATTCGATTTTGAAATGTCAATATTGATTCTAAGACAATATTCATTAATATGAAAATGTTTGCGTTATGAATTGATTTATTGTATGTGTAATAAATCAATAAATTGGCATATACATAGATAAGCAGCGAGCATAACTATATACCTAATTTGGAATGAATTTCGTATTTTGTAAAAATACAGTTTTTGCGAGAATTTTAGTTGAATGTCCACCGAAGCTAAAAAGTGTGAATTGCAGTATAGATTTTATTCTATTTTAACCCACAAATTATTGATTAGTTTTTTATGCTCATTATATTAAACATATATTTATTTTGTAATCATTATGAATCAAATAAAGCGAATTTTGGTGTTGTAAATTTTGTAGATTACGAACTCTACTCCTTATGTCAGCCGAAGGGAGGTTTCTTTTATATAAAAAATTTTATCATGTGAACACTAGCTAACAGTCACTTTTTATTTGTATTCTTTATTCCAGTATCTAGATTAATTTAGGAAAATGGTATCGGTAGAATAGAGTATAGAGGAAGCAGTGGCCTGACGAAATATGGCTGATAGACCAAGTATACAGAGTAGTTGCTTTTCAACTTATGGATATAGTTCTTATTCTTCTTTATACAGGGTGGGCCATATAAAATTTTAAATTCGAAGATAGTGCATAAAAGATTGGGTGTAGCGTTTGCTGTATGGCACGTAGCACCGTCCTGCTGGGACCTAATGTTGTCCAAGTCTTCGTCTTCAATTTGCTTAAAGAAACATTCGGTTAACATTGCGCGATATCGCTCATTGATGGTTACGGCGGTTCCTTCTTCATTTTCGAAGAACCAGACCAAAATCCGCACCATACAGTTATTCGTGGTGGATGTATTGGCTTTTCGACGATAACGTGCGGGTTTTCTGTGCCCCAAATATGGCAATTCTGCTTGTTAACGTAACCATCAAGGTGAAAATGAGCCTCGTCCGAAAAGACGATTTTTAGGTAAAATTGACCATCCTCGGTCAAACGAACTTTGGAAAAAAAATTTGAATATTTCCCAGTTTTCTTCTAGTGAAGAACGACCCATTTCGTAAATTTTAGACTTTTTGCTGAATATCTGTCACTTTCCGATTGCTACTTAACGTTTCCAAAGTCGAAATATAGATAATTCAAATTTAAAACGATAGATGAACCACCCTGTACTTTTATTCTTTCTTAAATCAGAAAATACTCGAAATAAGATTTGCTTTTATCAAAAAAATATTAAAAAAAAAGTATTATAATTCATATTGAATTTCAGGATAATTTGAAATTTAAATCCAATGCTCTTTAAAAACGCGCTTGTATTTTTTTCCAAAATCTTGAAAGAATGATCACTGGAAGTACATTTTGCGATAACGAAAAATTGATCGTTGAAGCAGAGATTTTTTTTAATCAAATGCTAATTAAAACTACAAAAACATTACCAAAAAGTTGGATGGTCGCAATGATCGATGTTGCATAAAAAATTTGCCAAAAAGTGTTTTTTCTTTTAAACGATCGAAATTTTTTCGATATATAATACGAGTATATTATAAAGACAACTTAATATTCATACAAGCACTTCTTAAGGTATCATAACCAAAGCTATGTCAATAATGTCAGTGTCTGCTGCAAATTTTTCTTAAGAAGAACTCCAAGATTCAAAAAAGAATCTCAAATGTATTGACATATGATACGTATATATACTTGTACATAAGCTTGTACGCATTTATTTTAAATTTTAAATTCGGGTCATTTCTACAGCTAACGTACATACACAACATATTAATGCTTGCTTCCTTAAATAGCAACTAGAAAAGCATATGCTTATTGATTTACATATCCGACTTGTATAATTTCCTAACACTCACCTGTCCTTGATGAGGAAAGGAAATGGCAAATGTACCATAACCATCGGCAATTGTCATTGCCTTATCTTCCGTTGCGTTTGTGTTGCCCTCAACAATATAATACCCGACGAGTCCATTAACTCCAACATCCAGCGGCGCCTGAATGTGTTAGAAAACCGTCGTACCAACTGGAGTGCTCTGCAAAGAAACAATAACAAAGTTAATTAAAGAATTATAATAAAAGGATTGAGTTGGAAGTAAAATTGGAGGAAATATTAGAAAAAATGCTATGTAAACAAATACTATGTATGTGTATGTGTCTTTTTTGGTGTGTGGTAGTAAGGGAAAAATGCTGCGCAAATAAAAAACGATTTCCTTTAAGAAAATCACGGCGAATGCAATAAACGAGATGCTGACAAGAAAATGGCTAAGAATGGTCAAATGAATGTTGTACACATGCACCAGCGGCACCAAGAACAATTACAACAATAGCAACATGTAGGCAATGTAGCTGAAGTCATATGGCGCAGTGGCGCGCAAGCTTAAGACATTACTATGCATTGCAGGTGGAGCAGTTGTAGGAAAATTACATGTTGCCATTGCAGCAATTAACATAAATTAACTCGACTTGAATGGCAAGTGAAATGTGCGTGGCTGGCCATATTTGTAAACGAGAGCAGCGCACCAATTGTCGGATATACGAGAGCCGTTAATACTTAAGTGCGGAATATAAATATTGAGCTTTTGCAATGAGAAGTGCCAAAGTGCTGGCACATGTTTGGACTTCAGAACTTTAAGCGCATAAGTTATGCTAAAGTTAGTGCGGCGCCGTTTGTGAGATGTAGGCAATGAAGTCAACGAGTGTATGGTGTTTGCGGAGGCTGGATGTATATATACATACGTACACACACACACACTTAAAGCCATTGCAACTGATGTTAAGTATAAGGGCAATCTGATAAATCAGTGGCTGTTCATTTTGATATTTTAGTGCAGGGCATTGTAAAGAGCTTAGGATTTTGTAAGGGCCTATACGTATATACTGCTGAATTTCAAAAACTCAATTTTTCAAATATATTTAATATATATAAATGTATTTGAAAATACTGAACTGCGGAAATTTAAAATTGTAATTTGTAAATTTATTATGATCCAATTCCAAAAACTGAAAAGCGTATTTCTCGAAACGGGGCTTTCAGAGCGAGTGAGAAAAATAACTACGAAATGGTTCGAACCGACCACACGTTGGACTACACACTCAAAGCACATTAAACAACAAATCCAGTCATAGCCATAAAGCCTTTTAGAAGAATGTCGGCAAACGCCAATGCGAGCAAATATGCCAATGGCAAACTGAATGGACGACGATGACAAGAAGCATTATTTGGAATTGAGTGTGGAAAAAAGTAAAAGCGAAAGAAAAAAACGTGTCTATTTACTTCTAGGCAAACGGACCAACTGAAGCCCTGAAAAAGGTTAGCTAATTACAATTTCTATGTTGCTTCGCAAGCTTCTAGGAACATTTGTAAATGCAATAAGCTTTTTCAGAAAAAAACATAATAAAACAAAAACGTATGTCTAGTAAATACATGCACAGAGAAAAAACAAATCCAAAATCATGGTCTAATAAACTGCTTACCGTAACCCACTTCTAGTTACCACAGATTATAAAAAACATGAAAATAGATGTAAACAGTAAACAAATTAAGAGAAAATTAACGTGCAAAAAACAAAAAACAACGCCAACACAGGGAAACAAGTCGCTTTTGGTATATTTTCAGCGACAGGATTTTAATTGGCAACAAATCGGGTCACAATTTCTAGGAACTCCGATACCTTAAAGCCACACAGAAGCATTGGAATATTAAAAAAAAAGCAACTTTGCCTCAGGGGATATTCTGCAGACATTACTTGCCCAACTTACACACACACGCGCATGCGCATCGACTTGAGCCTGCATTCGCTTTGCACTGCCCCCAGCTTTGTCGCTTAACTTCAATTTGTTTTGTCAATGTGCCGCTTTGTTGTTGTTGTTGCATGATGAAAATGTGTGTGTTGTGATGATATTGTTGCTACTGTCTCCGTCGTCCAATTGATGGAGCGACACAACCGCATAGTCAATGGTAGCAACAACATCAGTTGCAAAAACAATATTGGTGGAAAAAACATCATCTGCAGCAACAACATAGCAGACAGACAGGAATTGTTAACTTCAGCCCGACCGCATTTGATGCGTGTTGTTTATTTATATAATTATTAATTAGAATCTTGTGACGAGACATATACATACATACATACACGTGTCGTTTCTTCAAATTATAGTCAGAAGTGGGTTTCTGCGTGCTGCTCTGTGGTAAAGTCCAGATGTGACCAAACGATGAGCAAATGTTCTCTTGAAATGAACTCATTTTTGGGTCTCTTCGTGAGATGGCATTAATTTTACGGTATATTTCTATTGAAGTTTTTCGGCTTTTTTCTTTGCATGTACTATTGGAAATAGTTTTGAAATTATGCAAATGCCTAAGGACATTCAAAATAGTTTTTGGTGAACATTTTACCAAATTCGAAACTTTTTTTTACATCTTTCCAGACCGATAAAAGTAAAAACTGTCCTAAATTCGGCATTTCGTCAGTTATGCGATTTATTTGATATGCCAATGATTTTGAAATTTTAGTTCGAACATTTTTTTAGTATATAATATGAGTAGAAACTCCGTTTATTTTGTAAAAATTTAATTTTTTTACAAAATATTTGGAGTTTAGATCATCATCTGATTTTCAAAGTAGCTGGCAAAAACTTTCAAAATATAATAGATACTAAGCAAGCAAGCACAAAAGTAATAGTTTACATAGCAATAATTCCCATATTATTCCGAAAATGCTGTAAGCAGCTGCTGAGAATGATTTGACTTCAAAAGACATAACACACGAAGTTCGGGCAAAGAAGCAGTTTTACAATGCTCACACACAAATCATATCGTTCATTAAGAATTATGAGTCTACTAGTAGAGTATACATAAAGCACTTGGTAATCGAATAGCTTCAGATGCACTAAAAAGACAATTTCAGTTGAGATTATTTCTTATAAAGCACAAAAGCTGGTGAATTGCAGCTGATCAAAAGTACAAAAACAAACGTTAAAAGCCTTCTCAAGTATGTAAACAAGCCTAATTAGTTTTGTTATTGAATAAAAACGTGAACGTTGCGCATACCTGCGCAGTCAGTTGCCATTGGCTTGTCTGGTGTTCGATTTTTTAATTAATACTAAGTGCCGCCACTCAGTAGTTAGCAAACACCTCATAAAATATTAAAATAAATACCGCTTACCAGATTCGCTTTGCATATAAACTAACAATTGTATAAAAAATATGAAAAACTAAAGCAAGAATTGAAGCAACAACGTACAAAATGGGAAACTAATATATTTAGCCACAGGCAATGCGCGTGAACTGCAGCGCGTTTGCAAAACCCACACATATGTAATTAGAAACACTAAAATGTACAGCTACTCGTCGCAAGACGAACTCAGAGCGAAAACAATATGTAAACAAATTATCGTTTTTGTTGTACTAAGCGAAAGAGCATTTTTAATATTTATGGGTCCGCAATTTATTAAAGTGTTTGGGTTAATATGTCTGCTCGGGCTGAGCTAAAGTACCCAAAACGTACAAAAATGGAATAAATTGTGAAAATCTTGAACTGGGTAACTGTGTGAACTGTTTGCACAGGAAATGACTAAGAAGACTGCAGTTCGACTTCAGGTATAAAACTAATATATGATATAATAAGAAACAAGTGACTAAAAGTCATTATTTTAGTCAAATGTGCACATATGAATACACATATGTTTTTCATATCCATGTAGTATGTAAGTATAAAATATCCTATACAAGGTACCTTCCAAAGTAAACAGGACTTAAAGAACACAGAATAAATGGGTTTTTTTCAGCAAAAGCAATTTATTTCATTCAAAATAGTCTGTTTCTGTTCCAATCCAGCTTTTTTCTTGGTCCAAAAGCATGTCGAACGAGTTGGCCGGTATGGCCACCAGTATGCCGGTGCAAGACTTTTGGATGGCGTCTTCGTCTGCATAACGCTTTTCTTTCAAGAGCAAATGCATTTTTCTAAAAAGTAAGAAGTCGCACGATGCCATATCAGTGAATACGGGGATTGGTTAATGACTACATGTGATTTTTGGTCAAATAATCGTCCTTCGAATTTTGGATTCTGAGCTATTTTTGGTCGTCAGTCGATTTGTGCGGAACAAACAGTGCACACACCTTTCGTAAGCCAAAATGTTCGGTCAAAATGCGATAAATTGATGTTTTGGAGATTTTCAATTCCATTTCCATGAATTTCAATAAAGATTGCGACTAATTTTTGATGAACTCACGCACTGTTTCGATGGAATTTTCTGTGTTCACGGATTTTGATTGGCACAATTTTGACCGTGATTTATGGCCTCACGACCACTTTAGAAACCTTAAAATCACTGGTACACCTCTCTATGAGATAGGCAATCATCTCAATAAACTTGTTTCGTCGATTGAAACGTTTCGGTAAAAGTTTTACCAGTTTTAAAATAATATTTGATGTTGGTTCTTTCTTCGAAGTTCATTTTCGCACGGATAAAACAAATGTATTGACACTTCAAACGCAATATCTTCACTTCCAGTCAAGGAAATGTCATAAAACTCTCACTGGACAATCGATAAAGACCGCAGATTCTAACACAGCAGTCGACATATAGATGGCCACTTTACTTTGAAACACTGCTTGTATACTTAAGCAAGCCTTTATGCTTCAGTGTGTGCCACTTTTCGTGCGCTGCATGACATGCATAAATCAAAGCGAGTGTGGGTCACGTGCATACAATGACTTCGAAAAATAGAAAAGGAAACCTCTCTAAGAGACACCGCAGCGCTTTTCAAGGTTAAAATTGAAAGTGTCTTAGGCAGTTAAAATATATTTTATAAAAAAAAAATATTTTAAGTATACTTGTTTTATTTTTACACGATCAAAAGGAGCTCAAGTGCATAAATCACATATTATACCTATTGTATATATAGTATATACATACATTTCTGAAAACTTTATGAGAAAAAGAAAAAAAATAAAAGTTGGCATTTGTACATTGTTAAAAAACCAAAAACAAAAAACAGAGGAAAAAAAATGTTTTAAAATGCTTTATGTACCAAACCCAAAAGGAAAATATTAAAAAGCAAAATATTAATTAACAAAATAGAAAATTATTTTAAAAAATATTTTTCTTGAATTTTAGTTTGCTATAAAAAGTGGTTCAAAAAATACTTATGATTTTAAGTTTATCATTTGTCTCTGCTTCTCCGAAAAACTTTTAACCACAAAATGAAATATAGTATATACAGGGTGGCTAAAAAGTAATCCTCTTATCAGAAGATGCTATAAATTTTGCAATTGACCTCTAATGTTAGTTCTGTTTTGATATTTGTGTAGTAAACACATGCGAAATACACGTAAATAAACAATGGCACGATACACTCCGTGCCACAACCGATATGCTGAAGAATGCATTTCCCGGGCGACTAATCTCCCGTTTTGGCGATTTGCCCTGGCCAGCAAGACTTTTTTTTTTGTGTTTTTGTGGTGCTTTTTGAAGTCGCGGGCTTATGTCAACAAGCCTCAGACTCTTGCAGCTCTTAAAGACAATATCCGTCACGAATGTAAGAACTTATCGCCGGAAGTTCTGGCCAAAGTGATGGAAAATGCCATAAAAAGGGCTCAAATGACAATCAACTGTGGCGTCGGCCATTTACATGATATCACATTCTCGACTTGATGTAAAATAATTTAAAAGACCAAATAAAAATAATCTACAAGCAGAATCAAAGTTTTTCATTTTTTAAAAAAATTTTTATTTTCCAAAAAACAACGGAAGGTAATTTTTACGCCACCTGTTATACACTTATGAACCACCATAAAATCCTGTATATTTTTATGTGCAAAAAACACATGATTATAAATACAGCATTCGTTTTATGACAACCACTGTCGCTTATAGCACAAGCATATGCGATGCTGCCTGCAAATATTTTTGTTTCTGCCGTGAGCGGATGGCGGTCGTAAAAATATTGCTAATATTAATGCAATTTGTAGCAAAGCGGCTGCTTGTGCCAAAGCAATATTCTCTAATTTAATGGAGGTATACATACATTAATTAAGAGGCAATTATGAGCTTAATTAGTTGACTGCAACATGGATTATAAAACTATAAAATAAAAGCTAATACAAAATTTATTGCACTGCTTTGGTTCCTAGATGTGGTGTTACTTCAGAATTCTGGAAAATGTTATAAGCTGATACTTTTTCAAATTATATAAACTTGTTCCTACTAAGCTAGCCTTTTTATGTTTTTTGTAACTAGACAAACAATATTAGAGCAAGTGGCCTCTTATGAAAACAACTAAATCAAGTGATAATTATATGAAGGAAGACAGTGATTGTATCTAGAATAAGCTCTAGAATAATGCTCGACTACCTTGGCTATGTGTCAAACTAGTATCGATTTTTTGCATTCGCTAATTCGGGAGGAAGCACTAGACCCCTGTTGAAAACATTTAGATTAAAAATGTTTTATTGATATGCATTCATGCTTTTAGAGTTCTGCAATAATTCAACTTAACAATATTGCAAAATTTACTTACATTTGTTACAGTCAAAACTACGAAGGTTATTTCTTAAAATCGTCTCAACGTTTATTTGAGACCAATCTTAAAAAAGCCATATATTTTCTTTTTAAAAGTTGTCAGCTTTCAATGTGCTTACTTTTATTCAAAATTATGTTTTATCAAATTGAAGTTCACTTTCTTATTTCCGTTCATAGTCAGTACTAATCTGGAATACGTGATTTTCTAAGGAAATAAGTACGGGGTACGGGTTGGCAGAAAGCTTCTTCTTCTTCTTTACTGGCGTAGACACCGCTTACGCGATTATAGCCGAGTCAACAACAGCGCGCCAGTCGTTTCTTCTCTTCGCTACGTGGCGCCAATTGGATATTCCAAGCGAGGCCAGGTCCTTCTCCACTTGGTCCTTCCAACGGAGTGGAGGTCTTCCTCTTCCTCTGCTTCCGGCGGCGGGTACTGCGTCGAATACTTTCAGAGCTGGAGTGTTTTCATCCATCCGGACAACATGACCTAGCCAGCGTAGCCGCTTAATGCGCTGAACTATGTCAATGTCGTCGTATATCTCGTACAGCTCATCGTTCCACCGAATGCGATATTCGCCGTGGCCAACGCGCAAGGGACCATAAATCTTTCGCAGAACCTTTCTCTCGACAACTCGCAGCGTCAACTCATCCGTTGTTGACATCGTCCAAGCCTCTGCACCATATCAGGACGGGAATTATGAGTGACTTATAGAGTTTGGTTTTTGTTTGTCGAGAGAGGACTTTGCTTCTCAATTGCCTACTTAGTCCGAAGTAGCACCTGTTGGCAAGAGTTATCCTGCGTTGGATTTCCAGGCTGACATTGTTGGTGGTGTTTACGCTGGTTCTAAGATAGACGAAATTATCTACAACTTCAAAGTTATGACTGTCAACAGTGACGTGAGTGCCAAGTCGCGAGTGCGATGACTGTTTGTTTGATGACAGAAGATATTTCGTCTTGCCCTCGTTCACTACCAGACCCATTTCTTTTGCTTCCTTGTCCAGTCTGCAGAAAGCAGAACTAACGGCGCGGGTGTTGAGGCCGATGATATCAATATCATCGGCATACGCCAGCAGTTGTACACTCTTAAAGAAGATGGTACCTTCTCTGTTGAGTTCTGCAGCTCGGACTATTTTCTCCAGAAGCAGGTTGAAAAAGTCGCACGATAAGGAATCGCCTTGTCTGAAACCTCGTTTGGTATCGAACGGCTCGGAGAGGTCCTTCCCGATCCTGACAGAGCTTTGAGTGTTGCTCAGCGTCAGTTTACACAGCCGTATTAGTTTTGCGGGGATACCAAATTCAGACATCGTGGCATAAAGGCAGCTCCTTTTCGTGCTGTCGAAAGCAGCTTTGAAATCGACGAAGAGGTGGTGTGTGTCGATTCTCCTTTCACGGATCTTTTCCAAGATTTGGCGCATCGTGAATATCTGGTCGGTTGTTGATTTACCAGGTCTAAAGCCACACTGATAAGGTCCAATCAGTTTGTTGACGGTGGGCTTTAATCTTTCACACAATACGCTCGACAGAACCTTATATGCGATGTTGAGGAGGCTAATCCCACGGTAGTTGGCGCAGATTGTGGGGTCTCCTTTTTTGTGGATTGGGCATAGTACACTTAAATTCCAATCGTTGGGCATACTTTCGTCCGACCATATTTTGTAAAGAAGCTGATGCATGCACCTTATCAGCTCTTCGCCGCCGTGTTTGAATAGCTCGGCCGGCAATCCATCGGCCCCTGCCGCTTTGTTGTTTTTCAGGCGGGCAATTGCTATTCGAACTTCTTCATGGTCGGGCAATGGAACGTCTGCTCCATCGTCATCGATTGGGGTATCGGGTTCGCTTTCTCCTGGTGTTGTGCTTTCACTGCCATTCAGCAGGCTGGAGAAGTGTTCCCTCCATAATTTAAGTATGCTCTGGGCATCGGTGGCTAGATCACCTTGGCGGGTTCTACAAGAGTATGCTCCGGTCTTGAAACCTTCTGTAAACCGCCACATCTTTTCGTAGAATTTTCGAGCATTACCCCTGTCGGCCAGCTTATCAAGCTCTTCGTACTCACGCATTTCGGCCTGTTTCTTTTTCTGTCTACAAATGCGTCTCGCTTCCCTCTTCAACTCTCGGTATCTATCCCATCCCGCACGTGTTGTGGTCGATCGTAACGTTGCGAGGTAGGCAGCCTGTTTTCTCTCCGCTGCGACACGGCACTCCTCGTCTAACCAGCTATTCTTTTGCACTCTCCGAAAACCAATGGTTTCGGTTGCAGCTGTACGTAAGGAGTTTGAAATTCCGTCCCACAGTTCCCTTATACCGAGTTGTTGACGAGTGCTCTCAGAGAGCAGGAGTGCAAGCCGAGTAGAAAAACGTTCGGCTGTCTGTTGTGATTGCAGCTGCTCGACGTCGAACCATCCTTGTGTTTGTTGGCGTGCGTTTTTTGCTGCACAGAGGCGGGTGCGAATTTTGGCTGCAACAATATAGTGGTCCGAGTCGATGTTAGGACCTCGGAGCGCACGCACATCTAAAACACTGGAGACGTGTCTTCCGTCTATCACAACATGATCGATCTGGTTGGTGGTTTTTCGATCCGGAGACAGCCAGGTAGCTTGATGAATCTTCTTATGCTGGAATCTAGTACTACATATAACCATATTTCGGGCCCCGGCGAAGTCGATCAGCCTCAGCCCATTTGGGGATGTTTCCTCGTGGAGGAGGAATTTACCGACCGTAGTGCCAAAGATACCTTCTTTGCCCACCCTGGCATTGAAGTCGCCAAGCACGATTTTGACATCGTGGCGGGGGCATCTCTCATAGGTGCGCTCCAAGCACTCATAAAAGGCATCTTTGGTCACATCGTCCTTCTCTTCCGTCGGGGCGTGGGCGCAAATCAGCGATATGTTGAAGAACCTTGCTTTGATGCGGATTGTGGCTAGACGTTCATTCTGCGGAGTGAATGATAGTACTCGGCGACGGAGTCTCTCTCCCACCACGAATCCAACACCAAACTTGCGCTCCTTTATATGGCCACTGTAGTAAATGTCACAAGGACCTACTCGTCTCTGTCCTTGTCCCGTCCATCGCATTTCTTGGACGGCGGTGATGTCAGCCTTTATCTTTACGAGGACATCTACCAGCTGGGCAGCGGCATTTTCCCAATTAAGGGACCGGACATTCCAGGTGCATGCCCTCAAATCATAGTCCTTGTTTCGTTTGCCATGGTCGTCATCAAAAGGGGGGGTTCTCATCCGAGGCTGATTGTTGGTTTTCATTGGGGGTGTTTTTTTATGTGGCGGGTCCCAAACCCAGCGCACAACCCTTTGCAGGGTGTTTCGCCTTCTCACTTTAGCTCGCCTTCAAACGGATGTTCTTAGGCTACCCAGAGGATACTTGGTCAAAGACCGGAAGTCGTGAGCTGCTTGAGTCATATGCAAAAGAATCGTTTCTGGCCACTCCCAAGTGAATGGCGATCGGAGAACTTTCCTCACTTGCGTGAACTTCTACACATGACTCCATGCCAAGGCAGAAAGCTTGCCAAACGAATATCGATAGCTATACTGCCATTCCTTTTGAACCCGGACAATATTTATTCTAACATTCTAAATCCATTCTCTTTCATTTTACTGAAAATTGAGCATACATTATTTTAACATATTCGTTATAACGGTTCTTTGCACAGCATTGAATAATTTCATAATAAAATATAAGTGTTGTACATATTAAAACAGGCTTCGAAAATTATCTCATCAAAGTCAATTGCAGCTAATGGTAACATAAGAATTAATCTCAGACAATTAGGCGATCTTCATTTTTGAACGACGAGCAACGCTGTAGACTTTACCTGCTCTGCCTTTCACTCGTTTGTCAAGTGAATGAAACTTGACACTAACGACTATAGCTATTATGCAAATATTTAATCTTCAAACGTCGGCCGCGCAATTATGAATTAAGATAACTGCACTCAATAAATAACTTGCAATGGCAGCTGGTGTCAGTGGCACCAACGCCAAGCAGCTATGCTGTGTGGCATTGAGTTACGTGTATGTATGCTCGTGGCGAATAGCGGTACATGACATTGCCGAGTTAATTACTTAATTTGATTTCTCTAATGTATTTATGAATGGCGCAATTTCCTTACAAATTTTCTTTTAAGAAGGCAGCGGCAAGACCAAAGAACAAAAGCGACGAAAAGAGAAAAACATAATGGATGCGAAACGTGCGGCACAGATCTTTAATGAAAAACTGACATTCAACTTGTAATTATCAATTTCCGCATACTTCAGAGCAAGCACGAAGAAGGTGGAGCACGAAGGATGATGTTTAGGCTTGCTGGGCGATACGTTTGCATCAAAGTCATCCTCGTTGAACTGGATTTGTATTGACAGCGAACGAGCAACTTAAGAACATGAAGTGGCTGGGGAGAAGGGGAGCGCGGTTAGGAAGGAGGAAAGTGGTGTTAGCGCATTTGATGAACAGCTCTTTAAAACGGTGCCAACAGGTGCTGCTGCCAACAGCCGATTGATATATAGCAGTGCCACGTGTTGCAAATTTTGTGCAACAAACACATAAATGCACTGAGAGTTAGTAGGCTGGCAGGTATTCGCACAGGAATGCAATGTGCGACAATAAAATGCAAATTGGCTGGAACAGAAACAAAAATTCATTTAAAAAGAATTATTTTGTTAAATAAATCTATAAATTATAAAGTAAATTCAGGCACCATTAGGTGTTTTCGTTCGTGTAGACTTGCATGTCATGCGACATGTTTCGCCAGCAACATGTTGCGCATTGGCTTCACTAAAAGCAACATGTTACTAAGTACTTACGCCGACTAACCGCCGCGGCAACTACTCAAATCAACTTCAATGTGCGCTAAATTGACAACTGTTCAAGCGACGGAGCAAGCAAGCAGGGAAGAGTTCGGCCGACATCGACTTAATTAACAAAAATACGCACGAATTGAGGCGATTCGTTTTCGTTTAATTTTTGCGTAAAAACTTTGTTTAGGCCGAATTTGTTTTTTTTTTTTTTTCTTCGCGTTTGAATTCGGTCTGTCGAGCGAACAACTTGTCTATAAAATTGATTGCTCTGGCTGTGTTGCCTGGTTTCAGCATTTGCTTGTTTTCAAAGTGATTTACTTGTTGCTTGTGATGGCAATTGACACTGCGGTGGTGGCTGCAGACTACGCTAAATTGTGAACAAGCAGCCAGATTGAAGAGATTTGAGTTTGGCAATATTATGGTTGCAATTGCCGCCAAACAAGCGCTTGTTACATTTATGTACGTATGCTGAAGTAATAAAAACAAACACATTGGTAATATTTATATAGCTCTTATTGTATGTAATAGTGGCCTTAATGATGGCATCACACCGCTAGGTCATGGACGAATGAACGAAAACACTCCAGTTCTGAAAATATTCGACGCACTACCCGCAGGGAGAAGCAGAGGGAGAGGAAGACCTCGACTCCGTTGGAAGAACCAGGTGGAGAAGGACCTGACTTCGCTTGGAATCTCTAACTGGCGGCACCTTTGTTGTTAACTCGGCTATAGCCGCGCAAACGGTTTCTACGCCAGTAAAGAAGAAGAAATTAATGACTCACATATAAGTAAAATAAAAAAAACTTCAAGAGTTTGGATCTTAATATATCAATGACAAATTTTAAGCAAAATACTTTTTTATATAAATATGAAGTTTACTTTTTATTCAAATGCTCCTTAATTGAATATCATTTTCGACTGATTTTTAATGTTTTAAAGTACTTAATTTGTATAAAAATGAACTAGGAACTAGGATAGTTTAGCCGATGACATTAGATTAAGAGAAAGTGATTTTCAAAGGGAGTAAAACCCCAAAGAAGGGCTCTACATTTACTTCATCGTTTATACCTCATTATGATTCGTTTGCCATTTTTGGTAAAATACCAACATCGTTATTTTAATCATCATAATCATAATAATCACTAACATTATCATTATCATTATCATTATCATTATCATTATCATTATCATTATCATTATCATTATCATTATCAGTATCATTATCATTATCATTATCATTATCATTATCATTATCATTATCATTATCATTATCATTATCATTATCATTATCATTATCATTATCATTATCATTATCATTATCATTATCATTATCATTATCATTATCATTATCATTATCATTATCATTATCATTATCATTATCATTATCATTATCATTATCATTATCATTATCATTATCATTATCATTATCATTATCATTATCATTATCATTATCATTATCATTATCATTATCATTATCATTATCATTATCATTATCACTATCATTATCATTATCATTATCATTATCATTATCATTATCATTATCATTATCATTATCATTATCATTATCATTATCATTATCATTATCATTATCATTATCATTATCATTATCATTATCATTATCATTATCATTATCATTATCATTATCATTATCATTATCATTATCATTATCATTATCATTATCATTATCATTATCATTATCATTATCATTATCATTATCATTATCATTATCATTATCATTATCATTATCATTATCATTATCATTATCATTATCATTATCATTATCATTATCATTATCATTATCATTATCATTATCATTATCATTATCATTATCATTATCATTATCATTATCATTATCATTATCATTATCATTATCATTATCATTATCATTATCATTATCATTATCATTATCATTAACATTAACATTATCATTATCATTATCATTATCATTATCATTATCATTATCATTATCATTATCATTATCATTATCATTATCATTATCATTATCATTATCATTATCATTATCATTATCATTATCATTATCATTATCATTATCATTATCATTATCATTATCATTATCATTATCATTATCATTATCATTATCATCATCCTCGTCAGGGCTCCTCAGTCCATGCGGTTTATTACCCTCAATCAGTGATTTATGATCTTACGCTAAACTTTACCTATTGGTGTTTTACATACGTCTGCTTAATCTGATCAGTATACAAAGAAGTACCTAAAACTGTTGCATGCAGCATGTCACTAAACTCAAAATATTTAATTTATCTTCAACACACACGAAATAAAACAACCCACACCATCATTTTTTATTTGTGAAGTTGTTCCATTTAAGTACGTAAGCAAGTAGACATGCAAAATAGTTTCCCAGGGCAATGAACTGTTATGTTGGCGGCTTAATAACAGCAATAAAAATTTCAATACAATTAGCATAAAGCAAAAAAACATAAACAAATGCAAAAAGTGCAACAAGAAAAAACTGAAATGTCTTACGACGTGAAATTTCTGACAGCTGAGGCGCTCGTTTTGATGTTGTTTTCCTTGCATGTCTGTCATAATGGCAGCTGTTGCCTGTCGGCTGTGGCAAGCGTTGATACAGTTGTAGTTGCAAACACATTATTAAATGCAGTAGAGTGTATATCTGCGAGTAATTATATACTTAGTGGCTATCGTAACCCGTTTGAAAGGTATTAGCTTGTAATTTTTTATGCAAATTAGTGGTGTTTAAGTATTTGATTCATTATTTTACTATTTTTGATCTTCTAAAATTTTAGGATTTTAATACAATAATCCAATTTGTCAAATGTAAGTTTTTCGCTGATTCTATTTGATTTCTAGGCACGGTATAAGAAACTTGATCCTTAAGGATAAAAATAAATATAGTGAAAGCAATTCTATACATATTTCCTTATTTCCGTTTTTTAATTTAATTTTTATTTTTTGATTAGCGGCATTTTTATAAAAAAATATTTGACAACTGAGAAATGTGGCCACTTTATGAATTACAAAAGCCATAATTTTTATATAAGTTTAAGGGCTCGTCTCAGTATGAAATTTTCGAAAAATGGATTTTTTTTTTTTGTTTCATTATCGGATAGTACATACTATAGTAAAGATTGTCTGAAAATTTGAAATCAAAATCGAAATTATGACGGTCGCTATAGCGTTTCTTGTAGATAGGAAACAGAGTGGGGAACGGAGCGAATCCAATCTTAAAACGCGTTTTTCTCAGAGTGGTGTTTTTCAAAACGGTTTCCACTCTCAAAGGAAAAATTTTGAATATGTCTGGTTCCCCAATAAATGAAGATAAAAAATCATTTTGTATTTGTCCTGAATTTGTTTATTTAAAAAAACCGGAAGAATTAGTTAATTTCAGCCTTAAAAGAAAAATTCGCGAAAATCGATAATTTTTCGGGCGATCACTGACTGAATACTTTATCAAGTTTGTCACTTAGTCTTTAGAATTTGTTGAGCAATTTCAATTTCGCGTACATGTTCAAAGCAAAGAGCATTTGTGAGCAATTTCTGTGGCTTTATATGCAACTTAGAAGAAATAAAAGTGTACGTGGGTACGCAAAACCAGTTACGATAAATTAAAACCACCTACTATGGTGGCGAACTTGGCTGGATATCATAGGGAAGGTATCATAGAGATTGTTCATTTCTTACCTCCGGCGTAGTTACCTCATAGGGTATGTTCATGAAACGCGGCGCATTGTCGTTGACATCCGATACGCGCACAATATGGAATGCTGTGTCGCTTGTTGGTTGCGTTGCGTATCGAACAGGAGACCTGCGGTGTAGAGAAATGAGAAAAACTAAATGAAAATAAACTTAAAAATCCAAAAAGTAAGCAAACGCAAACAAAATCGCTCAATATTTTTAAAAAAACTAAGCAACCACAAATAATTACATATACTCTCTGAAACAGGGAAGCACTCCGTTGGTGGTTTTTATATGCAGAAGATGAGATGTACTTAAGAAATTGTTGCGCTGCACGCCAAATAGCATAAGTAAAGCAGCCATAAAGCGCTTGCATATATCAGTTCATTCGTTAAGCGTTCTGCGGACTTTTATTGGCCGACCGGTATAGTTTGTGGCGTGCAACTGTAAATTTCGTAATAAAAAATTTGCATTTCACCAAACAAAATCTCTCAGCGGCAAGCCACCGCGGGCTTTCTTCGTCTAAACACAAACATGCACATTGTACATGTGTTTTCCCCTTTGTTGTTCTTGTTATTGTTTTGCAAGTCTCACTTAGTTGCATATATTTCACCGCGAGCCAGCTGTCTTCAGCACGCAGCATCGCATGCATTCACACACACGAACACTTTCGTACCCTTGCATTCATACATGCTGCTTCACTTTAGTTTCAGCTTTGTTTGAAACGGTCTGGAGGTCTGGCGGTCTTTCGTGCAATCACCTGAAGGACAATGTTACTCAGATTCTCGACAACGCGATCGAACGGCTGCAGCAGCTGCAATTTTTTATCAGTTCGGAACCTTTCATTCAAGAATGAGTAAGAATTAAAAAAAAAATAGGAAAAATTCAAATTTTCGAAAAATGTCTGGATAGATAAGCCATGTGGGTCCTGATTTATATTAATTTTATTTAATTCAGATACCATCAATATAGGATAAGCGATACTAGGGTGATTCAAAAAAAAAAAAAAAATTTCGTTTGGTACTCGGAAAAATAGTTTCTTAGACACCTCTAAGAAAGCCTCTCCTGAAACCTATGAGTTTCATCATTCCTAATAACTTTTTTCATTGAGTTACAAAATTCATAAGAAATAAAAAATTTTCCCAAAAATAATCAATCTTCAACCGTTAGTATCTTTTGAACGGTTGGGTTTACGAAAAAATCGTGGAGACCTTTTTTGCAGAGCATTCAATTTCCTACAAATTCTAAGGAACAAGATATTTTTTGAGGTGGCTGGAAGCGAGATATAAATTTTTCTATCTGATAATAAGAACAAATAGAAAACTGTATGTAGGAGGACCTTCTCGTTCCAATTAAGAACTCATATTTGGAGAGGCTTTCTTAGAAGTGTCTAGGAACCTATTTTTCCGAGTACCAAACGAAAAAGAAAAATTGTTTTTTTTTGAATCACCCTAAGGGATACTCTTTTGTGCTTACCTACTGATAGTAAAATTACTACATACATACCTTTAAATACTGTATATAGCATTTCACCTGGTGTACTCGTAAGGTACAACGGCATAAAATTGCTAACAACTGTAATAAAGCTGCTAACAAATTTTAACCGTTATTATGAAGATTCGTTTAAGATTTGTAAAGAGGATGACTTTAGTACAGTCGGTGTTAATAGAATTGGGTAATTCACCTGCTCGTGTTTGTTGAGTTTCAAAGCCAAACATCAGCGAACGGCCATTAACGTCGAAAAATGAAGCAGCGTGTTTGCTTATGTGCATAAACGAGCATTGGATGGTCCATAAAATGTGCGAAAGCATAGGGAACATAAGCATAAATTCTTGTCTCACGTTGAGTTTACTTGATTAAATTTTGCCACTGCTAAATTTATCTTTTTAAGGCACAAACCTGATTGATAATTAGTTAAATCTTCATTACAGAATGTTTAGTTGCAACACATTCCATTAACTTTTCGAATTCGTACCTCGTTACGTTGCAGTTATTTTGAGCTCTAACGTAGAATAATTATTTTCTCCTAAGCTTAAATGTAACTGTAAAAGAAACAATGAAAGAGGCGGTTTCTTATTTAAAAACAAAAAACATTATTTATATGTATTTAAGAAATTCATTTTTCCAATTAGAAGTAACTATTTAAAAATTCAATAATTCCTTCAGAGATGGCCATGAAATAGGGAAGCAACGCGTTTTAAGTAAATTATCTATGCTAAAATCAAGGAAAATATATACTGAGGTAGATATTGGGACTTGGAAGTTATGCATTGAAGTGTACTATATAGAAATATATCTTTTAATAACTATCCGCCTTACTAAGATGATTCGTTTTTATTCATATTAAGCGGAATATATTTATAAGCTATGACAGTCAGCTAATTTATACTCAGTGGTTTATATCGTTTCTAAAATCGCATTTGCTTAAAAATGGGAAAAGCACGCTTACTAATAGGAATATCTAGAAGGAAACCTAATATGAGTGCAGTTTTCAGATTTCTACAATTTTTTATCGCTAATTGTCGTAATTTATGCACTCTCACCTCCATTGGATAAAACGTTTGATTCCGAAAATTTAAAACTTGAATAATATAAACCATCTATTAGAAAAAATTTCATCTTAAAAACAGAAAAAACAAAAATATTTCATAAAATACTTGTTTAGAGATATTTTTGTATGGAGAGTATTATAGTTTCTTTTCTTCAACTCAAAATGGATTTACATAATTCGAAATTCCAAATCCCTTAGGTGTGTTTCGTATCCCCAGAAAATATCAATGCCTCCTGCTTTAATTTCCCATTACCTTTTAATATTGCGCTTTATTTAATTTATCAACTATCTAACGACTTCCTCCTTTCTTTCTGCTCCCCATTCCTTGGCAACCTCCCATTCGAGCCACACAATTTTAATCGTTACATCAGACACTTAAACTAAGTCTAAAGTTACAAGTTGAAACAAGTAGTAAGAGGGGTAAAAAAGAATTTAGCTTAGAACAACCACTTCAAAAATGAATGCGAAGCCAACAGCAATTCACACACACACACATGTATAAAAACACAAGCAAACAAACAGTCGAGCTTTAGAACACAATAATATTCGATTCGTAAGAATAGTAGAGCGTCTAAGGTAGCGCTCTGAAGGCAGAGAGGAAGCTAATGTGACAAAAAGAAAAAAGAGAAATGAAACACCGACCAGGAGTGCTGCCGCTGAGGCAGAAAGAAGTGCTCGAGTTTTATGCCGCCGCAAAGTAGCCTATGAAAGAAGCAACAACAACGACAATTGTAATATGTGTCCAAAAATGCATAAAATAAGAAATTGTGGCACTGCATATTAAAGAGCTTCTTCTGCTTTACTGCTGTAGAGAGCAAATGAAATATAATGACTGCGGAGCTTTGGAGGGAGCGTTGTGAGTGGACACATGCAACGTGCGATCTAGTACAGTAATAGCCGAATCTGCAACGTCGCAAGCACATTTTGTGGCATGTAAAATGTGTTGCGCGCTTTTTGTTGCGGCTTCTGTGCTTTTTACACTGACACAATTGTTGTTGCTTTGATTCAACTTCTGCCCAGTTATTGGGATTTTCTGCTGTACTCTGGTTGCCATTTACTAAGTTCGTTTTTTATACCTTGCTGCAACTTGTGCCATGTAGATGTTGCACTTGGTTTGTTTAAAGGGCGCGTTTGTGGCAAGAACGGTCCCGGCAGCAGCCACGGCAATGAGACACACACCGAAGCTGCAACTAAGTGTAGCAACTGTAATTACGGAGGAAAATGCAGCGAGCAAAAATAGCGGCATTGGTGGCGTTTAAATGACGGTTGGCGTACAGTGCAAGGGCGGTCCCAACATTCTAACAATGGACAGTTTGATCGGAAGGTTAGTAGCCGCGGCTGTCTTAAAATGACTACCACAATCAGAAAGTGGTGGTTAGACTTCTGTATGTATGTCTGTATGTGTGCGTTGATGCCACAAAGATTATTTTTTCGTGTTGCATGTTGCCGCAGCGCCGTCACCGCGCTAACATTGGCTGCTGTTTTTTGGTTGCAAGCTTTGTTTTTGCCATTTCTGTTAGATGAAGACTTTTTGCTGCCACGTTTGCTTATGATTTCAAGTTGCACTTGCCACGCTTGTGTTGCACAATTCATTTAATACAATTACGCGGCGAGTTGTGTTTCCGTTGATGGAAGTTTAGCTGCCTCGCTGCTTCCACAATTATGTAATTATGTATATTTATGTCTGTGGCAAATATAAAATCAAATTGTAATGCTTTAGAATGATCGACGTTGAGACAGTTTTATGAAGCGCAAATGGTAACAATAGGCAAACATGGACACACACACACACACATGATAATTATACGTTTCTTATAAGTAAATCTTTTGTACTATGCTCTTGATTATTTTTAGCAAGCTGTAGGAGATATGATTGCCAGTATGTTGGTAAGCATGAAACTTGTCATTATTCACCAAATAGGTGGGTATGTACATGCGTAGCAGCACATAGCGAAAAGGAAAACGTGTTCACACAAATGTGGCAATTGCAACATCATTTGCTAGTATCAACGGTGTCTTTTAAATGCGACATAAATATTTTATCGCCAGCAAATAAAATGCAATACACATCCACACACAAAAACACCCTAACACAAATTAAGTCTATATATATATTCAATTTCTTTGATGGTTTAAGTGGCGGGCACTTTTGAAAAATTAAAAACTAAAAATAATAATAATCAAAAAATTAAAAAATTAAAATAACAGTAATAAATAATGAATTCAGGCGTTTTATTATAAAATAATAATAATAGTAATATTCTTTAAAAATTAGCGTATAAAAATATTATAAGTAAAAGTAATAATTACGAAAAAATAAAAAAAATTAAATAAAAATACTAATTATGAAAAATTAAAAAATAAAAATAATAATAATCAAAAAATTAAAATAACAGTAATAAATAACGAATTCAGTCGTTTTACATATATTTTTGCCACTGCACGTGCTCAATTCTGCTAAATAGCAGCGACAACGTCGAATTCCTTACTTTGATTCTGTCGGCTCTGTTAGCCGCCAAATCGAACATCATACAGAATTCAATTTGCACCTTCTGTATACTTACATTCTCTGGCCCGGCGCGCTTTTCAGAATGCTTCGCAAACCACGGCCACGGCGCTATGGCGGTTTTGTTTACTTTTTGAATTTTTTAATTCGTAATATCTTTTGAATGGAAAGTCCAATTTAAAAACTATTTTATAGGTAGTTAAATGGTCTTGACCTTAAAATAATTTATTTGGATAAAGATTAATATAAACACATAAATAGCATGGTTTGAATTTGGTTAGCATTTTCATTAATGTTTAAAATGAAAAAAGTTGTTGTAGTGACATAACTACAGTAGTTTGACATATGCTACCGCGGAGTTTTTTGTAGACATTATGATGTTATTCAATATTGTTGTACATTATTTTGTTCTATCGCTAATAGTTTCAGCAGCGCATTCGACGAAAGACATTTTAAGACTCATTTTTCTACTCCTTCGGTTACATTGTTCAAATTTTACCAAGGATCCCTAATTTTTTTCATAATAAAGTGTAGCCTATGTCAAATTGGAAGAATGTAGCATTTTATTGGTGAAAGAATTTTTTATATCAGCCCAGTACTTTTTGAGCCTATTCATTACAAATATACAAACATGCAAAAATAGGTACAAATCTTTCCTCTTTATAATATTAGTATAGATACATTAATTTCTGTTATATTTTTACCCACAACTCTATTCTCTTAAAAATTATACATTTAAATGATCACTACCGCTGTTGAAGTAGTTAAAATGATATGCAACTTTTGCTTTAACTCCAACTTTATTTTCATTACCACGAAACTTGTGAAACATGCAACTTCAGCCCGACAGTTAGGACAATAACTTGGCTGTCCAGTCGTAGGCATGAGTGAAGCATTAAATCACACCAAAGCATAGCACAACATAGCATAGCACAGCACCTAACACGGCATGGCATGTACAACGTGTTCGAAAGTGTTTAATGACAATGAAGTTGGCAAAGCAATGGTGGAACAAACGGCGGCGTTACCACACCGATGGTGATCACCGTCGTCAGAGGCTGTCAGCGCGGTAGTCATTACTTGACATTACCGCAGTTTGCATTTTTAATAAGAATAGACAAGAATAATTTTTCTGCACTATAAATGTGCACTTTTTCTTTTACCTTCATTGACCATATGTCGGCCTGTGTGGTGTGGAGCATTACAAGTTAGTGGATGGAGGCGGCGACTGCCGTGGAAGTCTACTGTGTCTAGTGATGGGACTACAGAACGTTAATCGGTAATCTGCCGACGTGAATTAATGCATATTTGCCGCTCAAGAGGTAGCAGGCGCATTATGACAGTTTTTATGATGTTCGAGATCGTCAAGAAAGTAAGCCCTTGTGATGGCGGCAAGTGAAAGGTTTTTGCAAAATTTTGTACTTTAACTAGAGTAATTTTAGCGATAAACGTTGATTATAAGAAAAGTAATTATGTAAAGCGAAAGTTGAAAATTTTTTTAATTTTCTGACACTTTAAAGTAGAAATAGCGAAATTTTTGTAAAGGGTGTCCCAAAATAATTTTTACTTGCCGTTATTTATGTATAACAATGTTGGCAACCCTAAAAAATATCGACAGCTCACATATTAAACTTAGTAAGCTTAGTTACGCTGTATAATAAGTAATTAAACGTTGCCTACATTTAGGATTAATTCTCCAAATTCGAAAATTCTAATTACAGGGGTTTAGGTACACTAAAGACTATAGAGAATACGTGAAGAATCCAAGAATTATGAATTAAAGGCTCTTTGAAAAAATTTGCCTGAAAATTACCTAAAGCTCTTCTGAAAAATAAGAGATGATGAGAAGAAAACATCCAAAGTCAACAACATGCCACCAACTAGGAAATATTTTCTGCTGTAAGTACACTGACAACTTGCAACTTGATAACATTCTCATTACAATTATTTGCAATCGCGAACGATTTTGTATTTTAGAAGTTCGCGTCGTGCTCTTGGCAGTTTGGAATGTTTTATTTATACATTACACCGATGCTTGCAATATATTGTGTGTATGTGAAGAGTATTGTATATGGTTGCAATGCGAGTCACTCCTGGCACAAACCGTTCAACTCGCTGACGCAGAACGTGCAATTTAATGCGCCACATTCGCTGCAACTGCAACGCATGGACTTTGCTTTCATGTTCAGTAGTCTGCCAGTGAGCGACCAGGACACTATTGCCGACGACAAGCAACGCATATTTATTGGCCCACCAAATGACAATGTCAGTGCACAAACGAGCAGCAAAGCGAAGAAACGCATTCGATGTATTTATTACATGAAAATTTGTGTTAAGTTCATAGATACTTTTATTTTATTCTCTTAAGAGTGTAATAAAAAAAATTGATCGTGTTGAAAAGGAATAAAAACGAAAGCAGAATGGTATGTATGGCTAATATTTGTAAACTTGTGAAATTCGAAACTGGCTGCTGGGTATTAGGATAACACTAAGTTGTAGACTTATTAGAAGCTGAGTGTAATACCATAGAATAATAATAATATAACGAATATTTCTGCCAAAAGTTACATTCGGACTAAAATAATTTATGTTTTTATTGAGGCATTCAATTAATAAATGAGTAATGTAAAAGAGATGGAAGAAACAGAAAATTTGTCTTGTAGTTTTCAATTTGTTTTGCAAAATATATTCTTGGTTGTCATTTTCTAAATAAATTGAAGAATTCCTTAAAGGGTTAGGGGTAGTCAGAGGTACGAAAAAATGAGGGTTTTCAGTATTTTTTTTTTTTTTGCTACCAAATCATGTTATTTTACAAAAGCAGTAATATGGCCTTATTATAGAATGTGTTAACTTGAAGTGACGAAAATTTAAAAAAAAAAAATTTAATTTCCGAAGTTATAGTTGTTTGTGTTGACTCTGTTCCAAAAAAAGGGACTTTTTTACTGTTTTCTCAAGATCCTACTGATTATTTCAGGGGTATAAACTTAGCCCCATATTTTGGAAATATGTCTGTAAAGGAATAAGGGCTGGTTAGGTCTGTACCGTCAATACTCCACGGTTTCGGATTTAACGTCAAAACTAAAATATTCGTTAAAAAGCATCACTATACCTCTGCAGGACTAAAAGCATTAGCTAATTCGTTACTGAAGTCAGAATTCTGGTTTTTTAGTAATAAAGTTTAATCATATTCTTGTTTCTATAAAAAAAACTTAAGTTTAGGCCAAGATATTAATATTTTACTGCAAGAAATACAAACAATGCACAGAAATCTACTAAATCTAAATCCTCAAGAAATAGTATACAATAGGGCTTTTATAGAAATTAGATCCCCTCAAAACTGGAAGCACTGAAGTGAAATTATAAAAGCGAGAGGATGATGGAGCAAGATTAAAACTTTAGTTGATGATAAGAATTCAGAAAAATTATAATTATTTGGAGGGATTATTTAGAGGAATTTTGATCTACTATGTTAATTTGGTTATTAATAAAGAAATACGAGATATACTTTAGAGCTTTCTTGACAAGAACAAAGGATGAGAACATTCTGCCAACACTGGCAACTATGTGAATTTCAAAGCCATTCAAAAAAAATTTAGAAAGAAGCTAGTTGTCCGGAAATATGGGGGCCAACCTCTTACCAAAACAGTCTAACGGTATTAACAATATCCTCAATATTTTTTCAAAACCAAAATGTGATACGCAATACCTGGTGTCTCAAGTCAGCCTCTTATTGGAAATCTCTTTGCATACATATATTAAATAGCGCGAATTTCGGCGTTAGTGAACTCCTTCTTTACACGTCTATAACTGTATATCCAAACTAATCAAGCATAGCGTCGTTTTGTAGGTTATGTCAAGACCTTTTAAAGATGTATAGTGTTGCCAGATATGAGCCCTGTAGATCTTTATACATAGCCGCGATATTCAAAAGACAAAAAGGTGGAAGAGAGATATTTTCCAACCTAATATATTTACATCTTTTAAGCAAATGCGAAAGTACAAGTTGCACAAAAGGTAGATAGCGAACGCAATAATAGAAGCAAAACGTGAAAAATAGTATCAATTTCCTCCAAACAATGAAAAAGTAAATACCTCCCAGCTTGTGGCACGTTTGTTTAAAATCGCCAGCGGCAGTGTGTGCAGCGCGCGGCGCCAATATGCGGCCGAAAGAGATTCCAAAGCAATTTGCACGTAGCTAACTAAATGGAATAGTGAAAATATAAAGATGTGTGGCAAATATATGTATATGTAAAAGGTTGTATGTGTGTGTTGGAGCAGCAAATGGCAATCGCAACGTTTATCGTTTATCGCAATTGTTTTCGCTGGCAACAAATAACTTTTACTGCAGCACCGATGATAGAATCATATGCAGACAACAACATGTGCGTATATGCCGACTTGTATAAACATAAACATGCATGTGTGCCTGTGTGTGTATGTTTTCAAGCCCTATAAAAGCAATTGTTAATTTAACTGCAATCACGCCAATATTTTTCATTTCATCGCCGATGGCTAATTCAATTTTCCATTGTAATGGTTAAAAGGAAGGCAGCAATGTTGTAACAATATCAGGGATGTACATGTAATGCAATGCTGTAAATATGTGCGTATATGTATGCACATTTAAATAATACTTGTAATAAATTTGAAGATCTCCGCGCTGATGCGTTGGTTTGCCTGCTAAGGCTTTGTATAGCTGTTACTGGGACTTTTTGTTGCTGTAGTAGGTTTTACTTTTTGTTGATATCAACAATGGCGTAAAAATCAAAGTATTGTTGAAAAACAATTTCTCTTTGTTAACAAAAGCGGCAAACCGCAAAAGTTGGTGTGCTGGACAAATGAAAAAACAACAAAATATAAACAAAGGGAGATGGACCAGGCAAGACAGCACTGACGCACTGTGGTTTGGTTTGCTGAACAAAATAGCAGTGCAATTGAGGAGTGTTAGAAGGAAGTAGTCAGATGTTTAATCCCAAAAGCAAAGATGAAGGATCACTAAATAATTTTAATATTCATAAAAGCAAAACTAAAACGTTGAAATATTAGAGCTTATTTTTCGTTGAAGTAAATAAAAGTTAAAAAGTAAACAGAGTTTATATGAATTTCAAAGTTGTTTTCAAAAGCTTAAGCAGACCTACAACGCTTTAACTTATCTTCGAAGCTCGTCAGTCTACATAATGATCTAACAGTTGGCAACTGTGCTAAGTAATTTAGTATTTAGTATGCAGATTTCTTATTTTAAGTGTTTTTGGAACTCAAAAAAATATATTCAAAAAATTTTAGGTACAAAATTTTCAAAAAAAAAAAACAATGAAAAACAAAAAAAAAAATTTAAAAAAAATTTTCAGCAGAAGACACTGTGCCATAGTGCTACAAAAAACAAATCTTTGAATGCAGAAATAGCTGCAGGATTTGACAGCACCAACTACAAAGGCGCAGCTCAAGGAAGCATAAGCGTGAAGAACTAAGAAAAATAATACTTTGAGTAGATTCTTTTAATGAGTTTTATTTCTATTCGCCTTCACCTGAAGTGGTAGGCGCTTAAAAGTAAATTGATCTGCTTTTGCTATCGCAACACAATCGTAACAGCAACAACGAACAGCAAGAACACTTTAATAATAGTGGCAGCAGTGGCACGCACGTAATCTACAACATACAAGTCATAGTTGGAACATACAACACTTGGCAGCTTGAAGCACGAAATGCAGACGACAAGCAACACATGAAAGGGTCCACGTAGACATGTGTGTATGTAAGCATATATGAGTATGTGTGTGCTATCGTTTGCAAATGCAATTGCAATTGCGGCGAATTGGTAGACGCCTTTAAACGGCGTCACGTGCAACTTAATGTGCACAGCACTCGAGCCCTGCTGCTACTTTTTGTTGTAGTATAGCCAACAACAGGCAACGCATCAGCATCATCAGCGTATATAAACATTTACGTTGCCATCTTTTGCCTCGTGTTAATGCGTCGCCTTGCACATTATTATTTTTATACTTTTTTTTTTGCTGTACTCGTTGAAATAACCATGAAACTGATTCATTTATTGCGGTCTAATATAGTGGCAAGGCGGTTGGCACAGCTCAGTAACTCATTCAATACAGCAACTTATGATATGGACCAAGCCGTAGCTGTTGCTATAGTTGTTGTTGTTATTGTTGCAGCTTGTTGCAAATTATAAATGTGAGTTAAGTTCATTTGTTGCATGAAATTGCTCCAGTTAAACGCAGCTAGATTTTGTGCGATAATTTTTGTATCCGAGTATTTTGCTGTGCGTCGGCCAAGGCGTATACTCAACTTTTTTCCAATTATTAAGTGTAGTGTTAAACTCGCGTTGCTGTAAAATTGCACACCTTTTACGATTATGTATTTGATTATTACTATTATGAAAAGTATTGTTTGGCCACAACTTGCCACTAAGTAAATGCTAAGTTTCTGCAACATAGATGCAACTTTTTCTGGCTGCTGTCCACTTGTGGTGTTATCGACCCACACATGCGTGCTGCTACACTTCTTTGCCACTTTGATTAATGATGTTTGTTAGCCCAACAAAAGATGTGGCATGTATTTGCAACTACAAGAGACCAAGCGATAAAGGCAAATAATTTAAACTAAAAATAAAAACCCAACGTAAAACAAGCAAACGATTTATAAATATTTTGCGCGCTGGTAAGCAAGCGCTGACTATTCTCTATAGCGCATAAAGTGATGAAGAAAAATGGTGACCATTTAATAAGATTACTAGGGGAGTTGGCTCATCAGCACGAGCACAGCAGGTCTTGGCATGCGAAAGCTACATTCTACGGCTGGTGGGTAGAATGTGCTTGTAAATTTAATTAACTCCGCAAATCGGCCTAAGTAAATGAGGGTGTAACATATACTATACATACACATGCTGAAAAACCGGAATTAAAATATGCACACATCTATATTAAAGTTTCACATCTCACTTTTACAGCTTAAGTGGATCAAATTTGCTTGCAAAAATTAAGCTTAAAAAAAAAAAAACAATTACAAAACCAAAGTATTTGTTGAGTTCTTATTTAACAAGGAATTAGGAGAAAAGTGGCACACTTCAAGCAAACATATTTCTTAATCAAAAATTGGCCTGAATTAGAACACCTTTTTAAGGTGCAGGAGGTAAGGCTAGTGATTTTTATTTACTTTACTACTATAAAATTGATTTTCTAAAATTATTTGCGTTTTAAGGAACTGGGATGTCAATGAAACGAACCATTGAGGATACGTCAAAGATGTTTAGAAAGTTTTATTTTTCGGAAGCATAATTTATAGAGTTATATAAAGCACTTTGAAAAGAGTGTTAAAGAAAATACCATTTAATTAATAAAAGAAATTATGGTTGAGAGCCACCAATTTAGTTATGTAATGCTTGTAAATGCTCAACATGTTTTTTTATCCATTTTTCTGGTTGACATTGATGCGAGGTATATCAAAATCAGAGCGGAGGCGGTATATCTGAATTTCTGCAAACAGAAATTCGAGTAGAGTTGAAAACAGAGGTGTTTGCCCACAAAAAAATAACCACAAGTCTTCTACGATACTAAATACATACAAAAATTTAGTTCTCTGTGTCTTTCTTTTCCAATTTTGTAACTCAAATATCAGAGGCGGAAATTTTAAAGTAATTCCGGTCCAAATTCTCAACAATCTAAATTACATATTGGTAAGCTGACCCGAAAGAGATTTACTTTAGCCCAGCTGCATTTTTTTCAAAAATACATACATTAATTTATTATGGCATTAATGAATCTAAAAAGCGGGAAGATTCACTACCAGTTGAACCATTTATGAACATTAAAAAAAGCATACCATTCACTTAATACCTTAAAATATATACACTTCGGCTGACGTTTTTGAAGTTTTTTTGTTTATTAAATAACGCTGAGCTATTTTTGTCTTATGCTTAAGAGAAAATTTGATACCGTTATCCCCATATACAAAAAATAGCCCGGATGAAAGGGTCAGTTAATCACCCGCAAATTAGCCGATATGTAGATAGGACACAAGTGAAGCAGACCAAAGCTTATAAGGCGCAGTAGCGTTCGAAAGAGATGAAATTATTTCCCATTCAGATTTATTGTAACTTCTATTATTTAAAAGAAAATACTTCATAATTCACTACTTACAATCACCAATATAATATTCGCTTATCTTGAGCAACAATAAAAAAAAACAACAAACACGCTGTGTTTGCTGCTGCACTCCGACTCAAAGTATGTGGCGCTGACATTGCGTAGCTAAACTGCAAAAATAAAAATAAAAAGAAAAAAGTTATGAATAAATAATTTAATAAAAAAATGTAATAGTCAATTAAAAATTACAAATTATGATAAATACAAAAAATATAGAATAAATAATTGCACGAAATGATCAGTGAATTTCAGGCGAGTTGGAAACGTGAGGTGGAGATAAATTGTTTACGTATTAACCGATCGTAGTTGATGTTTGTATTATAGAAAAAAACATTTTTGTTATTAAATAAGATAATCTATTGCTTTAAAATACCATAACGTATATTGTCGTTATGGAGTCTGCAAGTGTACGAGTATGACTGCGTAGGTTGCATAGCAAAATTGCGTTATTTTCCTGCATTTACAAGTCTATAAGTGTCTTCACGCAAGTTAAACAATTTCCTTAAGTATTTTGGTATAATAATTTGTAGAAAAAAGAGACCAAAAAACTTTTTGTGACCGTAGTATCAATTATATTATAAACTGGTTTGGCTTAGACGCCTTTCATCCAAATTATAGTTTAATAAATATAAATTTTTGCGAAAAATGAGAGAAAGTGATAGATAGGCCAAGTTTTTTCCTTAAAACAAATGTTTTTTCAAAGTTTCGAAATGTGATTTTTTCTAATGGAAAATTAGGAAAGTCTTTTTAAACACACTACTCTAGATAGCATATGTTGGGCTATTCAGAGCTAAGCCTTTGGCTTTGGCACAATTTCGATAATATTTTCATTTTAATTTATATTTAAGTCTATGAGATAAAATAACGATTATTTTATTTATTAATTTATTTATTAAAGGAAATACTCTGTGCCCAAAAAATAATTTATTTTGAAAATTCTTTATTTATTTTTCCAAATCGATTTCATCCTCTTCAAAGTAGTCCCCTCCCAATGCAATGCGCTTATGCCAACGAATTTTCAATCTTCGAAATACTGGTTGTAGTCACTTTCCGAGATGGCCTTCAGTTCCGCCTTCGCTGCGGCTTTAATCTCCTCTATCGTATAAAAACGGTGTCCCCAGAGTGGTCTTTTGAGCTTGGTGAACAGCCAGAAGTCGCACGGCGCCTGATCAGGTAAATACGGTGGTTGCGAAACGTTACGGATTGTGTTTTTGGCGAAATGATCTCGAATTACGAGGGCAGTATGGGGTGGTGCATTATCGTGGTGTAAAAACCAAGAATTGTCTTTCCACAATTCCGGCCTTTTTATGCGGATAGCGTTACGCAAACGACGCATAACGTTCAAATATTATTCCTTGTTGACTGTTTGTCCGGTTGGAAGGAATTCATAATGCACAACACCACGATAACCGAAGACAACAGTCAACATGACCTTGATTTTTGAGCGACTTTGGCGCGATTTTTTGGTCTCGGCTCTCTTTTGGCACGATATTCGCTCGACTGATCGGTTGTTTCGGGGTCGTAAACATAGATTCAAGTCTCATCGCCAGTTAGAATGCATTTCAGGACACCCTGGTAGTAGGAAAGCATCATTTCACACACTTCAACGCGACGCCTTTTTTCCAAGAAATTCAATGTTTTCGGTACCAGTAGAGATTTCACGCGCTTGAGGCCCAAAACATCCTTCAAAATGGTATTGGCTGAGCCTTTCGATATGCCAACTTCATCAGTAAGGTCTCTAATTGTTAATTGACAGTTTTTCGACATCAAATCTTTGATTTGTTGAACGTGAGCTTCGTCGGTTGAGGCTGATGGTCGCCCTGAACGCTCTTCGTCTTCGACACATTCACGGCCGGTTTGGAACTCACTATACCACTTGTAAACTTTTTAGAGAAAGCATCATCACCAAAGGCTTTCTGCATCATCCTGAAGGTATCCACAGCAGAAAATTGATTCCGTAAACAAAATTTAATGCAAATTCTTTGCTCAACAAATTTCGACATCGCAAAAAACGAAAAACTCACTTTTAGCAGCTCACAAAACGACACGTATCTCAAACACTAATGAATATTTGGACATGAAATTTGACATAAATGTGACTGACAGTACTACCAACCTAAAAAAAAAATAATTTTCCAAATCCTTCGACGCGCGCAGTTTAAATTCAAATGTCACCTTGTTTTTTGGACACATTAGTTCAATTATAAACCTATAAACCTATTAATTCTGTGAGCAAGTTCACGCCTTGAAAATTTTCGGGCTTGAAAATATAGAAATAATATTAAAAAAAAATTTTTTATCGTTTTTGTGAGTATTTTATGGAACATTTTCATGCACTTTCAAGGACAACACAATCGCCGCTTAACTGCGTTTGCAAATTGAGAGAATTATCAAGCACAAATCAATAAAGTAAGTTGCCATATATTGTAATTCCAGCTGGTTTATGCAATACAGGTTACTGCTTGAATTTTTGCTTTTTTTTTGTTTTTGTTGGTTCATTTTTGGTTTTTGTGGTTTACTTGAATAAAGTACTGCATGTTAAATGTTACTAATAAACACACACAGATCTAAAGTTGATTGTATAATGCTGTAAACTATTTTAGAAACAATTAAGAACATGTTGCATGAATTATTTACGACAATTACGTAAATTATAACCCTGTTAGCGGCGATCAATAGTCTGAAATAAACCTTAACAAAAACTATGCAACGGCCACCAACCACTAAAGCATTTTAGGTTACACTAACCGGTTGGACGTCTATATATGTGGTATTTATACATACATAGTGTATGGTACATGTTTGTACATATGTGAACATAAGTAAGGTAAAATAATAAAAATAATATATTTCTCAACAAATAATAATAAAAAATTAAATTAATTTAAAGTTAGTTGTCGACAGGCGCTTTTATGATTCACATTAAACTTTAACCATTTCTAGGTTGCATTCACTTCGAGTTGGTGTTCAAGGCATAATAATTAAGCATGTTTTTTTTTTTTCAAAGTAAATATTCTTTGAACACCCTGTACTTGAACTTGTCCAACTGTACTTTTGAATTATCATATTCTTATTATTTAAGACTTTTTTATATTTATGCCTTTGCTTTCTATTTGTTTTTTTTTTTTTTGTTATGTATTTTGTTTTTTCATATTCTACTACTACTTCTCTTTCTTTTATTTTTCAGCGATTATCCAGCATATTGTTATTACCAGCGACTTTGCATTTGCATTTATGCAAGTTCCCCCATGTAACGGTGAATTCAAAGGCATTTTTTGCGCTGTATAAACTGCTCATGGCGTTGTTGCTGCCGTTGCTTCGCTAATCGTTAATGCCACTCAGCGCGTGCATTGTAATGCCAATGCTGTTTTTATGCTGTATGTTATTGTTGTTGCTTTTGCATGCTTCTTTTCTGCAAAAAAATTTATTTGTATTCGAAGATATGCCACACCGAATATGGTCAATAGTGGCAACCCATTTTGGGCGCTTAAATGTGATTGTGCTGCTCAAGCGGCGACTCATGCAATCTTATGGTAAAACAATAGCAACAAAATAGTAAAAATAATAGTGGTACATATTTATATAATCTGTATAAAAGCAGCCAGAAGCATGTCTTGATGTACAAAAGTTTCAATGTGCGTCCGGTGGCTTGTGGATAAAACTAAGGAAAGCAGCGCTGACAGCTGCTGCTGTGGTTTTGAATGTCAGGGTCTCGATGCCCAATACCCGTTTTGTTAATATCACCTTAACTAAATAAGCTGCTTTACATTTTAAATTCAGTGACACAAAAGAATTTATTTACAAACTAGCGGGCACTGTTGTGGTGAGGTTATGCTGTGGAGTGCGGGAAACCGAGCTCAGAGTGAATTCCCTTGTATTGTTATAATTGTGAATTGGAAAATTTACAATTTTGAAACAATTATATATAATTTATTGAATTTTAGAAGGATTAATTATAATTTTCGTAACACTGCTGTGTGCCCAAATAGGGGCCCTCATATACCATAACACCAAACTAAACGTACGAAATTGTTTTTACACGATTTGACTGCTAATAGGAGTTGAAATATTCAGAATAAATACGCAAAAAATGTCTACTTATTAGACAACTAAAGTTAAAAACCACATTTTGCTTACATTTAGGCGCTTTTTAATGTGTATTTGATATTTATTCAAGAACTTCACACTTACTTTAAAAGTACTTTCGCAGTCTTATACGTTTTTCGATTTTGGTTGAAATGTTTGCAATACATTTTAGGTGTAAGACTACATATCAATGTCTCAAAAAAATCCAAAATAAATCAGCCTAGATGTAGGCAATGATTTCTTGGAAATATAATTTAGCTTTATTGAAATAAATTTTGATCGGTGGTAATGTCCAACATAATTGAGGTCTTGCTACTTATCAATCATTTGGTATAAATAAAATGTTCTCTACTTCTAAAAGAGCTTCTTAACAATAATGAATAGTATTTTATCCGAGACTCTCACCCGATCAATCAAGCACAAGTACATATAAAAGTTTTAATGATGAACAACCTCTATCTATGACTACAGCTTTCGAGTTGCCAGCTAATAAAAGTGTCTTTAAAGTACTAAAAATATTAATTATATCAGACAATATTTGAAAAAAATAATATCTTTTCAATAATAATGACTAATAAATTGATTACTTACCAATAAACAGCACAGCAAAACTTCTAAAAATTGATCTCAATATATGAGATATTTTTCATAATTTGAAATTATCTGCTCTCCAGTATCGGAAGAGCAAAAAAGTTAGTTTGTTTAAAAAATATAACCGTTTATTCTCAACGTTATATCTTTAACTTAAAAAATGATAGTTACATAAAAATTAACAAAAAATATTTTAGGCTTATTCTACTGGACGACTGCTTTATACTTTACTATATACTATATGTATATACATCCTCAAGTATAAATTAGGACTTTGTACTTCAAGAGTTCCTTCCTCTACGAGTGTGTCGACATAAATCAAGAAGAAAAAGCATTAGATTACCTGCAAACTATAGTTACTCACAAAGCAAAGCATCAGCCTACCAAAGTAGCCTCAAATACAATGTTGCTGCAGCGCGAATTTACTACGGCAATTACGGTATCTGCTGAAAAATCAAGCGCAAACAACTGAAATGGTCGAGCAGAGTCAGGGTGGAGAGCGAGGAGTATAAAAGAGAGCAACACAAACAATATTAACAACAATTTAAGGCAACGAAAGATAAGCAAGCGAGTGGCGGATGTTGGATAAACTGTGGCAGCAAAAGCTACCACATACAAAAACAAAAAAAACCAAATTCAACAAAAAAGCTAACAAGAATGTGCAACCGAAGTGGCACACACATGAAGGGCGCGAGACACAACAAATCCGGCGTCTTGTCTTGGCCGAAAGTAGAGCCGCTGAGCGCTAAAGAGCAGCCTGCACACCTTCAACCCGCAATCATAGCCACTGTTTCATTAACTGTTACTTCTTTGTATGCTTTTCTTGCTTTCTTTTAATAGTGTTTCGCCTGCGAAACATAACAGTGACGGCATGGCTTTCCAACGGCTTCACTAACTCCTGCTTTGCCACTGTCTCGTTCTAAGTGATGATGTTGTTGTTGTGGTGCCAGTGGCTTGACTGCTGTCTGCTGCACCTGACCAATCGACACTCACTCGTGCAGCTAAGCACACCGTTCCATGTTGCAAGTGCAGCCTGTCAGCACATCGTCAGCATCAGCAGCAAAACGGAGAATGTGGAAGCAAGCAGTTGAAACTGCGCTGAAGCTGTCTAGCGACAGCAAGAATATCGAAAAACGTAAAGAGAACAGTAGAAGTGAACCAAATTAGGCATAAAGTGTGGATAGTTGAAGCTGCTGCTGCGGCAACATTCCCTGTCGCTGTTGGCGATGTGTGTCAAGCGGCATGCAACATGTAATACAGAAACGAGGACTTAACATAACTTAACTAACATAACTTAACTTAACTTAAGTTACATAACTTAACTTGGCTTAACTTCCATAACATAACATAACTTACCTTAACTTAACTTACATAACTTAACTTAACTTAACTTAACTTAACTTAACTTAACTTAACTTAGCTTAACTTAACTTAACTTAACTTAACTTAACTTAACTTAACTTAACTTAACTTAACTTAACTTAACTTAACTTAACTTAACTTAACTTAACTTAACTTAACTTAACTTAACTTAACTTAACTTAACTTAACTTAACTTAACTTAACTTAACTTAACTTAACTTAACTTAACTTAACGTAACTTAACGTAACTTAACGTAACTTAACGTAACTTAACTTAACTTAACTTAACTTAACTTAACTTAACTTAACTTAACTTAACTTAACTTAACTTAACTTAAACACACATTAACATAAAATAACATAAGCATTTCGGAAAAAAATATTTTCGACATACTAAAAATATCTGCAAAACTTTAGATTATTAAAAAAAAACACCCCAAACCACTCTTAAGATATTGAAAGTACATATCGTATCTAATATGAACTATCACTTTTGAAACTCATCCTTCTGATACGACCTACTAACCAATTCTGTTGAAAGTATATGCTTAGAAAATACATTTTCCTAAACATTTCCATAATTTCTAACTGCGACGAGAGAAACTCTGGAATCACTTCACACTGCTTATTACTTAATTCACAAGTGAGCAGAATTAATGAAGCGTTACAGAAACCAACCATAACACCACACATTATCAGCAACACCAAAGGCACAACAGAACAGAGAACATAGCAGCTACTGACAACACCACCAGGAAACGGTGTTCAAAGAACCTATTGTTATAAAGAAAATAATAAGGTTAAGCATCTTAAGTGATCATTATACCGGCAGCAAGACCAACAACAGCAACAAGTACACCTTACATTAACAGCAAAGGATTCTACATCAACATTCGCTATTAGCAACAATAATAATAAAGCGCAGCACTTCTATTGTAATATTTTTTAGAAACCCAAAAAAATCTAGAAGAAATGTGGTACAGACAACAACAATAACAACAACAGCAAAAATAAAAATAACAAAGAAAGTCTTTTAAGCTGCAGCGAGCGAACACCTTGTAATTGAACTTTAACGAGAACAACTCTACTCAACTCATTTTTTCAACAACAAAAATACAGCAACAACGAAAATAACTCGCCTCTGAGCTCAGCACTGCAGCACTGAACTTTGGATAGAGCAAAAGAGTTACTAAGCGGTCACTGCAGGCTGAAGCTTTGTGGCAGCAAGAATGAAATCATAATATAACGGGCCATAATCAACCGAGAACTACATGCATCTAGGCATGCAGTCAGCACATTACAATAAAAAGGAGCTTGAAATGAACAAAATTGCAATGAAATGGAATGGAAAAAATGCGAAAAACAACAAGAAGAAGGAAATAAAAAAAATTGTGAGTGGTAATGCAAACTCCTCCCAGCGCCGTGATACAGCTTCATATGTTCGGATTTTTGCTCAACAACCCCGTAGCAGCTGCCCTATCCCGTTCTCCACGAGCAACGCAGTTTTCTGCTTGTTGTTCGTTTTCTTGTTGTTGTTATTGCTGTCATAATTTTATGGCAATTTCAATTCTAGCTGGTTACTCAGTGTTGTTGGGGTCTACGCGTTTGTCAGCTGGCAGGCTGATAGCCACTTGGCCGCTACCACTCAATAATGTTGGCATTGATGAATCAACTACAAGCCAGATCATAATTCTCCAGCTACAATAAATTGGTTTGGCGTCTTAAGAACGCCGCAATCTAATTTTCATATGTAAAGCAACACATTGAAACACACACATACACACATGAAACCTGCCAGTAACACCCATTACATATTCCTCTTGACTTTTCTCAGGCGTATCTTCGTTGCAGAGGAGAAATAATTGTTCCAATCTGTGGAAGATGCAAGCGATGCAAATATTTGCACACACTCATACCTGTTTCTATTTGTACTGCAAATTGTTAATTGTGTGAACTCAAGCTGTTGAACTACTTTCGCAATATAACGGACATTGTCTTTGTATGAGTAATGAAGACCCAGCGACCTAAATATTTGTCTAGACGATGTGTGGAAAATTGTGTTAGGAATTCGCCGCATTTAATTAAATAAACACAAGCATGCAATGCATGCCAAGGAAAGAAAGGAAACCGCCTTAGCTTACTGCATCAATACCTGTTTTCTCCGCGATTGGCTCCACTGTACTTTTGTGTCATTAAATTAATTAGAAATAATAAAGCAAATGATGCAATTAAGTATTTAATACTACATACATATTAACAGGTTTTCTTGTAGAGTGCAATACAATAAGAGTGGACGAAATTTTTTAAATTCACAGTTAACTTGTTGACTTCAGCTGCAATCTAATCGTGTGAACTTATTAATTGGATTATTGCTTTACTCTAAGCGCTCAAATGTGGGCAATACTTTGCAAATAATATTTTGTATTTATTTGTGCAAAGCTTTCTTAGGAGAAAAGTTCACAGAAATGCATAAAATAACTCACTATAGCACAACTTAACTTAACTTAACTTAATTTAACTTAACTTAACTTCACTTAACTTAATTTAACTTAACTTAACTTAACTTAGCATTACTTAACTGAGTATAACTTAACTTAACATAACTTAACTTAGTATAACTTAACTTAAATTAACTTAATTTATTTTAACTTAACTTAACTTAACTTAACTTAACTTAACTTAACTTAACTTAACTTAACTTAACTTAACTTAACTTAACTTAACTTAACTTAACTTAACTTAACTTAACTTAACTTAACTTAACTTAACTTAACTTAATTTAATTTAACATAACTTAATTTAACTTCACTTAACTTAACTTAATTTAAATTAATACAAAAAAGCACCCAATGACATACATTGTTTCTCAAAATACAATGTGAACTACAAATCTTTTTACTTGCCAATTATTATAATGCATGATTGCTGAAGAAAATATTTTTATTTAAAATATTAATAAATTTTGCTTATTATATTTATAAAAAATAATACAAGCTTTTATTTACACATTGTACATTTAGTACCGCATCGAAGAACCTTCGCCTAGTATATCGAAGCAACAAAACTATTATGAAATATTTCGACAAGCCGAACCAAAGTGATGAAACAACGAATGTGCGAAACAAGTGCCTTCAGGCTTAAAAGATTGCTTTGAAGCGACTAATTAAATTATAATTGAAATTTCTATTTCACGCATTACCAGATATATAATGAGGCATCAAGGTCTGCCGATCATATAACTTGCGGCAAAACCAACAATGTGCCACATATGTTAACTAAATATTTGTAAGTAATACAACAAACATCATTTGCGGTTCATTTGCGAGTGTCAATGACAGCATTGCCTGCGCATTTTCAATGTTGAAGCAGTTAACAGTTTAATTTACTGATCATTGTGCACTTGTAGCCATTATAAATACAAACATTATGTATGTACGTATTAAATCTGTATGTTTATACGCATTTACTCACGTACATGCCACAATTGAAAGTTGTTTTGCCGCTTGACTTGTGATAAAAAGCTGAATGGCGGCAGTTGAAGGCCAATGTGACCTGCCACGAAGTCAACTTGCTCAAACAAAATGAGAAAAAAGTTTGAAAAAATATTAAAATAAAAAATAAAAAACTCAAAAACCAGCAAACAAAAGACTTAAGCGACAAACTCGATGCAAAATATTACATACAGTTCATTGAAAATTATTTAATTTTGCACTATCAATTTTGTTGTTACTGGCAATGCTTGGAACAGCATTTGCTGCTCGCTTTGTTATGCAGAAGTTGCCAAACGGTTAATTAATAGTAAATAGTTGTATTTGCTTTACTTCAGTGTTACCATAGACAAGCGGACAAGTGAACAAATGCTCATGCAACAAAAAATTTTGTGGCAAAGTCGCATCTCTGCCGCACTTGGTGGCATCACCTATTTTTCTGTTAGTTTCTGTGTTGGTTTATACATTCCTCTTTTGCTGCTTGCATAAATAATCTCAATACCCCACATATGCAGCAAACGGGTAGATGAACAAATCGCCAAATAATGCAAAAAGGCTTAACTGAAAACAAAAATACTTCAGCATGTACCTAAAGATATTGTTAATGTGTTGCTAAGGCCGTTAAATTTGTTGTTTAGCTGTTGTCTAAAATAGAAATGTTTTAAGGTTCAGTAAGCAAGCTGGAAGATTAACACGAAATATTTTTTGAACAAAATAATAAGGTCATTATCGTAGCAAAACAAGCCATTCGGTGTCGGTGGACAAAACTTTTCATAAACCACTGGATAGATCGATTTCAAAGCTTTACGCGACCTTCTTAGCTATATTTATATCTTATAAAACGATCCAAGTAATAAGATTTTTGTTGAAAATTTTTAACTTCTTAAATCAACTGAAATGCAATTGCTTCAAACACAAAACAACTATTTTCAGAGGTCCTCTAGTAGATCGGCTATAAAATCATGGGAAAACAAAAATTTTTTAAATGAATCACCAACTACACTTATCAAAAAATCTAAGTGAAAAATTCAGGTGGTTTGCCTCCTACATCCCTCGAAAACAGCACAAAAATCATATATATTGAATGAATATGAAGTTTTTATAATCATTCTTAGTTTACATTTTAGAAAAAATCTTAAAGTAGAAGCTTTTTCTGACTCGCAAGTCAACATAACCTCAGTGATTAAGAGGCTATACCAGTGTGACGCATGAAAAGTTAGTCGATTTTCGTGAATTTTTTTAAGAGAAAGTACGCGATTGAATATTTCGAACTTCTTTGAATATAATAAGGTATATTTTCAGCTATATTTTTGTACTAACATTTTTTACAAAAATATTGAAAAGTGACGGAGTCGTGGGCTGTCTTCGGAGGTGCCAAAAAATGGCCTCAACTACTGGCAACATTTCCGGCCGAATGAGTAGCTGAATCAAAAAAATTTTAAAATTTTATTAAACTTAAAGATATTTTCCACACAACGACTTACGATCTTTGAAAAATATCAAAAATTTACAAAATGGCGTAACTTTGAAAAAAAAATCGATTTTTTTTATAAATTAAAAAAAAAAAAACTTCAAAACTCAAACCTTAGTTGAATACAGAAGATTATTTCAACTAATGCACTGTAAATGATAAACAAACTCCAGCAATAAAAACAAAATTCGAGAGGTCAGAGTTCAAATTCAGTCTATGACTGCCTTGTTCTTCGTTCGTGTGTTCCCACCGCACTCTGGTTCGTGTGATGCGTCGCTTTGGCGCTGCTTGCTGCTTACCTATTTTCCGGTGAGTTCATGCCAAAAGCCGAAACGAGTGTGGCAACTACACGACAATCAGTTGTATCTTGCTGAATCTAAAATAAAAAATTCCAGTTTTTCATATTTCAGTAGAGTTTCGACATTTTCCACTAGGCAGATGCGCCAATATGCATGCAGACCTTCTCCACCACCACTCCTTGGACAATAGCGTTGTCACGCGGCAGCAAATGTTGCACATTAATTTAACTAATTCGCAGGCAACAGCGCTTCTGCAGCCACTTCTAAGCCATTAATACGATTTGCATAAACTTAATGTGTTGTTGCTTTTGTTGCTGCGGTTTTCGTTGTTGTCAACGCGTCACTCTTGTGAAGCTGTGCAGGTGCAGCAGTTGCCAAAATGTGCCTAGCAGTGTTTTTCTACTTATTTTTGTTTCATTGGTGTTTATTTTTTTTTGCTGTTAACCAACTGGCTGCCACTTAGCATAGTCTCGTTGTTAGATAGCTGCGGCCAGCATTTTACCACTGCTCGTCGCTCTGCCACATGCAGCGACATTTGCTTGCAACTCAAGTGTGTGGCACTAGCAATGGCAGTAATTTTTCTTAATGAATGCGCGAATATTCAAACCGCTTTAATGCGCCTGATGTATCTGTTTGTATAGGTGAATGCTTGTGAGTAATTGTTTTTGCTGTACTTTGGTCTAAGCTTTTTCATTTATTTGCTTTTTTTATTAATTTTATCGTTAGCGGTAAAATTGCAAGTTCTTTGAGTTTTTTTTTGTTTAAATAAAGCAAAAGAAAAATTATTGCTCATTGAGTTCTAATGTAGCCTGCGGCTCTTGCTTGAGTGCGATGCAATGCGTTAAGTAGCACTTATGGTGACATATGTATTTGATGATTCTTTTCAAGAGAAGGCAAAGCTTTTAAGCTCCTATTTATGAATGAGATAACATTTGTATAGTAGAGAATAGTTCCAATAAATATATTTTCTTAGAGTTTAGAACTTGCAAGTGGATGCAAGTCAGAAAAAAAATCGTTTAATGTGATTCTTGATTTTTTTTTTTGCAGAAATATTTTTATGACATTAACACATTTCATTTGGAAAATTAAATGTTATTTTATGCGCGGCGATTCATTTTGAAAACTTCAGGATATTCTTAATCTCCCTCTCTCTGCTCTCAAAACTAACAGAACTTGGCAATATTACAGACTTTCAGCAATTTGCTTGATTTTAAGCACTGCCGCGAATAATTGTGTAGAACTACTATATATACCTTCACCAGTTTATTAGTTTTATCGTTTGTTCAAAGTATTCTCTTCCTCTCCTTATTTTATTTTATTTTATTTTATTTTATTTTATTTTATTTTATTTTATTTTATTTTATTTTATTTTATTTTATTTTATTTTATTTTATTTTATTTTATTTTATTTTATTTTATTTTATTTTATTTTATTTTATTTTATTTTATTTTATTTTATTTTATTTTATTTTATTTTATTTTATTTTATTTTATTTTATTTTATTTTATTTTATTTTATTTTATTTTATTTATTTAATTTAATTTAATTTAATTTAATTTAATTTAATTTAATTTAATTTAATTTAATTTAATTTAATTTAATTTAATTTAATTTAATTTAATTTAATTTAATTTAATTTAATTTAATTTAATTTAATTTAATTTAATTTAATTTAATTTAATTTAATTTAATTTAATTTAATTTAATTTAATTTAATTTAATTTAATTTAATTTAATTTAATTTAATTTAATTTAATTTAATTTAATTTAATTTAATTTAATTTAATTTAATTTAATTTAATTTAATTTAATTTAATTTAATTTAATTTAATTTAATTTAATTTAATTTAATTTAATTTAATTTAATTTAATTTAATTTAATTTAATTTAATTTAGTTTAATTTAATTTTATTTTGTTTTATTTTATTTTATTTTATTTTATTTTATTTTATTTTTTATTTTTTTTTTTATATATTTGTCGTTGTTCTTTTTTTTTAAGCATTATTCTTAATAGATAATTTTGATTTCTCAGTACTTATCATTTATTATTTTCTTTTTCATTTCCCTTCCATTTTTGTTCTTTCGTTTCCATCCCCTTTTTCTTTTTTTCCGAATATTTTTTTCATTTTTGAATCTTTTGCCTTACTTTTTCTTTCCTTTAAGCTTCCTTTTCAGCTTTAAATCTCAGTATAAGACCACCCTTACGTCAAATCTTACTTTACGTTAAATTTAAAGTTCTAAGTTTTAAAATTTAAGTTTTAATATTAATATTAGTCTTAATTTAATTTAATTTAATTATAATTATAATTTGATTCTGCTTACTAATTTTAATTTGAGTTTTCATTAATTTTTAATGCCAATTTTATTTTAATTTTCATTTTCAAAATTTAATTTTAATTTCAATTCTAATTAAAATTTAGTATAAACCAGAATCTACACATTTGGTTATTAAGCTAAAAAGCCAAGCCGCAACTATGATTTTCGCAATCAAAATTCACTTGTTCAAGCCAAGGCTTGGTTAGCCAGCTGACTGGAATAAACCTTGCAGACGATAAGCATCTTTAACATTTGCTCAAACAGCAATTATTGGCAACTCCATCAGGCACAAGAATGTTTCGAAGCCTAAAAACGAGTGAGCACGTCACAGACAAGAACTAAAACTGCAGGAGTAAATAATGAACCGACGCTGTGGTGCTACCCGCAAACGTCAAAAGTTGCTCATGCTGCCCGAAATGCCTTAAATTGACTGAAACTAAAATAATTGCTGAACCAAATCCAGCAGGGAATTGAGTTGTGGCGACGGTGAACGAGTTACAAAGAGCTCCAGAAGCCACAGGTGAGCTAAGCGCAGAAGCAGAGTGCTGGAGAAGAAGCGGTTGGTTAGACAAAAGCAAAAGCTACGTCTTACGTCTTTTCCTTCCTGCACTTGCTCACGCATGGAGCACATGAACATCAAAAACAACAAAAATAATAAATATATTAGAACTGAAAAAAATTACAAAAAAATCGCGCATAATTTATGCAAAGTTGACTTAAATGCAGCGGAAATCAGGTTAAACCGCAATCAGCATTTAAGGCGCGTCGGCATCGTGTAATAGATCAGTCGTTTGGGACGACTAGCTGGACCAGCAGTGCGAATGGAGATATACTAAATGACTGTGGCTAAGCCTGAGCCACAGTGGCACTGTGCATTTTTACTGCACCTTTTTTTATTGGTTTTGTTGCACATTTATTTTTTCAGTTTTCGGTTTTGTTATTTTTATCAAACAAGTTAACAAATTTGGTCAACTGCGGCAAATATTGCAGTTTCCATACATAAGTACCGTTATCGCGTGCAATAAATCTATTGGGAATTGTAAGCAAAACACATAGAAAAAATGTTTTCTATGCACTCACTCAGCCATATACTCGTACACATACTCTAAATAAGTTTTACTCAATGAACTGAAACTGGTTAAACGCCGCTTGACTTGCTGAATGAGTTATCTTCATGTTGACGAATATACTGCGGGATGATTTGGCATTAGACGCAACGGTGACATGCAGCACGGGACATGACCATTAGTGGAAGAAATAGACATTTTATATGTATATTTGAATGTACCATACATAGCCGCATTGTGCGATATTTTCATAAATATGTAACATGATTTACTGAAAGACCGTTCTTGATAGTTAAAGCGGTAGTATTGCCTTGAAAATCCTTTAAATAAATAAAAAAGGTATACATTTTAAAATGATAGATTCAAATGCTAAAATGAGTAGTAAAATTCTATCATTAGCCCAAAGATTTCATTTTTTCTAAATTTTCGATTTTTTTTTCCAAACGCATTATACAAAATTTTTCTATGGTACTGAATCTTTTGTGCCTATTTTTATTTATTTTATTTTAACCAGCTTTAACTGTATTGTCGTTTAGTTAACAAACAAACAATTATTATTAAATTAAGTTCAGCGCCTAAAATATGCAATGATTGGTTTATACACGTAATAACTATAGTTTAAATACCACATACTCGTATTAAAAAAACTAGCTTCAAAAATCTTACCCTAAGTATTTTCCCCTACCTTTATACGCTCAGAACTCCGTATTAATTTTATTTCACTATATTTTGCATGCATTTATAATATTTATATAATAAAGGATCTGTTGTAACATTAGAAGTAACTATGATATAATATAATACATTTTTGGTGAAATAAAATTTACAGCACTTTTGAGTTTTTTGTTAAAGGGTTACATGAGTTTCTTCGGGCAAAATTTTTCAATATTTTTTTTTTTTTGTAAATTTTTTTATATGTACAAAAAATGAAATATTTTAATGATTTTTTTTTTATTTAAAAGTCTCATAAACATTTTGTAAAATTAAAAAAAAAATATATATATATCAAAATGGCAGTCATTACGACGGCATTTCCGGCAGTCCCTCGGAAACAAGGTACATCCGCGTTGTCAGCAGAACTTCTTTCGGGATCATGTGAAATAAAAATATAAAACACGTATGTAAGTAAAGACAACAAACTGGGCATTGGACAAAGGAAAAAAATGAAAATTGCATTTTTGGCAAACGTTTTTATAAAAAAATGCAAATTTTGATGAAAATTTCTCTACATTTTTTTTAATAGTTGTAATTAAAAAAAATCCTTCAAGACCTTGTAAATGATATCTCGAAGACATGTGCAAAATTTCATCAAGATCGGTTGAGTAGTTCGCGAGAAATCTTGACAACCGGCTTTGAAAACATAGTTTTGAGAAAAACGCGTTTAAAGACGACACAAATAGCCGAGCGCAAAAGTTCTCAAGGCTGTTTCTCCAAAACTATTATTCGGATCAACTTGAAAACTTAAGACAATATTCTAGAGGTATTGTAGAATTTAATAAGACAAAAAATTTTCGATTTTTTGAAACCCATGTAACCCCCTTAATTGATGACGTACTTCCACATTTTTCTGATGACTCATTAATTTAGCCGTAACGTAATGATCTATTATAGTCAAAAGCTATAAGTCAAATGGAGTAGGTGAAAAATGCAAGCAGATTACGTGGACAAAAAGATAAATAAATGCGAAATATATATAAAGTTAAGAAAAAGGCTGTAAAGCACAAGGCAGATGCGCCAATGCCATCGCGACCAAATGAAATTTATCACAATCCAACGAAATATTCCTAAAACTGTGCATCAATAGCGCCGTAGTCAGCAATGACATACACAAACACAAAAGCTCATAGAAAGCAGCGCTGAATTGACAATAGAGTCTGCTAAAGAATGTTCAAGCTAATTTACAAATATTGATTAAAAAATATACTTATGCTTTATTTTAGTTTAAGTGAGTGTGGGTAGACTCAGTAAAAAAAACTGCATCAACCAGGTTTCCTGACTTGCTGGTTGACACTTTATATCATAAAGTATTTCCCTGGCTTTGATTCCTGCAAGTTGCAAGATTATAAAATGTTTGGTTTCATCTGTAGTTAGCCCTTCCTTACTTTTTTTAAGTTTATAACAATTAATAATAATAATAATAATAATAATAATAATTGTAATACTTTTTCGGAAAAATATAACATGATGCAAGAGATTTTATGATTTTTTTTTAAACTTCATACACAATTTTTCCCCGTGTTGGAATTAGTTTGCCGATACTAATAACTATATTAACTAAAAATTAAAAGCCTAGCAAGTTCTTTTCCTAGCTTGTAATATAATGATCCGATCATTTAATGCTTGCCTTATACGAAGCGTGGCGTCATTTGATAGTTAGTAATTGATAAATGTGCGCACATGAAACCTGTCTGCAATTGCAGTTTTACATATGTATGTATGTGTGGGTGGCCAAATATGTAGAGCTTAGTGTAGATAACAGCTATTGCATTTAGTTATCATTACGATAACCTGTAGCTTGCCGAAAAGAAACACGTTTCGCCGTTGAAATGAAATTGACATAACAATTATCCAGCAGTTCTAAGTAAAGTTCAATTTATCTGCTTGCGAATAAACATATGTATATAAATATTTATGCGTGTATATATTATTTATAACTACGAAAAACTTGAACTTGCCGGTTAAAAAGTCGGCAAGACAAAGACAATGTAAAGGGCACGTCTGCAATCGTTATTCAATTTAAATTTTTCCTAGTAATACTGTTTTATCAAAATTGCTGAAAAATAATTTTATTGAAATTTGAAAAAAAAAAAAATAAAAATAAATAAAGAAGTTAAAAAATTATGTGTTCTCCATTGTCTAAAAGTATAAATTTATTTTTCATCTTCCGTTAATTAATTTATTAATTTTATTAATAATTTATTAATTCCCATTACTAGATATTTTTGTAGTAAAATATTTTTGTATATAAAATGCTATTTTAATCTAGATATTAAAAAAAACGAAGACGAAGAATTATAAATATAATTTTTTAAATAAAAGGTTTCCTTAGTTACTTATAGATTAATCAATTTCGCGGTTTAAAATTTTTAATATTGTAATTATTTTATATAATTTATTTTTAAGATCACTTTAAGTATTATTTCTAAAAAACATTAATTTTTTCATTTAAATATGCTGATTTCCCCATCTTTAAGCAACCACAAAAAATAGTGTGGCATGAAATCTGAGGCGTGCACACAAAATCATAAGTAACTGGGATCGGCCCAGCTAAACAAGCCTCACGAGTGCGATCAGCATCCACAATAAGAGCTCGCACACATACATACAGAATGATACGAGCGTCTGAAATTGAAAGTGGAGACTTTGTTGGTGGGCGCATGAAATATCTGCGGAGCACTTTAGGCACAGCCTCGCTGTCTTATCAGCGAGCGCATGTCAAAGACAAGTTAATGGTAAACATTTTCCCAGAAACTGAAACCAGACAAATAACAACACAGAAAAGCCAGAGACCCATAAAAATCAATTTTGTCATACAAAGACTTCATTAGGCCAATGAAGATATTACATAGCTCGAAATATATGTGTTGATGCTTGTTGCGCTCTCGTGTTAGGTGGGTGTGCTTGCCGACGTCTGACTGGCTGGCTGGCGTACTGCATGTGTGGTTGTGCAGATAATTTTCAGTCGTACCTCACGTGAAATTGATTGTTTCCGAACATGTCTGTGCTTAAAGTGCAATTGAAATGCAACAACAACAATGCAATGCATTTTGCATGAGCAATGCAATGGACGGATTCCGTGGAGCTTTGAGGTATGGTTGGTGGTTAAAATACGATAAAATGTTAATATTGCATTGTTGTTGTTGCAAAAGTAATCGGTTTAGGGTGTTCGATGGATATACCTACCGCTAATGTATTGATGAGGGTGTGCCTCACGTTCCTTAACCAATTATTTTGATTTTTATTCGATTTTTTTTGATATCATTTTCACTTTTAATATTTTTCGGGCACACAAGTTTTGTTGGCTTTGACCGATATTTCGTTTACCGTGACTTTTTAATATAAATTGGCTTACTGAAAAAAATTAGTTTTCGTAAAGAGGAACCATAGTAAAATTCCATATATCCGTATATTCTGTAAAGACAATTTTGTTAAAGATATATAGTTTTTTATGTATATTACTCTATGTTATTAAAAATATTGTTTTCTATGAACTCCTCTTAAAAGGATTAATCTCATTCTATTACTTTAAGTAACCCATAAATATTAGTTGAGAAGAATTTTTAGTCATCCTCTTCTCTTATTGTTGGCATTGAGCAATTTTATGTTGAAACTTCGCTGAATTAAGTATATATATTATTATTTTGTTTATAAACTCTGCCTAGAACATAAAAGATTATAGACACGACAGTATAAATTATCACAATAAATATTGCTTACATTGCAGCGCACTGTTAACCCATTCCTTCCCACTGTCCTATTTATAGGACACCATAGTTTTTTCTGTAGAAATTTATATTCATATACTATTTTCCTATTATAATAATATTTTCTCGCTATTAAAAGTATTAACATTATTTTAATATGAATTTTTAAAGCTGGTCGGATTTGACAATTTAGGTCACTACATCATGAAGAGGGACAAACAGAGGCGTTGCCAAGGACTAGGTTGTAAGAAAAAACCTCTTACTTTTTGTGTCAAATGCGATAAAACACTTTGCAGTGATTGTTTTATACCGTATCATACAAAATAAGCTTAAATACGATGATAATTTTCAAATAAAGTTGATTTTGTTTTGCTGTTATCTTTCAGTTTTTCTGAGCATATATCCCCAGTGTCCTATTTATATGACGGGCTGATTCATCAATCACGGTATTTTTTTTTATTATTTTTATTTTTTTTTTTCATATTCTTCTTTCTTAACGTATTAAGAGCCCAAGGTTACAAATTTCATAAAAAATTCCAATGATTTCGATGCTTGGGAAGTAATGGGTTAAAAAGGTGTAATAACCAAGCCAATAAAACAATTTTTAAATATAATAAAACAAACAAAGATCCACATCTAATCTAATCCACAAAAACGTGTAACAATAGTTTGTGAAATGTAAAACATCTATTCTAAGTTCAATTCACTAGTAAGCCCTTTTACAAGTGTTGTAATAAGTATATACATACTTGGTTAGTCTCAGGCATTACATAACCGTACGTAGTTTGGCACTATAAAAATGGATTTTTAATTTGCAACTTTTATGCAGAAACAAAAAGTGATGAAAATTAAATAAAATAAAGTGACCAAAAAACTATCTGCCATTCATTTGCTTGCTAGAAGGACTGAATTTGCCTATCTTACTTTTAGTATTAAAAGAAAACAATTTTTTTTACAATGGTGCTTTCACATATGAAATTTTCTTTGATTGTAAGTATAGGAGAAGGAAATCATGTTAAGATTTTTGTGTATATTGGTTAAGGAAGCTTTTGGCATATAGTTGCCTCGATTTCAGCTTAGCGATTTAAGGGGCTATACCAGTGTGACCATTTCAAAAAAAAAATTTTTGTTTTTGCTTTTTCGATGGTTTGTATATTCAAAAATATCCTGTGAAATCGGCAAGGTCAAATCTTAAAAAGTTTTGGATGGCAGCGTTCAAAAGGGCAACCGTTCGGAGGTGCAAACATATATCTGTGAAATTTTAAACGCGTTTTTCACGAAACGACATTTTTCAAAATTGCTGACATCATAACTTAACGATAAATCGACTTCATACCAAAACTGGGTATAGTTGAATACATTTGCTATACAATGGACAACTATCTCTTTGATTAGTTGAAAATTGTCAATTTGGCATTAAAAAAACGACAATTCTTTTCGTAAAAAACGATTTTTTTTTTCAAAATTACGCTGTTTTTTTATTGATATTTTTCTAAGATCGTTGTTCACTGTATAGAAAATATATTTAAATTTAATAAACATTTTGAATTTTTTGTTTTAGCTACTCATTCGACCGGAATCTTGCCAGCAGTTGAGGCACTTTTTTCGGCACTTCCACAGACAGCGCATAACTCCGTTATTTTTCAATAATTTTGTAAAAAAAAAAAATTTAATACAGCTAAAAATAAACTTAATTACGTCCATAGAACGTCGAAACATTCAATCTAGTATTTTTTTTTTTTAAATTCACGAAATCACCTAAGTTTTCATGCGTCACACTGGTATAATCTTAAATCTTAACTGATAATGAGCCCTACGTTTCATAACTTTTTATTCTGATCTTATTCTCACACATTATTTTCCATTTCTAACCGTTATATTTTTTAATCATGATAATCAAAACTTCATTATAAGCCGCAAATTCAATCATCATACCCATGAACACTCAAGCAAAAAACAAACCAGTGCTATTATATATCAACCCACAAAAATTTGCTCTACTTGAATCGTAAACCCATTTCAATGACAGCAAAAAGTGATTAACCCCGACGATTGCTCGTTATATGAAGCAATTTGAGTTTAAAGTTATTAAATTACAGCCACATGTACGCATTGTCTCATAAAAAATAAATAGCTTTTGGATTTTTTTTCTCAAGTAAGTATTATTATTATAATTTGCTTGAGTTTGTGCAGGTTTTCAGCAACTCACCCACATAAGCTAACGCGAGTACTGAGGAGTACGTAGAAGTGAAGCTACCTAAACTGCTTCAGTGTTTGCATATAAATGAATACGATGAGTGCTTGTACAATGAATGATTTGGTAAATAAGTAAATGAACCGCTATTCGAAAACAAATATTTACATTCAAAATTAAATAAAAAAATGCATGCAGGAAAATAGAATAGTAATTGACTCTTAACTTTACACAACTACGTAAAAATAAATGCAAAGCAAATGCGAACATATTTACAAACAATTTTTCTTTTCGGTTTGACTTTAAAACATTTGCGCATTTATTGCTCCCACGCAATTTATTTGCTGTTGCTTCAATTCACTTCCAGTGCAAAGCTAGAATGACTCAGCGCTTTCGTTATCATCTACTTTATAGTTGTAGTTTAATAAAAATGAGCAATAACAGCTCTATCAGCGACAGCTATGTCTTAAATCAGTGCTCCACAAATGAGAAAAAAAATAGAAATTGTACGCCAGTGAGTCTGCGATGGCAATCAGCGATTATTTGTTGGCACCTGCAGTTAAACTGTTAGAGGCACCACGCCACAAACAAATCAATTACGTCAAATATAAATGAAAAAATTTTATAACAGCTATTTTTTTTTATTTTAGTTGCGTTGGCTAACAAGCGTGTTAAGCTGTTGCAAAGCTTAATTGGCAGTTTGTCGGCGCATTGGAGCTTAAATGATTGTAGTTGGTTGATATGAACGCACGCCAAGTGCACATACGTATATATATACAAGTATATATAAATTTGGACATACTTGTGTGTATGAAAATTCATTCTAACATTTACTTGTGTGTGTATCGTTATTTATGGTAGTTTTAAGAGGTGCGCACCACTACTTATTTGGTGGCTGGAAAATAAATCAAAAATTTTATGAGCGACCACACCTTGCAGCCTGTGTATAGAAGGATACAAATTTTTGTGAAACAAATAAAGTGAAAAATATCATTTCCAAGAAATAAGCAACAAGAGCGAAACGCAAAAAAACTCTAGCCAATTCAAAATATTAATCTCATTTATATTTGCGTTTCAATTTTATTCATAAAAGTAAATAATATTTGTTTAATAACAATATTTCATTTGACAAACACTTTTAAAAAATATTTTAAATTTATTATTTTATTTTAATATTTTTTTTTAGTTATATCTTTTTTATATAAAAATTAATTTTTTTTTGTAAGAAATTTCTATTTTTTTTTGTAAGAAAAAAAATTAATTTTTATATAAAAAAGATATAACTAAAAAAAAATATTAAAATAAAATAATAAATTTAAAATATTTTTTAAAAGTGTTTGTCAAATGAAATATTGTTATTAAACAATACAAAAAAAAATTAATAATAATAACTTTATTTTTTTTTTTTTTTTTGTTCTATATCGTTTTTCAATTTTATTATTTTTTACTCTCCGACAATCATGTGGATTCAGCATGCAAAAGTGATCGCGCCTCCATAACAAAAGACTCAAGCAACGAACTTGGTCGTATTCAGCTGCATTGAATTTTTATTTTTTACTTGTTTGTGCATTCGGCGCCTGCATTAAATTTAAATTTGGCATAATTGAAAACCAATTAAACTTTTTTAAATGCGCCAATTAAATAAAAACATAAAAAAATTTATAAAAAAAATATTAAATATTATCAAGATATTTGCATATGAATTTTAGCTTTGCAAATTTTATCTTTAAATAAGTTATATTTAACGATGGCTTCTATAACACTGTGGAACATTTTTGGGATTATTGTCTGGGGGGTGAGAAGTTCCAAGTCAGGGTGATGGTACTAGGTCAGTATAGTAAAACCCTCAAAGGGTTTGGCGTACGTATGTGTCAGTTTTTTTTATGACCTTTTAAATTTTGGAACATTTTTGGGATTATTGTCTGGGGGGTGAGATTAGCTGATGTACTGTTTAATGACGTATGAAGACCATAATAGTACACGCTTTTGCAAACGCAAAATATGAACTCAGTTTAAACAACAATACAATAATCTAAATCAGATGGCAAAAACAGAAATTTTTCTAAGTACAATTTTCTCTCAAAGCGAGTTCAACCAACATATATACAAGATCCGTCGCAAAAGAAACAGAACTTTTTAAATATAACTGTTTCTGGTGGCGCCACCTATTGGTAAGTATATGAAATAAAAATTTTTATCTCTTGTTGACATTTCGTAAAAATTTTAAGATATTTGGATAACCACAAACGATGTTATCGATCAAAAAGTGACAGCAGCTTTTGGTCCTCGGTCGTAAAATGCATTTTGAACAAAGAGCAAATATTATATTTTATTTTAATCTTGGAAAAACGATTACTGAAACATTTCAAATTATGAAACAAGTTTATGGTCATCAGTGCGTATCCCGTAGTAATGTGCATGAGTGGTTTAAGCGATTCCAAGAAGGTCGTGAGGACCTCTGTGACGATCAGAAGTCACCGAAAAAAAATTGTCTGCAGAAGTCAAAAATAAAGACAATGCTGATTTGTTTTTACGATTCCGAGGGTATTGTACACCGAGAGTTTGTCCCACCTGGCGAAACGATTAATGCTGTGTTTTACCTTGGTGCTATGAAGCGTTTTTCGTCACGCATTCGTCGTGCTCGACCACAATACCGTGGGGCAGGGTCCTGGCGCTTGTTGCACGATAATGCGTTGAGTCATCGGTCGACGCTTGTCACTGATTTTTTGACAAAAAACTCCATATTAACCATTAATCACTCACCCTATTCACCTGATCTGGCACCCTGTGATTTTTACCTATTTGGAAAACTTCATTTGCGCATGGACGGATACTGGTTTCAGGATATTTCAGCTATCCAAATGGAGACGACCGATATTTTCAAGAGCATTCCGAACCTTAAAACCTTAAACACTCATTTGAAATGCTAATTGACCGAACTAAACGCTGTATCGAAGCACAAAGAAACCATTTTGAAGAAAAAATATAACTTTTGAAAAATATAAATTTTTTGTTGTTTTTTTTTAACTGTCCTATTTATTTTGCGATAGACCTTGTATGTATATCTGCATTCGAACTTTCGCCTAAAATTATGCTAAATAATCTATGAATGGCATGAAAGATTAAACGAGAAATTAAATTTTTCGTCAAAAAATAAAATTTTTAATCGAAAGTAAGTTTTTTTTAAAATATATAATTAGTCTGAGTTATACACAAATTTTTGCCATTGGAGCCCTTTTTAATCATAGTGTGACAAATTTTTATACAGATTTTACGTTTTTTACCTTACCAAACTTATCTATGTGCTTCTTAATTCAAATCGATCGACGTAAGAGATATGCCACTTTAACACTTGATTGAAATTCCTTAACGAAAATCACTATAATTTTGCCAGTTTACAACACTTACATAAAATTTATCTTACATCTAGGTATGTGTATATAAACACTGTTGTTAGCATAAAAGCAAAATAACACCACACAATGCTTACTAAAAGAATTGTTGTTACTCAACTTTTGGCGAGAAAGAAATCGGTGTAGTTGATTTAAAATTGTAATGCCATACAATCAGCGGTGATGCGATGCAACAGGATCTGGCACACATCTTTAATATAATCTTATGCGATCGGCCAAATATGGTCCGAAATGCGTGTATGTTGACTACGAAAGCAACAAATACATCATAAACAATAAAACTAAGCACTATAACGTAGGGTACATTTATGTTTGGTTTGTATTGATGTTGTTTTTGTTGCACTTAACTGTGGTGTACTGAGGTCGGTATTGCTTCGAGTTAACAACATTTTGGCGCATTTTTCGTTCAATTTTACTTTTGGAGCTGCAATCAGCAATCAATCGCGCTCACATAAACACACTCATAACAATTATGTATACAGGATGACTCATAACAAGTGCACAAGCGAGTTGGGTCTGTATATTTATCCTCAGGTATGGCAACTCTACGCGCAATAGGGGGAAATGAAAAGTGATAATTGAAAAATTACACACAACCTCGCAGCGCAAACGTTGATTTCATTTTTCGGTTATTCTGCTAATTTATGCATTTGCGTATAACTTGTATTCCCCGGCGCCTTTTTTGTCATTAACTTAGTAGGCACGTGTCTTTTCATATATGATACTGATTTTCCCTCGCTTTGTTTGAAAATTTAACATCTTTCATTAAATAAAATTAAAGAACAGCGTATAATTTTGACTTAGTTTTAATTATTTTTGTTTTTCACGTTTTTGATCTAAAATTAGAAAAGAAGAAATAAAAAAAAGAAAAAAGAAGCAGACCAAATCTCAGCGAGGATTAGATAGAATTTACTTATTTTATATGTTAACATTTAAAAATGAATGAGACTTTTATTTCGAATTTACCTAACTCATACTTTCTTAAGCTTCATATTTTACACTTTTTTTAAACCATTTCCTTCCTTTGCTGTTTTTTAAAAAGGAGACACTGCGTATATGCAACGAGGAAGGAAATGGGTTAAATCAATATTATAGTGGCAATGCTTTCATAAAAAAGTACAAAAATGCTTTCCGTTCGATATGTAAATTTAATTAAATTAGTTTTTCTTATTTTGATTAAATAATATATTTTCTTTAACAAAAACCAGGAGGGAAAAACTTTTTCCCGTTTTTTCAAATGTAGAAGTAATTATAGATATTACATATTTATATATGTAAATATGTTTAATCTATTTATATTTCTTTATGTATATGCTTTTACTATATACTCATATATATACTGTACACATAGTGTATTTTCAAATATATTGTATATGGATAAATGGAAAATCAAATGCTTTCTATTTTTCGCTGCGGCTTTATTGGCTACCTTATAATTCTTGCTGCATACCAGATAATTTTTGCGATTTTTTTTAACTGATTATACTTTTTACAATATAAGCAATAAAAGCCTAGATAGGAATAAAACAAAAACAAAAGAAAAATTGGCCAACATTAATTCAACGGTCGTCGGCAGTGATCATTTGTCGACTGGGAAACATAAAATCACAGCCAGGAAGTACAAAAATTGTCTTATCTTAACGATACGAAAGTCCCACCAAAATTGATTTAATTTACATTTAACGCACATACACACACACATATATTGATGCGTAGCTACTGCGCATACGCATCAAAACGTATTTTGCATGCAATGGGCCACGTCTCAAAGTGCTGGATAATATTACTTTATTTTATTTACATATTATTTGCTTCACTTTTTTAGTTGCTACTTTCTTGTTGTTCACCGTTTTTTCCTTATCGCTTTTTGATGAGCCGACGTGACAGCCGAACACTTCTCATACAGGACACTTTGGAATTTGCATAAACATCGGCCTGTGTGAGTGTAAGTGTGTGACTTGCGCATATCTATACGTAATAACAATAATGTCACTCTCTCCTCACTCCAAGCATACTAGTTTTGGCGGTAGCTTCAAATGTTCTGCATTGCCAACAGCAACATATACGCAGATTGTCTTTTATATTTCAAGATTAGAGAACACAAATTTTAATCAACGAAAATCGCTTTGTTGTTTTTCAAAATAAGGTACCACCGATAAACACTGGCTGTTGATGAAGCTTCATCGCCAAAAACTGCATTGAGTTCATCAATGCCCTGTTGCTGAATTGAGCCACGTTGAAAGTTGTAAAAAATAATCGCTCGAAAATGTTAGCGATTTAGTTATATTTTTGGTCGAGATGTATATTTCAAGTAACTGTAAGAAACACAAAAAGCGTTCCTATGTCAAAACGTTCTGAGTATGTTAGGCATCAAACTCACTCATCACTAGAGTTGCCAAATCTCGAAGTATAAAAGTCAACCTACGCATGTATTTGCGAGTTTTTGCGCATGCGTGTGTTCATCTTGCTAAACAATGACCATCAACGATAAGTGTGTGAGCCACCCAATTCATGCTTTATAAGGATCTGACTACGCAGAAGTGATAAATGCCTAGCCCATCTAATATTAGTGCATTCACTGTTGTTATTGTTCTTGTATGCAGATGCAATGTTGCAATGGCACCGCTTTTGACACATTTGCTTGCCACACTATTTATGGCCATGACTTACAAGTGACAATGGAATTGTATGCAAAGCAGCTGTCAATAAATTAAATTGAAATTATTTCAGTTTCTGAAAAGGCACTTTTGCGCTGAAATATATACTGAGTAACGTTTTTTGTGGTCCATTGTGAACTCAGCTTAATATTTATGTGCGTAGTACACATTTATATTGCTTTTATATTATATTATATTTCTTAGCAGAGTTCTTGACCTCGGCAAATACATAAAATATTTATTAACTTACTTTTCTTACCATAGAAATGATTGCTCGTCTCATAAACCTTTTAAAGTTATTATCTCTTTTAATATTGAAGTCAGCAATAATACAAATCAGCGTATTTTTCATGCTAGCTCTCAAAGTAGTCGGATTATGTTCAATGACTTGTGGTTAAAATAAATAAAATAAAAAATAAATAAATAAATTTCTTATATTAAAAAAATGTCCCTACTTTTCTGAGCTTGTAGTAAGTATGAAGGAAATATACTCAATTATAGCTTGTACAATATATTGTCGCTTTATCTACACACCGCTCAGTTAATCGCTGTTGTGGTAGTAGTAGTAATGGGTAATGATATTATAAGTTAACTAAAAGTGATAGAGAATTGTACTTGGGGTTTAGGCTTGAACTATTTTTACGAACTTATTTTATCTAATTAACAGCCCTATTGACAGGTATTGGATATTTATTTTTAAATCTTATTCAAAGTGATATTGAAAATAAAGTTTATTTTATAAGGTTATTATTATTAAGTTTATTTAATTTATTTAAAAAAATGCCTACATTTCGGCGCACAGTGGTAGAAAATTTTAAATATGAGCAAATTATAAATTGACATAACATTAACTCCGATTTAGGTAAGGAATATTAATATTTTATATTTATTTTTTAATATTAATATAATCTGAACCTGATCGTTTAATTATAAAACTCTAATAAAATTATGGAAATTTATGAGCGAGCGATTTGAGACTATATTTGTGCATGGTTTATGTGTTTTAGGTAACAAAGGGAAAGGTTCATCTAATCATAAAATTATTAATTTGTTCAACGTATTCGTCAGTGTTGACGGGATTGCGCTAAATACTGAAATAATATTCTGAAGAAGATAAAGAGTCGTAATATTCAGTAACATAAAATTCGATACTCCATCAGTCTTGAAATGAACGCACATAAATGACTTAATACATGCTGCCAAAGAGCAGAACTTACATATTTAGAAAAGGTTATAGATATAGGTTTTATATATTTGGTACAGACACATAAGGTGATTAGCCGATTTACAAATTAAATACGAATAATTTGGCGACTGCGGACAAAAGTTAGCATTTGTGTAAATACTCGTACGCAGTTTATTTTATGATTGGCACAAACCACAACAAAACAATAAAAGAGAATAAACGGAAACAATAATATATTATTAACATACAAGGGCTACAAAACCATATTCGCTATTTCATGTACAAATAATGGAAACAAATATCAAAAGGAAGAAGATAATCTGCTTAAAACGTTGAGCATATAATTCTTCGTTAAAAATATTATTAAAATGCTTATAATGTTTTGATTGTTGTTTAATAATTAATAATTTCTACTCAAACCAGCAGGTGAGCTGTATGGACTGAGAAAAAAATATATTTTAATTTTGTCTGAAAAGGAAGAAAATCATATTAGGCAAAGAAGTTTATTTAGATAAAATTTAACTGCCCTTCGTTCGTCAAAAAATGTTATTTATTTACACGCTCTGCATTGTTCACTGTTAATGTGGACCATAGAAGCAGCTGACGTTGGTATTGCATCTAATCGACTTGACACTTAGCTGCTTAACGGTTAAAGTGTAGCAAGTTGTTCTTTTAATAAGAAAAATTTAAATAAAGAACTAAAAGGTAATAAAAAGCGAATATGAAAATGTGTAAAAGAAAAGAATCACTGAACTGCTTAGTTCTAATTTGGAGAATTCTTTCATGCCCTTTCCTGAAGCGGACCAAAATATATCGGCGCGACTTTAGTGTGATTCAATGACTTCCAAATCGTTGGCAGTAGCTAGGGAGTAGCTACCAATTGGGAGCATTTTGTTGTTTTTTGGGTATTTCTTTTGTATCGGACTGTAAAAGATAAAAAATTTAGCTTATAAAGTTTGTTATAGTTTTCTCCCAAAGAAACTTTCCAAAGATATTGAAGTGTAGTAAGCTCAGGTTAAAAGCCTCACAATGACTTTATGGACTCGACCACGCACTCCCCTTTTGCCAAGATAAATATTGTGGTTATAATATTATAAAATTGTTATCGCTGAAAATCACTATCCAAGTATAATATTAGGCGCTATAGACAAAAAAACTCGATAAATGGGGATTGTAAGCAAATACGATATTAAATTTGTTTTAAATAAACCATATAACTAAATCACTAACTCATCGACCCTAGACATTATAGTTCATGCTCTTTCATCAAAACAATATATGAGTATATAAATTAATAATATTCCTGCATTAAGTTCATTAACTAAAAACAAAAATATACTAAAAATTTCAGATATTTAGCTATTTGATTTCTTCATAACCTTAACCTTAAATTTACATCAATAAATTTCACTTCAAACTATTAAAATTCACTTTACTTCTCTATAGTTAAGCATCTCTGCGAGCAAAAATACCTAAAGCAGAGTCAACTAAGGAATTTCGTCGCATGTCACTTGTAATCTAAATATACATTTATCTCTACAAAGACTTTAATGCAACCGGTTTACAACGACATTTCATCAAATGTCGTGTCGTTCAACCGCAATTGCATGGCAAGCATGCATTTCAATTTTTCCTTGTTGTAGCAATGCATGCACGAAGATGCTCAAAAGACCCTGAAATGTCAAACTTTGAACATTAAACATCTGTTTAATGTGTAATTGTTGTTGAAATACCAAAATGGAATGCAACCAGAGAATATTGTATTTATGTGCTTACTTACATACATAGGATGGCTATATATACATGTGTTAGAAAATAAATATTACAAATACTTTTTAGTGGAATTTTTGTACAGAAAGAAAGGCGAGGTGCCATATTATATTAAATCTTTTAGCGACATAAGATATACTGAACCGTAATTTTTTTATAAATGGCATATGTGTGTGATTATATGCCAGTTGGCACTTCAGAGTCAGACGGAAAAAATATTTGAGGGTTTTCGAAAATCATTATTGTAAATAAGTATGTATGTTTGACTTCATATTTAACTTTGATTATATTTTTTATTCAGCTTATATTTTCTATTAGATTAAATAATTTTTGTAGTACTGATCTTCCATTTTCACTCTCCCATTGAATATACATATTTTAAGTATAATTTATTTATTTTCATATGTGCAGCTTTCCTCTTCGTTTTCTAAAAATAACATAACAAACCCTCAGTGTTGTACATTGCAACTAATCATTCATTATAATCTAGTAGTTTTTTATCAAAAGTCTTAGAAAAAGTGAAATGAATGCGCCACGAGCGACAGCTTTGCTTAACGACATTGGCTTGGTTAAAAACTGGACCAGAGTCTGCGTGTCGACGCCATAACCCTGCAGCGACAATATTTTACGGCTCTGCGTGATTCATTATGGCCAACTAAACTACCGCTAAGTAGACTTCTGTGCTGTCAAAGCGAAGCACTCTCGCGCGAACGTTGACAAAATGCAAATGCCTTTGGCAGAAATGAGAAGCCGAGTGGAGTACGTTCAGTGATTACTATGAATATTTCATATTATACATATGTACAATGTATATATGTCGTATTATATGTATGTGTTTGGGTCATTAGTGTTGTTCCACAATGAAGTGTGCCAACGGCAAACGGCGATAATAAATTATGCGACATTAAAATTAGCTCGAAGAAGCAGAAACAACAAAAGCTTTCAGTACAAAAAAAAAAAACAAAAGCCTAGGTGCTCAATGAGTTAGTTAGCGAAATTTTAGCACAAGTGTTTGACTTGAGGTTACAAATGCATTAGGGTTCAGCTACTATAAGCACCAGTACGTGTGTGTATAAGTGCTCACATGAGCTCACCGTGTTATTAGAAGTCAACAGCAGCAGATCTGTGGTCGGATTTACGCAAGTTGTGCGCAAACTTTGTATTTTTATGCCAACCAACTCGCTCAAAAAGTGCGCAACTGTAATTCTATCGCAATGCCGGCGGTTAGTCGCTGCTGGTCGACTCAAGGGACACACCCACTAAATTGCATTTCGCTGAGCTCATATTTATAATGTTGTTGCTGACATGTGAATGGCTGCAAGTGAGCGCTCACTACGTAATTAGTGAATATATCAATTTTTAAGCGGGTTTTAAGTGGCAAGTGTTGTCGCAACTTTTCTGTTTGGCAACGTTAACTTCATGGAATATTTATTGGAAAGTGTTTCTGTAGAAGAATTGTTAGAAATTGTTGCAAGGCACGTGCACTTTAATTAACATGTAAGGTAACATCTAAGGTTATGCTTGAGAAAGGTGCCACCGGTTAGAACATTTTAAAATTACATTTTTACAACACTTATAAAATTTAAGAGAACTTTAAGTGGAAAAAAATGGTTATCAAACCTTGGAAATATTTATTAAAACACTATTGAAATTGTGTAGGAATTATTATAATATGACTTTAAATTAAAAGGATCGAAGATAGAACTGAAAACTGAATTGACTTAAATACTGAAATATTAGTCCTCAAACTATAATGCTGTCTCTTGTTAAAAATGTTAAAATGTTAACATTTTTTGTATAAAAATTACTTCAGCTGAAAACAGACGAAAATTAAGAATTTGTAAAAAGTTTTATTTCGAAAAATTACCTAAAAAAATGAAATCTCACAAAATGGATCAAATTTATCGAATATTAGCCGATTTGAGAGTGTCAAATATTTTGAGAAGGGAGAACCCATCTTCCCATTTTGACATGAATCATCATATATGTAATTATAAAATATCGAAAATATTGAAGGAGCCGACATTCAATATTCGAGAATGCGGTTGGGAACGCTTAAAGCATACATACATATTTGAATGCTGAACAACTGTAAATAGGAATTAAAATGAATTGGAAATAGGAATACAAATGCGTACACGAACAATGAACTTGATATATCCATAAAAAGTTGGTATTGCATATCTTACAGTGCACGAACCGTGCTAACAAAAATAAACACCTAATATCTATCTTTCTGTGTGAGTAATCAAATTGTTTTTTTTATTTGGCAGGTTGTTATTTAAGTTGTTTTTTTATGAATGCTTAGGATACCGAAAATATGGTTTGAATAGTTCAGCCAAACCATGCTTAACCGTCCGTCCAAGGAGAATTAAGACGAAAGATGGACCATTGTGAGGTTGGTAAATAAATTGCGGAGCCTGGAAATATCGCAAGAAGACCATACCATCGAGATCCGTATGTTCGTGTTCGCGAAACAGTCACGGCTGTCACATTGTAAATTCAGGCAAATCCAAGAGTTTCAACTCGCAACTTATCAGCACAACTTGGAGTTAAGAGACGGCCATTGCAACGTATAATTCATGTTGACTCAAACATACAAGGATCAAATAACATCTCCGCTAGACCCACTAGATTTGTTTATACACATAGGATTTTGTTCAAAAATTATTGAAATGGTTAAAGAAGACAATAATTTGATAAAATGTTTATTCATGTCTGATGAGATTGTGTTGTATGGGAAGTAGGCGAGGCGTTAGTTCGATTTTGCCCATTTCCACATTGTAACATTCAAATATCAGAGAAGTGTCACATACCATAAACAATATGGTTGAAATCGGTCTAACGGTCGATATACTAGGTTGTCAAAAAAGTCTTGCGGTATTTTCGCTAGTTGGCGCTGAAAGCGCGTAGTTCTAGTTTCATTCGTCGCATCGGGTCATGTTATACTTTTTTGGAAGGCCCATTTAACGCGCTAACATGTGTTTGATTGATTGTCGTTTCTTTTAAGTCGTTCGTGAGTTATAGCGTCGCAAACAAGAAAATACGGAATATTTTACAGTACTACTACGATAAAGGCAACAATGCATCTCAAGCCGCCAATAAAATTTTTGCAGTTTATGGACCAGATACAGTTTCCATTTCCACCGCACAACGATGGTTTCAACGTTTTCGTTCTGGTGTAGAGGTGGTCGAAGACGCGCCACTCTCCGTAAGGCCTGCCGTCGAAAATTGCGATAAAATCGCTGAATTGGTCGAAAGAGACCGGCATAGTAGCAGCCGTAGCATCGGTCAAGAGCTGACCATGAGTCATCAAACCGTTATAAACCATTTGAAGAAGCTTGGAGTCATTAAGAAGCTCGATGTATGGGAGCCACCCAAATTGATTCAATAAAAATACCGCAAGACTTTTTTGACAAACCATTATATCTGTTTTCACCTAAAAGCTCTATTAAAGCTCTGTAATACCATCTTGTAGGATTTTGTGTCAAATTACAGTTTTATATCTTAGTTTTTTTCTACATCTATAAAGCTACATAGAAGTAAGGAAAAATTGTGAAACAAAAAAAACATATCGCTGAGAACACCAACAATAGCATACTCCCCGCCATAGTTGACTGATTCGGCGTCATGCCATGTGTCAGCAGTCACGTACTTTCGTATATATGCTTAAATGTGTGTAAGCTTCGCTTGACTATTGCGCTTCACGAAACAATTACGACCAGCAACTGCTTTGCATACGAGTATTTTCTATGTGGCATATATTGTTGGCACAATAGCTCTATAACAGAGGTGTAGCTTATTGAAATTGTCAGCTTAATTGTCAAGCTTGTGTTACAAGTCTTTTGTTTGAATGCATAGGTTTTTGTTGCATACACGCATTCGGTGGTTTTTATGTTTCAATCAGTGCACAAAAACCATGACGTCTATATTATTTTAATTTTTTATGTATTTTTTAACTTTTTTTCGTTTTATTTTATTGTTTTATAATATTTTAATATATTTTTTTAAGCATTAAAGGGGTTATATAGAGTAAGGATTTTTAAAAAATCGATATTTTTGTTTGCGTTTTTTTAATATATGTATATCTGAGTATACGCACACAAAGTTTCAAGTCGATCCGACGAATATTTTCGAAGTTAAAGACACTTCAGTGAAGGCACGCCGACTACATGTAAAGTGCTTTCAAAACTTTAAACTCGTTTTTCTCGAAACGGTGTTTTCAAAGTCGGTGAGCAAGATTTCTCAGAAACGGCTGAACCGATCGGTCTGCAATTTTTACTTACTCAGATATATTTTTCAGGTAATGATCGGAGGAATAAGATTTTAGACAATAATTTCGATTTTTTCAGCCACTTTGAAATGAAAATTTTTCAAGAAAAACTGAATATTTTTTTTTGAACAGCCGCCATTTTGCCAAAAATCTAAATTTTGACTACACCTTCGGTCATTATCTGTATTCATTTATCACAAAACTAAATATTTTTGGTTTTTGGTTTTCAGATAATTTGGACAAGAGATATCTTGCTCACCGTCAAGCATTTTTTTTTTTTTGGACGTCTCTCTGCAGATCATCTACAGGAGCTAGGGGATCTAATATTTTTTGTTTAATAAACCGCTGATTGTTAAAATACATTAAATTCTGTTTAAGTACATTTTTTCCATTAATGTATAAAATAAAATGCCTCTTTGGAAAAAATTCACAAAAAACTCTCGCAAGTGGATATAAGCCCGTAAAAGGCCATAAAAATTATACGCAGAAATTGCACATTTTCTCAGCCATTGAACAGCGTTTTATTGATAAGCCATGCTTACTAAAAACTGCTATTATTTTAATGTTGCATAAAAGTTTTAATAGCCTTTACTTGGCGGTCATAAATTTGTATCAATAATTCGCCGGTTTTTCTCTGCATTTTTTATTTTCAATGTAATATTCTTTTAGCTTCTAGTTCACAAAAAAATAATACGTGTAGAAAAAAGTGGGCGTGGTTTTCGCACAAACTTTTTACGACTGGTTTAGAGTGCATTGCTCTGCGCCATCAACTTAATTTCTCTAACATTTCATTTAGCAAGCAGCAAATAAATGCAGTTACATTCGTAACAACTCAGTTTAGTCACTTATATTTTCTTGCTGCTAACTTTATCTGCAACATGCCATCTGCTAACTCAACTTTTAAAGTCTCGCCACTGCTGCTTACCAACAGCTTCCTGCCGTATTCCACTAACAACGGCTTAATATACAAGTACAATCCCTACACAGTTCGAGTCTGTGAATGGCTATTTATACATTATAAAGGCATGCATATGTATGTATACATTTTTTACCGTTTGCCGCGTTTTTTCCGCTAAGTTCATCACCTTTTGCATTACGAACCTTTCATAGCATCTTCTTGCCAAATAAACACATTTTTTATTTTATATTTTTTTCTACTATGGCAACTTTGCGTTATCTCGTAGTTGTCTATTTATTTTATTTGTCTATGTCTCTTGGAGTGGCGCATCTGCCGTTAGGCGCATAGCAGGCACAGTGTGTGCACAATGCCTGCTCAGTTGGACAACTCTCACTTCACGCAGGGAAAAACTGCCAAAAATTAGAAACAAAAGAATGAGAAGAAAATGCCTGTATGATATGGGCTGCAAGCGCAAATAAATAAATGTCAAAATTTATGAGCAGTCATTACGAGCAATAAGGAAGATGCAAGGGATTACACAACTACTATAAAAAAACAAACCCAAAAACAAAAAAAAAAAAACAAAAAAAAATATTAAAAAAAAAAAAAATATTAAAATATAAAAATGTATAAAAATTAAGTAAACAAAAAGTTAAAATATAAAAATAATGAAAGAAAAAGGGAAATATATAAAAAAATCGCCAGCAAATTACAATGCAATCAAAAATCAATGTAAAAAATCCCTTTCAGTAACTAGCCGCAGCTCTCAAAATAAAAAACTAAATATATGTACATATATGTAAGTGTGTAAAAACTTTGTCGAAGAGATTCTCATTCAGTCGCCGCCGCACCTTTTCAACACGCTACAATTTTTCATGCGGTTTCGCCTTGTTTTTGTTGTTTGTGAACAACTATTTTTTTTTGTTTTTTTTTTTTTGTTGTTTTTGCACGTATCTAGTAGATAAAGCTTGCTTGCTGGTACCGCCGACGTTTGACATTTACTTCTCCGGTGGTGATGCCTAATAATTGTTGTTTTTGTGTGAGAAATAAAATAAAAGTCCATCTATCCAAACGAAGCAACTACAAAAAACCTGCATGCCGAATATTCGCAAAATTTGCCTTAATGAGCATCATTTGTAAGCCGTTCCCTCCACGGTTTTGCAACCGTCCGCTGATTTTCTGAGGGCGTCTTGGTGAATTTTATTGCCGGTTTTATTTAGTGAAGAATTTTTTGAAGAAGTAACTCATAAATGCTTTCGGAAAAGCGCATATTAATAAAATTCATGAAACACTTGCATATAATGGGCACATTAGCGTTGTCGTTAAATATAGTAAGTATATTTCAGACGACTCAAGGCATCTATATTTTGAAGTTTCGTACTGATTGAAGCTTCTTAAGACGAAACTAGTTTCAAAGCTCAAAATTCACGCCTCACTACACCTGTATATATATATATATATATTTATGATTCTACATGTTTGTGTGTGATAATAATCTGTGGAATTTACGAACATTAAATTCTGCGGTTAGTTGAGATTGTATCTTGTTAGCAAGACAATTAAAAATTAACAAAAATACTGAGCAAAAAATAGGCAAACCATACAAATTAAATGAAAAATATAAACAATACACATTTAAGCAACAATTCTGCGCTCGCGCTAAGTATCAGACTTCCCATAGTGAACTATCGGATATCATAGAAAGCAGTTTTCAATATTTTAGCATAATCGACTCCAGTTATTATATACATATGCACAACTACCCACCCAAAGACACCACTATATTTGTGCATATATTGTAAAGGACAAGTATATAGATATCGGGATAATAACGGGGTTGGCCATCTAACGTTTAAAATTTGAATTATCTATATTTCGACATTGGAAACGTCAAATACCATTCGAAAAGTGACAGATATTCAGTAAAAAGTCTAAAATTTACGAAATGGGTCGCTATTCACTAGAAGAAAACTAGTAAATATTGAAAAAAAAACCGAGGATCATCTTTTCGGACGAGGCTCATTTCCACCTCGATGGTTACGTTTACAAGCAGAATTGTCGCATTTGGGGCACAGGACAGCGCTACGTGCCATACAGCAAACGCTACACTCAATCTTTTACGCCCTATCTTCGCAAATCGCATAATCAGCAAAAGAGGTGATGTGAATTGGCCTCCCAGAAGCTGCGAATTAACTCCGCTGGACTATTTTCTGTGAGGAGCTATTAGAGATAATTCAATTCAAGATCTAAAGTACGAGATTCAAGCTGCTGTAGCTGCCATAAGGCCTGAAACCATCGAGAAAGTACTCCAAAATTGACTGGATCGGATAAGCTACTGTAAACTCAGCCGTGGTGGTCATTTGTCCGAAATTGTTTTCCACAAATAAATTTCATAAAACAATCTTTTAAATAAATGTTAGACTTTTGAAAAATATCAAGCCGTTTTTTTATTGACTTTTTAAATTTAAAATTTTATGTGGCCCACCCTTTAAAAAAGTTAGTGGGAAGCCGAAAACAATCTGCAGCCCAAAGAATATTAAAAATACGTATGATCAAAGGCTGACTGATGGAAAATACTTATAATGTCAGCTGATTGCGAAAATAACAACAGAAATATTAAGGAAAAAAGGAAGATGTAATGAAAAGCAATAAAAGAAAAAACGAAAGCAAAGCCAATTGCGACGGTAGTCTTTATATAATAAAAGGAAAAACATTTTAAGCTCCCAATAATTAAGCTTAAAGCAGACGAAAAAATTATACAAAAAACCAAAGAAAAATTGTAAATAAACATCTGGTACAAAAAAAAAAAATAAATAGAAAACTTACTAGAAAAATATTAAAAAATAATCTGCGGAAATACCCCATCGGTGTACACATATCTATAAATCGTCCGTTTTCGATTGTGTAAACAACTGAAACGTCAAATAACTCAATCGTTGCTAATAAAGGGGCTTACATAAATAAAAACGATTGCAAAAAGTTGGAAAAATATTACGAAGGTTGCGAGGAAATCAACTCAAAGCAGAGGAAGTTAAGAAAAATGAAGAATCAGCAGCTCAAACTACTTCTTTTTGAATTGCTGAAATTTTTAGTATTATCGTTTTGATATTGTCTGGAATTATGTGGCAATTTAAGTAGCGAAAATTGGTCAGTTGCTTTTCGCAGACAACAAAAGCAATAATACATAGGCTGCTGCCTAAATCAATACACAAGCACAAGTCAAGTGAACGAACTCAGTCTGCAGCGGATTTTAATAACTGATTAGCTGCATAACTGATTTGCTGCATTTGCAATGTGAAATATGATGAACATGCAAGTTGGTATTGCAAATAGGATTGGAATTCGTAATGCTTAAATTTTAATAAAAAAAAAGGACAAATGTAAATAGAATATAAAAAATTCATAAAAACATCAATTAAGATCAGAAACGTAAACAAAAATAAACCGATTTGAACCAATTAGTTATAATTTATATATACACACTTGCATATATATTTATTTTATACGTGCATAAAGTTGTGAAAATGTTTCATTGCCTAATTACTTAATTAAATTTAAGGGGTCCCGGTGGTCTAGAACGCTCAAATTAAGGGTGTTTTCTGAATTTTACTACCTGCTAAAACGGCTGTAGAAGCTTAAATAATGTGAATATCCTTCCAAAAATTTTGCAGTATATTCTTAAAGGACCATACTTTCGAACTATCAAAAAAATAGATTTTTTGAAAATTCTAGACCCCCGGGGACCCTTTAATTTCTAAGCGGTTTCAATAAATGTGTGGATTCTCCGAACGATCAACTATAATTTATATTCATAACATGTCAAGAGCTTGGTTACTTTAAGGGGAATATAATGTATAGCATTAGTTATTTTTCAAAATCGTTAACAAGCATGTTTCTAGCACAAGCTCACGAAAACAAATCTCAACTTATGTATTTTTTCTGAAGACAAGCACTTCTAGCGGTAAGACGATATTTCTAACAATTCAATGCGATAAATTCCAACGGTTCCAATAGAAGTATCTTGGGACGCAGGGCAGCAAAGAAAAATGTTGCCAGATGGTGCCAGGCCACAACGGCATGGAGAGCAATGAAATAGTGGGCAAGATTGCTAAAAATGGCTTGCGGCTAACAACCGAAAACGTGATCAACATTGGGAAACCCATGTATTGTCTATACGACGATCTCGACAGAAGCATGGAAAAGAAAATGAAAACACTATGGAACTAGCTACCAGGGTACAAGACTTCAAAATCCATGTGCAAAACAGTAGATCAGAAGTACACAAAATTCCTATTGGCACTCGATAGAAGTGACTTTAGGAACATGATGGGAATTCGAACTGGTCACTGTCTATTGGCGACAGACGCACGCAAGATGGGGTGGATAGATCAAGAAGACTGCGAGATATGCTTAAAACTGGGCACCAGAGAAACTATGGTAATTCAAAGGATCAAATCGGTATATGCGTGACTTTTTGGCCTACCAGATTAACTTAACCTGATCTAACCTAATATTGTCTTAATTTTTATTTGAAACCAATTCCTGCTTTTATAGGCTTAGCATACGTACATTAGTGTGGAACATCTTATTAACACTATATAGTCTTTTTCTGCGGTACCTATACTACCCCTACGAACACCGTTGTTAAAAAAATTGTATTGAAAGCGACATATTCACTGAAAAGGTTTAAAGCAATATATAATTGACGATAACAAATTTATACAGGCAATTTATTTTTTTAGTATTTTATTGTAGACGTAAAAATATTCTCGATATTAAAAGTTTCGAATATTTCCTACATTGAAGGTGCCATCTCTATTATTTAAGTATCTTTTATAATTAAACCGTGAGCTGAAAGCCTCTGTGGCTAGTGCTCCTTATGTTTAATGTATAATAATAATTGTATTATTATTTTACAAATAATAAATAAATAAATGAAAGTTTCGAAGACTCCAGTGAACACTAACAATTAAGAAAAAGCAGAAAATTAAAAAATAATGAAATGAAAATTAAATGAAAATTCAACGCGCAAATTGTAATTATCTTGTGCATCCGAATTGCTCATCGATGAATATACAAAACAGTGTGCCTCTCTTAACTGCAAATGTGCAGTGGCGACTACTGGGAACATGGCAATAAATGCGCTTGCCAGCTTTTTCGGCAATTGAACCTTTGCATTAAAATGGCATTAAACCGCATTTGACCCCAATTGATCGCGCAACGGGTATGCAAATGCAGGCGCTGTAGCCGCAGGCGCTGTAGCCATTAAACAATTGAATTCGTTACTTCGAACTGCAAAACCATACATACGGACGCGCTTCTAAGCTAATACAATTTATTTTCAAACACATATGTATACATATATCGGTCGCAAGCAACTGCTACTTGCCTCTGCCACATACTGCTGCAGCGACCAATTGACAGAATTGGCAAAAACAGGCGCCCAGGCGCAGTTCGCTGAAAAACAAAAACAATTAAAACAAAGTATGAACTGAGCACACAAACACATATATAATACTACCAAAACTGGTAAAAAGGCATAGATACATATTTATATACAAATGTATATGCGCGCGACCTAAATTCAAGTTGCAACTTGCAGTCAATAAAGTATATGTGGCAGCCACAATGCAACGGCCGCAAAAAAACTCACAAAAATGCGCAGTGTGTTCACCTGTCAACCGCTTTTTTTTATATGCGAATTTTGCCCGAGTTGCTTTATGGTCACAAGCCGCTGAAACATTTTAAGGTCAATTAAAATTCGCCGGAATTGTTGGGGGCGAGCTACACACAGACAAAAGATGCCAGAAGCCAGCAGGAAAAAATTCAACAAAAACTAATGATAAGTTCACTGCACATGCACAGTTGTATAAAAACGCAGCGATTCGTGATTGTTTGTGCCAACAATTTTGTATAATAGAAGTAGTGAATATGCCATTGCTTTATAAAATGCTGGTAGCAGGGTTGCATTGACAGTTTGAGCACTATGATTTGCAAATAAATCCAAAATAGATGCTGGAAAAATATGCTTTTAGTAATGATAAAGACACAAAAATATTTGTACATAGGAATTTCTTTATCGAAATACTAGCTGACCCCGCAGCCGTGAAATTATGTGTTTTGAAATGAAAGGAAAGTCAAATTTATCATTTTCTTTTAGTTTTTTTTTTCAATATAACGTAGCTTGATAAACAACATTTTCGGTTTTCTGTTCCGGTGTACAGAAAAGATGGTTTTCCATCTCGTGAGCACGCCACGTATATCTGGCCGTGTGAAAAACATAGCATTTCCAAATTTATGCCTCACACTACGCGACTATCCTTGTGCCCTTTCGATTATCATATCAAATGCAATTTTCACAGGAAACGGAGTACGTTTGAACTGAAATGGGAAATTGTTAGAATTCGAAGAAATTCGTAGTAGAATCACGCATTCTGCCCCTTTGTATTCGATAGGCGCGTCACAATCGGGTTCCATTGCATAGTTTCGGCGATCCAACTTTGAGACGCAAACGATGCGGTGGCATACCAAGCCTCTCCAAAGAATTTAGAAATTCCTCTGGATAATTCACGGCGTCGTCTTTATTGTCGATCGATTTGTATGAGCGCAAGTCTCCCGGAATTTGACTTTGAATGTTCCAGTTTAAGTCAACAACATCGGTGTTTTTGGCAGCTAATATAGCGCGTGCACTTAAGGAATCGTAGTTACGATAATTTGGCCAATGTCCGATCATTCATGATGAGTATCAAAGTATCAGCCGGAATTGACCCATTTCCAATTTTTAGCGAAGACGATGTTAAATGTCTTCGGCAATGTTATTTTTGTTCGTATCCCATAATTCACGTGGATTTGATGGCTGATATGTCGAAAGAATTATCGCAAAAAGGGAGCGAACTTCATTTGCATTAACAAGTTCTAGCAATTGTAATTGCTGGCTTACTTTTCCAAAACTTGCACACGCCGTACTTTTCACAGTACGTAATGACTGTAATGTGTAAATTAGTCCTAATGCATTAGTTGAGAACATATCTACATATCCATCTACTGGTTGGCCTTGCTTTCTGCGTAACTGTATAATATCAACAGCAATGTTCTCGATATTCAAACAGATCACTGACGCAACTTGAGAAAAAACTCATAAATGTTAATTTTGTTGCTGGCGGTGTTTCCACTGACTGTACTGTATACTCAGGGTTGAAATACACTCTTGGTTTATTATTTATATTGTCGATATAAACAGCAATTAAATAATACAAATAAGTGACAAAATACTTAATTTGAAATGAAACCCATTGATAAAGATCTCTTCCATGTGCGTTTCATGGACATATTAAGAAGTTTGACTTGGAATAGTTCCAAAATTCAATGGTGCCAACCGTAAAATAAGCACTGAGGGAAAATTCACGAGCAATGGTCAATTGTTATAGAAGGAAGTGTTCTAGGAATATGTCGTTCTTGAAAAAAGTATAAACATTCATGTTTCTCCTTAATTATAGTACAAACTTATATGTACCGTCGCTAAGCATGACAGGCATCGAGAAGGTTGCCGCAAAACTACAATATTATTGGAAACTTCAAAATGTCAATTGGACATTTATAGAAGTAAACATAATTTAAGATAATTGTTTTTAGCAATAAAAAATTAAAAAATAAAACAAAATTGGATATATGTACATATCTGAAGCGATGATTATAGCCAATTTAAAGTAAGCCAATCAACACATTAGCTAGCACCATATTATAAATTATGCGTTTAGCGAGCAGCCGACGCACAAAAAAATAGAAAATTTATTGGAGAAATCAGCAACCGTGAAAAATAACATTAAAGCTGGCGCTTGCTAGTTTAGACTGTAATAGCAGCCAATATAAACAATAAAATGCAAACAAAGAATACACGCAACAATTCAGCGTAATTATATTTGTAATTTACTATTTACTCCAGCGAAATATAGCTGTGTGTGTTTTTTAGTTGCAGTCAGACTAGGCGAACGGTAGGCGGACTAACAAAAAGTGAAAAAGCAACCGGTAAGCGCTGAGCCATATAAAATACTCACATACAAATATACTTTTAGGCGTTCCAGCAGTGAGTGCGACTGTATGCAAGCAGTTGGCCAAACGAGTCGGTGTATGTTTGCCGGTGGCGGTGATCTGTTTCAGCTGTTCCCACAATTAAATGGTTTCCACGTTTTTCCACAAGTCAGTGAGTTGCCATTGTTTTGTCAAGTATTTATTATTATTACCGCCATTGATGGGGAGCAAATGTTAAGGAAACTTTAACTAATTAGAATAGAAGTTAACAAAAAATACCTCATGAATGCAATGTTAGGTAGCCGGATCTAGTTTTTGCGACATTTCGTTGTTGTTACTTTATGAATGTGTTGAGGAGAAATGCGTCAGCAAAGAGAACTCGACTTGTGAACTTGCATTTTGTAGCGATTTGTAAATATATATAAATTTTTGTTTCTATGTGTAGTCAGGTCCGTGGCAATAAAAACTTCTTGCAACGCCTGAACATCTGTTTTCTTGCCACGAATGTTGCTCCCGCTTGGAACTGGCTGACTTTTTCGCTGGTTAACGGCTCAAAAACAGCAAAAGCACCGGCGGCGCGGCAGCAACCAAGTGGCGACCGAAGGAAATGAGGTCAACTCTTGTGCCGTCTAATGGCAACAGCAGATAAACAGTTGCAGCAACCGGTGGCGCAAAAAAAAAAAAATGATGCCCGAAGAATAACAAAATAAATAGATGATAATAAAGTGTTTGCGACAATGGTTGTGGCACGAACCACAATCTCAGCAGCAACTGGAAATTTACAAAAATAAAGACTTGATTAAATACTTTCAATTTGGTCGGTGTAGATAAGATAAAAAGAAAAAGTAGCTGCCACCAATACTCTACGCCTATTTGTTCCATGATAGGTTTAAGGTTTTTTGTGTTCTTTCGTTAAAGCGTTCTCTTTGCACTTCTTCCCGACTGCCTCTTTCTTATTGCCACAATGGCTAATGCACGCTTTAACTGCTTGAAAGCGCTTACGCACACTTTCGAAAACAAATATGGCGGGTTTGTAAGCCACAAGCCCATTTCCAGTTTGGAAAACAAAACAGAATTGCGCCACGCTGCAACCGGCGGCCGTGACAGTGTCTCGACCGACATGCTGCAAATGTCATTGGCGTACCGCGTTAAGTTGACTGTTGGCTAATGCAAATTGTCTGAGGCATGCGTGTAGCTCTGCCATTGCGTAAACATGGGTCAGGTTTCTTTTTTATTTTAGTAAATTTTACAACTTTAGCTTGCATTTGGTGTTTATATTGATTTTATTTATTTAGTGTGTTCTTGATCTTAAATTAGTAGTCTGGTAACTTATGTTTTTTTTTTCATGACTTCTTTGGAGGGTAGGTTTTTATAGGAAAATAAAAATGAATTATCTTGAATATTTAGGGCCTTTTTATTTACATATTAAAAATATAAAAAAAAATGTATTTGAAAAAATTTAATACTTTATTACTATTACTATTGTCACTCAAAGTTGGCACCTCAAAACAAAAATGTACGTGGATGACCCGGGTGATTTTGGCTAATGATATTATCTGAAATCAAATATTCTGGTTTATTTTTAATATATAGACATGTCTGATCGGATTTACTGAAGTTAAATTTCAAGGGTAGATAACAAAATGGCGGACTTTTAAAAAAATTCATTTTTTTTTAGCAAAGAAAGTGTTGCAATATAAAAATTTAGGGGTGAAAAAAACTGTCGTTAGTTCCGACGAGAAATATAGGTGTGCAGAACAGCCGGTTAAAATTTGAAATCAATTGGTTTGGTAGAAAAAAAGTTAGGACTCGGGCCGACCAGAAAAACAATATTTTGAGAAAAAAAGGTTTAAAGTTCAACAACTTCGAGAAAGAGGACTCCGTGGCGCTCTAAGAAAATCGTTATAACTCCCGAAATATTTCGAACTTTTGTCTGAAATTTTCACAATATATTCTCAAGACATTGTACTTTCAAATTAAGCAAAAAAATATTTTTCGATTTTTTGAACCCAAGTTACCAGACTACCACCTTAAAGTACTCTATCCGAGGCAACTACTTCTTTATGTAGTTTGTTGAAATGATTTTCTTATTGGAATCTGCTAATAAATGCAATTTATTTATAAACATAATTGGGAGAAAGACATTTGTGCAGAGATTTCAATATTATATTTCTCGCTGTTAAATGGGTCATTGCAGTGTATAGCTTCGGCATCGGGAAAGCAAGCTTAAAAAAAACTGCCTTTGTACTTAGATTTTGAGCCTATTTTTGACAATGAATTAAAGAAAAGTTAAATTAAAGTTTTTGTAAATTCGTAATTCCTTTTTCCCTTTTGTTTTGCCTTTTACGTATTAAATCACAATCTTTTCGAACTTTTCGCTTTCTTGTTCCCAAAGTTAATTTATAGCGAGCAAGTTAATAATTACTTCCAAGACGCTGCTCAGATTTACAACTGCTTTAATCCCATTACTTTTCGCACCAGCATACACACGCACACCCACTCGTGTGTAGCACACAATATCTTGCTTAAGAATAGACATATTTTACGGCCCTCCAACTTTCGGCAAAACCAAAATCATCTAAACTAATGCGACACATTGCCATTCAATTAAATTCACCTGTTGCACTAAACACAAAACTCAGCAGTAGCAGCAGCAGCAATAACAACACTTGCGCTACAGACAAAGCTCAGACTGCAAGTTAGCAGTAATAGCTGCAACAACAAGTGCAACAAAGCAAACTATGCAAATAAAACATACGAACGCGCATGCACTGGCGAATTTGGAGCAGCAAGAGAACGAGCAACAAACAAACGAATCGCTCACACCGAGAGCAGAGCGCATACGCGGGACAGAGAGTAAATACAAGTAAACCAAGCTGTTTTCAATCAGCTGAAAATAACAATAAGAAAGATAAGAACAACAATGACGATAGTAAAAAACGTGTTTACTTAGGGTGACATGCTGCATGTACCGATCGAGGGGAGCGTTGTCGCACACACGCCTACCTACCAGGCGGACGCGTTGAAGTTGGGGCGCAAAACTTGTTTTCACTTCACTGCAGCAGACCTGCCCCAAACAAGCAAGCCGGCGAGCAAGCACAAAAACATAACTAAGCCCAAGCGAGTAACGTAGGCTCCGGATAAACACGACAACGATGATAAATGTGCGAACGTATGTATGGAAGTAAAATATTTACGTCGTTCAATATGTGTGCTTGTTTCTGTTGCTACTTTAGTACATGGCGTTTAGACAGAATGCAACTACCGCAACTCGCTTTAACATGGCGCGGCAAGAGTTCGCTCAACACTGAAATGCGCCGACACTGAGAGACAAGTGCACACCTGCAACACCTGAAGAGCCGGCGGAATGCAATGGCATTGGAATAATGCAAACCAGAGAAAATAAAACTTTAATCTTCTTTGCTCGGGTGAAGAGAGAATGTTATATTGGATCAGAGAATATAAAAATTGTGCTGAGGTTGGATTGCTTGTTGTGTTGTTTGTTTGGTTTGATGTCGGTAAGTTCGCTAACAAGTTGGCTAGTTGCTTAGTGCGACAACAGATTCGAATGTTGATTGGCAATTGTTTGATTCGTTTTGGATTAACAGGTGCGCAGGCGGTGACCTGTTGCTCTCACAATAAATTAAGGAGGCAAAAGAAATAATTGCTGCGAATGTGCAAGTTGGGACTTTAACTGTAAGTTAACATTTCGCTGCTGTGTTAAATGCTAACATACATCAACAATAGTAAAGAATGTTAATGACAATTTTTAACATTTTCCGCGTACAGCATACCTGTAGCCTAAAATTTCGCTGTTGTGTTAAATGCTAACATACAGCAATATGTTAATGATATTTTTAACATTTTTAACGTGCAATGTGATTACACTAAATTGGCTTTAACCAGAGAATATTCAATAACATAGAAGACGAAAATGTTATTATTTAACATTATCTGCTTTAACATTCTCTGTCTATACAATGCTGCTGTTATAACTGCTGTTATAATTGCAGGCAGTGAGAAAATTGATGAGCTACAAATATATCCATTTGTGAATTTCAAAAATTGATTTTGCTTTTTTTTATACATAAGAATATACATATATATTTTAAGTGCAAACATATTTGAAAATATTCTCCGAAAATTTTAAGCTGATCTGACAAATAGTTCCAGAGATATGGACGTAAAATCAATTTAAGTTAGTGTTAATGTTTCACAATATTTTAAACGCGTAACGATGTTTCGAGAGTCAACGATCTTTTGAATATACATATGTACATATTTGTTCTTCATGAAAATATGACTATTTTGGAATCCATCTCTTTATCAAAAATAAATTTTTTTTACTGGTTTGCCATCGTTAACTATATGCATATACTGAAATTATTATATAGTTTTTGGTTTTTGGATTTGAGATAACTTTCAGCAAGATAAGATTTTATGCATTAAGCATATTTATTATAAAATAAATGTACTATAAAATTCATCAAAAAAAAGTGTCTTGAAACCATCGATTTTCCATCGTTGTTTCCTTTTGAACGGTTAGGTTTCGAAAATATTGTAAGTGGCAGTTTTGTATGAGATTCAATTTCCTACAAAATTAATGAAACGAGATATTTTTTTCTAAAAACTTTATCTAATAACTAGAAAACTGTAAGACGAACGACCTTCTTGTCAAAATTAAGTGCTCGTACTTGGAAAGATTTTTTAAGAAGTGTCTAAGAACCAATTTCTCATTCTATCAAGAGAAGATGTAACATTTCTGAAGTTAGACAATAACGTAGGCTATGTTTAATCCACAATTCGCGAGATAATCGATTAAATTATGGGGATCTAAGAGAATTTTAGCCTATCTTTTTTAGAAAAAATATTATTCAACAAAATACACCCCGGTGGGTACCCGGGTACCCGGATGGCAACACAAGGGTTAAGAATTTATCAATCCCTGAAAAATATTTTTATAAAAACAAAAACGCGTAACTAAAATTAAATATAAAATTAATATGTATACTTAAAACTTTTAACGTATTTTGTGTTTTTTCATAAAATTATATTCATAACTTTGAACGGCCGCTCCCAAAGCTGAATATAATAATAGTTTGTTCAAAAGACTTTTATGATATTTAAAAGAAAATAAACACACAATCAACTGATTTTCAATATTTGCACATATGTTTATTTAAGTAAGTATTTTCGCTACAATTTAAGTATGTCATAATAAGTATTTTAAAAATCTCATCGAATGTGATGAAGGCAATACTATATTAAAATCTAAGTCATGGAAAGGTATTACATTATTAATATGGCTTTTATATAAACTAACTATAGATATAAATACTGCGTATGTACTAATGCTGCTGAGCCCTCTAAATCGTTATAAGTGTAAAAGTGCCTAAAACTTAATTTGTATTTCCATTATCTAGTTCTTAGTATTCAGATCCAATATACCGTTGCCAAAAAATGGACAAATGTCGGGATTTTCACTACAGCGGTGGTAACAGTTGCAGTACAAGCCCGGTTTACAGTCGCTGCTTCCGCCATATTCGCGGCAAACCTCACCCACACCTTTGCGACATAAAGTGCGTGGAAGGCAGAAATCAGGGTTGAAGTTTATACTGAAACTGCCTATGAAAAGAGAAATTTAACTAAAAATCAAATACTTAAGACCTTAAAAGCTTTATATAAAAAAGCTAACTTACCATGTTTGCAACTTTCAGGATACACGCTGTTTGGGCCGCAATTAATGGACGGACCAAATGATTTCCTTTCAAAGTAAAAATTAAGGAAAATAAATTCCTATTTGTGTAAGAGAAAATAAGATCTTAAAATTGTACTATATACTCACAATGCTTGTGTTCCATTTTGTCGCAAAACCAATACCAAAATCAATGTCAAGCTTAGCTTGGTGAACCAACCGACATGAGAGCGAGCACTGCGATAAGACGCCATTTTCAATATTTTTCTGTTTCCACAAACACAACTTTATAATTTTTATTCGAGTGACTCTAAGGTTTGCAGAAATAGTCGAACTGCTTTCGATGATTTTTGCTTCATCCTTTTATAGCTCTTTCAAGTGGTTTTCAGTCACATCCTTTTCTAATAATTTATGCAGTTTTCTAATTAATAATTCAAAATGCTACTCATGACTTTTGAATAATTCAATCAGCCTTGAATTTCAACCACTAACCGAACCATATTTTCATTGTCGTCATCTTAATCTTGACCGCTACTAATTGTTCAATGAAGTGGCACTAATTTGTGCGTAAGCAATGAACCGAGACCGCTGTGGGTCAATGGGGCGATTGTAAGCTTTTCTGTAAATGATGTTGGAGAATTTCATATTCAAATTAGAATTGGTTACTGCATAATTACTTTATTTATTTCTTTTATTTATTCTTCATAAAAATATCTGATGACGGATGAACCGACGGTCATTTAACTCTACTAATAACAGTAACTTTATAAAAACCAATACTACAGTACCTGGCCATCGAATTACGAACGGGCATTATTTTCGAACAGTTTCAAGTTTGATCACCGATAAAAACTAAACCATCGCTCGTAATTTAACTTATTTCGGCTTTATTGATGCAACAATGATTTTTTTTTTGTCTTCGTGACGCTAGTTGCAAATATATTTAATATTTGGTAACACTACCCTTATTCGCTAATACGGCTGCGATCCTAATAGGCATACTACTAATGCAATTTTTTATTTTTGTATGCAAATCAACATCATTTTCCCATACGTCCTTGATGTTTTTTTTTTGAGAATTGCAATTGTTGTGTTTTTTCGTTGGTAGGCCTTGCGTTTCAGATATGCCCAACAATTTTCAATTGGGTTTAAGTCGGGGGAATTCCCTGGCCATGGCAGCACATCCAAGTTCAACGAATTAATGCAATTCATGCTCGCTCTGGAGGTATGGCAAGGAGCACTATCTTGCATAAACGTGTAGTCGCTTGCCGGATACCTTAGCCTTTCCAAATATGGCAAAAAAACATTTTCCAAAACATTTATGTATTGGTCAGAGCGCATCGTGCCTTCGACGAAGTGAATTGGGCAAGGTCCTTCGTCTGAAATGCAGCTCCAAACCATCACTGAAGGAGGATGCTTTACTCTAGGGATAATGCAAGCTTCAGAAAATCGTTCTCCTCTCCTCCTCCGCACATAAGTTTCCACTTGGGTGACGGCCTCTAGACGGCATTCATCGCTAAAGATGACCTATAAAAAATGTAAAAATAAAAAAATGAAATATTTCTGCTTTAATTAAGGAAAAATTAAGAATGTAATAAAAATGTATGAATTACCTTGCTCCAATAGGTGGCGTCATAGGTTCTATGCAGCTTAGCCCATAAAACACGTCTTTTCTGCATTAGCTGTGTTAATTTCGGCTTTTTAGCAGGCCTCTTGCACTTCAGTCCATTTTCGTAAAAACGTCTACGGAAAGAACGGTTCGAAATTTCCACTCCACAGTCCCTAACTGCTTTTAAAATGCTTTCAGAAGTTGCGGTATGAACTTGTAAAGCTTTTCGAACAATCAACCGGTCTTCCCTGTCTGTAGTCTTCCGGAGGCCCTTGCAGTTGTTCCTGTTATTTCCGAAAATAGCCGCTTCATCACACCCCGCGCTTAGTTTTTTTGCCAATTCCGCCACCGATGTCTTAGAAATTCCAAGATTTTTGGCTATTGTGGAATAACTGGAATTTTCTGCTTTTAGAAAAGCTACAGCTTGCACTTTTTTCTCCTTTTGTATGTCGCGCTTTTTACCCATTCTCTATAAAAGGACATTAATTGTTGAACAAACATTGATTAGGTACACTCAGTAATTAATAAAGATTTTTTTAACTTGTTTTTTACTTACCCTTTTTTTTAATCTTTAAATAATCTCAAAAAAACAAAAATTTTCACCAAAATCTAAAATTTTATTCGCTTTATATTCATTCACTCGCGTCCACGTTTATGTACTAGTGACAAAAAAAACTACGGTTACAATAATTGTCAGCCGATAACTATAACGTAGGCAAGCTTATTCGAATATCATACCGTTAATTATACAGTAGAAATATAGGCAAAGGATGCCACCCAGGTTGTAATTTTGTAACTTTCACCATAAATTAAAAACATTGTCAAAAAAATTAAAAATATTGAATATGCTCCCCGTTCGTAATTCGATGGCCAGGTACTGTAATTTCAATCCTCGGATGAGTACCATACCTATATCAATAGGTACCATTGTCAATACCAAATCGAAAACCAATACCAATATCAAGAGCAATAACAATATCAATTCGAATTCCAATACCAAAAACAATATCAACAGCAATAGCAATGCCAATGCCAGTACTAATACCAATATTAAAACCAATACCAATATCAATACGAATACCAATACCGATACTAATGCCAATAATAATGCCAATACTAATGCCAGTACCAATACCAATACCAATACCAATACCAATACCAATACCAATGCCAATAATAATGCCAATACTAATGCCAGTACCAATACCAATCCAAATACCAATACCAGTACCGGTACCAATACCAATACCAATACCAATACCAATACCAATACCAATACCAATACCAATACCAATACCAATACCAATACCAATACCAATACCAATACCAATACCAATACCAATACCAATACCAATACCAATACCAATACCAATACCAATATCAATACCAATGCCAATACCAATAACGTTACTGATTTAAATTGCGATATGATTACCTTTACCAATGGTATACCAATACAAATATTTCTGCTACACCCAACCCAAAAAAATTTCGTTACTCACCAATTTACTAAAATCAAGTTTCAATTAAAGACATTAAAATTAAAGTAATAAAGTTATTTTAGAAACAACCCCTATCACCCCATGCAAGCGCAATTGACCATTGATAATTTTCCACCCCCTAACTGATTGGGAATGTATAATTAATTAAGCATTTTCTCTCTCATAAATTTGAATTAATTAAAATTTAACGAAAAAGCTAGAGAGATAAGATCTATGGCAAGCTATAAAAGGATATTGAAGCTCAAAAGAAAAACATCAAACGCTTCGGCAGCCTTGAAGCAGCGACATCAAGTGCTGCTATTCTAACTAAGAAATCAATTTCTAAAATCTATAGTGTAACTGAGTATCAATATGAACTCGCATTTCTATTGGATAACTAAGTTTAGTTGGCTGCTAGTATTCATGCTGGTTTTCTGGCATCGTGCCACACAAGGATTGTGAGTATAATCTTTTTTATTTACCAACGGAAATTATTTTCGAAATTAACTTACTTTATAAATTGAAGACCTTCTTTCTCACCCAATGAGTGTGAACCCGGCCTTTCAGTGGACTCTAGAGAGTGTGCACATGGTGAGTACACAATCTATATTTTATAACTTTTCAAGGAAATCTATAATTGTAAATTCCCCTAGGCGCCTTCGACTTAAATATGAATCGCACGAATTGCGAACCTCGTATGGTTTGTTACAGAAATATAGGTGAGCCTTGCCAGGAGCTTGTCGCTAGCAGCAATTGCTTGCCACCGCTGGTTTGTAATTGCGGTAAGTGCAGTGAAGTGTTGAGCTACTTATGTCGCAAAAAAATGCCACCAATATTAAATATGTCAAAGCGCATGAAACCAGTTTATACGGAATATGTCTATTAAGATGCCATTAGATGCTGGAACCTCAAAAAAAAATCTTTAGACGGACAAAGATGGAAGCACCGAACAAAAGGACTCACGCTTGAAACTTGCTAAACAATTATAAATTATCAAAAATTAATCCGAATAGCGCATTAAAATGCGTAAAAGATATATATTTGATATTATGAGTGATATTAATCTTCGTATAGATTTAATCTTAAGTGTAATGTATGCTCTGAGCCGGTAGTAAACTAAAAAATGTTAAAATCATAATTCATGTTAATAAAATAACTTGCAAATTTACAAAAGGTATCTTTCTTACTCATTAAGTCTCCCAGACTAAGAAAAGGTTGTATGTGAAAAGGTCTACATTATATTAAATAATGAGAAAAATATGTTTCACAAAAGTATTCTCAGACCAACTTCAGAAAGCTCTATAACTTATACTCTATAAATTCCCCAGAAAAATTAAACTTTGCCTTATTTGTACCGGATTTATCCCGACCTATGTTATTCGCAGTATGGAAGACCCGAACTCCAAGACAATTCAAGTAAAAGAAAGAAATGTATTGCAAACTTCGTCGTAAATGGCATAACTCATAACTCTTATAAGAGTGCTGCATTTGGAGGAAATATTTGAATAAAAAAATACTTCACTCTTTTACTGTACATATGTAGAGATGTTTTCTCTATAGTCATAGAAATTATTACACCGATAGTTCAAATATATTACACTTAACAAATTTTTGTTAAACTTTATTTGCCTAATACATAAGCAAAGTGTTGTTTTTTTTTTTTTTTGTTTGTTTTCGTCTTTTATAGTATGAGGAAGCATCGAAAGCCTGAGTGCGAGACTTTAATCCGCTTAACCTAACCTACTCGCATCTCATGTCTCTCCCACGGAACCACTGGAAAAAACATTACTTCATGGGAGAGAAGAAAACGTTTAAGTCTATCCACGAATGTACGTCTGGATGCAGTTTGTGGGTTCACTGTCCTTTGGCTGAAAGCTGCTGCCGTTGCTGCCACATTGCAATAGTTTTGATTCTCTCTCCTCTTTTTGCTGCGTAGACGTCTTTGATAAGTTATTAATGCGCAATTCATCTCCCTAGATGACAATCGGTGCCTTACTGGCTAATACCTTAGCGAAGTGTCTGTCCGACCAAATGTCTCGTCAGCATGTGTGAAACGCACAATGCAGTGGAAAACGAAAAATAACGACAAAAGTACAAAACAAAAAGTAGCAAAAAAAGCAACGTTTGCAACATTTTTATTTTTGCTTGCCGCACTCGAACAGAAATACATTTGAGACCTTTGGACGGGGAAGTTAAACTACAGCGCAGCTCGACGGGCAGGCAACCCAAATATCAACAAATCAAAAACAACAAGGCGAAGAATAAATGAAAAATTTTTGAGAAAACTAATGGCGCTGACGACATGTAATAATTGTGGGTTGCACGTGTTGCACACACTGTAAAATTCATTCCGTATGCCATCATTTGAAAGCAACGTGCAATACAATTGGAGGCGAACGCGCACGAGTGTGTGAGCTACATTGTTTATTGTTGGTTTTCGGTGTGACAAATCGGAAAATCTGAATAAAATTCAAAACTCAGCTGGGAAACTTACAAACCGCAGGGATAGCAAGCGCATGAATGGCCGCATGGTTAAGGTGCACTATTAGGGAGTGTTGTTGCAGCGAATTGCATGCGGTGAATGGCGTAGTGTGACTTGGCTGCAAGTATTTGACGTGAGAATCTAACTAAGTGGAATAATGAGAAACGCAGTGTACTTGCATCACGAAAGAAGTGAAATAAAAAGAAAAAATTATTTGGTAGTCTAAATGCTGAAAGAAGTCTGAGGTGAAGAAGCGGCAGCGGAATTTCATGCGCGCCTTCCAATTGTACGTTCGCAGTGAACAGCAGGTGGACTTGTTTCGAGATGTTCGTGGGTACTTAGCTGTACATATGTGTGTAAGTGGTTATCGGTTGTACTACATAATCTCTTGTACTTTACAGATAGCTATCACACGCGGAGAAACATGCCGGCGATTTAAACGTATCAAGTAAGACAGGGATAAGTTCTAAAGTTCAAGCCATATACACATATAGTATAATCTCTAAATTTCACACACATTGACTGATATTTTCGGTTAAGAGTCAACTATAGGTACTGGAGTCCAAGTATTCGGTATCTAGGGGCTTGAGCTGTTTTTGTTGGATGTGGGCAATTTTTGACCACAAAGTGGTATATTCTAAATTCTATTCGTGCATTATATTAGGTCAATCCCGTTATATTAATCGCTCTTTGATTTGTACGCTTTTAATGAAAGACTCAGGTGGAATTAAAAATTTTATTATAATGGAAGTAGGCGTGTCCAAAACACACCAAATCTACACTTGGGCTGAACGTTGGTATAAACCTCATATCCCTAATATGCGAAAGTCCCTTTATCTGCTTTCAGAAGTTCTACAAAACAATAATTAAATATATGGGGTGCCTCGCCAGTACTCATGTATTTCAACCGGTTATTTTAAGGTCAAAGAAATATTCAATTTAAAACTAACTGTTATATTGCATGTAGAAAAATAATGGGCCCCAATAACAATATACAATCATGCACCAATGTGCAATGGCAACAAGTGTTTACCAGCTAAAATGAATTTTCAAGAATGCAGCGCGCATGCGACCGCAAGCACAGTTGCATGCAACAAGCACCGAAACTTGCAACAAACACAGTCACCATAATCGCTTGAAGAGCTGGCACATTGGACCAGGTGTATGCCAGCTGTAGGCTTAGTAAAGATAATCTACAACAAGATGTGGTCAGACTACAAATATTTCTTAACCGTTACATGCAGCAAACGCCGGAAATAAGGAAGGAATAAATTCATGGATCTAATAATGATCATGCTTCTAAGTTCTAGGTTCTCTTCTAGTAGAAGAACTATGGCCAGGCAGCAACATCCATAGTGACAAAGCATACGCCAACAGTCGCACTTTAACCTGTGTAGAACACATTTCAAACGCACTGTTGTCCCGGCAATGTAATAAAAATGTTGTTGCAAATTAATTGAAAGACATAAAATACAATTGTGATGCGCCTTTCTCTTGCCATAACAAAGCTTTAACTGCTGATACCATAATATTTGCTCATGCTCATCACGGTTATTAGCCGTGCGTCATACTCGCTGGAATGTGCTTACGCAGCAGAAGCAGCTTCAGCAGAGAATAAGGGCTTGAATTGAGGAAAGGTAACTTTCAAAACCTGTTAGTTTGTATTGAGTCACCTTGTAGCTCATATATGTGGCATATATTTTTATTTTATTCAGCGAAATGCTATAATTTCACAGAGCAGTTAAACTGAGTGCCACAAATTTTACCAATTATTAAATTTTATCTATTCTATGAGTAAATGCAAGATAATGATTACAGATTATAATTAATCTTAAAACAAAAGCATTGAATGATAGTTGATTCTAATTATGGTCCTTATGGAATATTGCAGGATATAGGCGCATTGCCGCATTCGATGGAACGAAGAGATGTATAAAATATACGACGACATTGACATAGTTCAGCGAGTTAAAAGACAGCATCGTAAGCGGTTTCTACGGCAGTAAAGAATAAATAGAAGAACTCATTGTCTTTATGAGATTCCTAGTTTTTGTTGAACGACTTTTCTTCTTACATCTGCTCTCAAAGCCATAATACTCCAAGTTTAATCAAAACGACTAATGTGGCCAATTTTGAATTGATTGAGCTAAATCATGCAAAATTCCAATAAATGATATTCATATGAGCATATGCGATGTCACCCTGTGATGAGAGGTAAGGTATTTACTTTTCACAGTTAATATAAAACTATTGTTAGTTTAAAATTATTTTATAAAACATTTCTTACATAGTTGAGTGATTTCTTTAAACAGTATTATTAGAACACGCGTCAAGGCTGTCAATGGGGTTGGGTGCAAACACAGCTCGACAAGTTACCGTAAAAAAAAATTTATGGACCGAGTTTTCATCTGAGAATTGCTGCAAAATCGCAACAAAATCGATCAATTTCAAAAAACTGCGCAAACGGTGGTCAAACCAGGACTGACGATTTTGCTGACATAAAAAACATGTTCCTACAATATATTTATACAGCCTTTTTGAAGTTCGTATGAAATTTGATAACCACATACTGCAAAATAAATGCGTGTAAAAATAGCTGAGCATCCTACATTAATGAAACACATCACTACTGTTGACGAAACGTCGATTTGTGAATATGACATCGAAACTGTCCAATAGGCTCACAAAAGACGCTAATAAATGAACAGAAACCAAAAAAAAAAACAGAGATTCGTTGCTGGCACTGAAAGCCATCCCTTCTGAGGTTTACAGAAAACGTATTGCATAAGACGTTAGGATACTATATTGTATTGGCCATAAGCCTAATTTTATGGCAAAAATAAAGTTTGTAATTAAAATATTTGAAGACGTAGCTTTTTTTTTGCAAGTCCGGGTCAAATTTGATCAGTTCTAATAATTGAATTTAATTTTTTTACTAGACCTGATGAAGGTAAGACCTTCATTGATTCATTCGAAGTTCGTTTCTTAAGGGGTTAGGGGCAGTCAGTTCACAAAAATGAGAATTTTCAGTTTTTTTTTTCTATTAAATCACGTTATTTTACAAAAGTAGTAATATGGCATTAAAACAGAATGTGTTGACTTGAAGTTGCGAAAATTAAAAAAAAAAAAATTTTTCCAAAGTTATAGTTGTTTGTGTTGACCCTGTTCTAAAAAAAGGTACTTGCAGTGACAAACATAAGCCCTTAGAAATTCATCTAAAATCAATCGGACCAAAAAAAATTAGTTTTATAAATAAATAATCCTGGGCCTGATCGAAGGATTTATTTTTTTCAAATTAATAAAATGGCGACTTCAGGAATTTTTTTTTTTTAATTTTTGCGAAAAAATTAAGTATTGGTTGGTCTTAAAAAACCAAAATTTTTGAAAAAAAACATAGTTTTGAGCAAAACGCGTTTAAAGTTTCACACTAGCCCTTTGAAGCGCCCAAGCTCTCTTTGTTATTTGTCGAATAAATCAAAAACTAATTACCGGACCAACATGAAATTTTTAATATATTGCACTTAACGAAAATGCACAATAAAATATTTTTTTGAAAATTCTGACTACCCCTAACCCCTTAAGGGGGTATTCTACTCTAGAAATCAAATTTTGGGCAGTTTTTTGAATTTTATTTAAAAAAAAAAAACCAAAACTATTTTTAGTATCCATTTTTTATGGTGGTTTTATTGATATCTCAAGAATACAAAAAAAAATTTTACAAAAAAATATTAAAAATTAAAATAATTAGAGTGGGGGGAGAGACAGGTGTAAAAAAAATGGGGCATCCTGGTGACATTGATCCTGACTCTTTTGGTGGTCTGAAAAAAAAATCAAAAGAAATTCTTAATCAATAAGGATGCTGTTATAGTCCGGGAACACGAAATTTTTTTTTTTTTTGAAAAATGGCGACTGCCTGAAAATAAAAATCATTTATTACGCTTTTTTTAAATTCCTGAATTTTTTTAAAATATTAAAAACAAAAATTTTGACACGATGCTGGTAGGAACGATAAAGGAATATATAAAGAAGGTTCACACAAAATTTCAAGTAAATCGGGTTAATAAAACTTGAGATAATGCCGGTACCGTGTGAAAAAAAGTAGTTTCGAGAAAAACGCGTTTAAAGTTTAGGAGACAATTCTAGTGAACACGGACGTCACCTCACCAAATCAGCTGTATCTCCGAAAATAAATCGAATTTTGAATAATCCTACCAAGGTCATATTTTTGAAAGTCTAAAATTTAAATATATGCAAAAACAAAATCGAATTTTTCAAAATTCTAGAGTAGAATACCCCTTAAGTATTTTGTTTTTAAAGAAATTTCTTATAAAGCAAAACGAGATCAGAACTAAGTACCAATATATAAAGTAAATTGGAATTTTATTAATATTCCATTATATCTTGTATTACCAATTATCAAAATCAATTTGATTAAATTACCACGCTCATACGTGATATTATTGACGTGTGAAACTGTGACTCAACACCATTCATTATTTTCATATTTGTCTGGTAATTTGGAAAAACAAGTGGACCACACAACATGAAATGCCAAGCGCTGGCGACAGAAATCAGCAAAGAGCTAGAAAACACCTCAAAATAATAATTTTTTATGCAAAGAGTGTACGCAGTTGCCACAATACTGAAACACGCATAAAGTATAAATATGCATATGAAATGCGTTTAATTAACCAGTGGCCTGCCACTGGATTTTCACGCTGCGCATACGTATAGACATGGCGACGCAACGGGACGTTGTCGTGCTTCATGAGGCAATTTAATTGATTTTGTGGCACGCAGACGACCACAGCGCTAAGCTAATATTGGAGATATATCTCAAATGCTAGAAAAACGTGAGAGTAATTATGTAATATGTCCACATATACAAACATAAATAATATAAATAGCGAACATTTAAAGAAACCAACTCCTCGTGCGCTTTGGAAAATGTTCTGCAAATAAACTGCTAAACGCAGCCATTAATCTTGAAATTGAAATATTTTTACACAATTATCAGCGGTATTTCACGAACACACACACACGTGCTCGAAATAAATAACCGTTAACAGTTGTTGGTGTTTAAAACCCAATAACTAATGCCTAATCGCCGCACTTTGCTTCGTAGATTTTTGTCTTTTTGTACGTCGGTCTGATTTTGAATTGCCCCAAAGCCGCATAAATTCTCGCATTACATTGGTTTTTTATACCAGATATTGTTTTTGTTGTTGTTGTTATTTGGCTTGCTGTCACAGCATGTTTTGCGTAGGTAGGATACACAGCCGCCAGAGCGTATTTAATATTCATGTAAAATAGTGCCAAATAAATACAAAAAATAAATGCACTAAATTCAGATATGATCAAATAAAGAAAGAAAGAAAAAATGCTGAATTCAGTTGCACCAAAGTTGTAGTACTCTTCACAAAGTAGTGCGATCGAAAAAATATTATACACATTTTGTTTTGGATAATTGCGTGAAGTCATCTCCTTAAATAGACAAGTTTCCCATACAAATGCACAATTCCGACCGCTCAGTTTGTGTGGTATGCTAACTATTATGAATCGATATCGACGCTTTGGCAAAAAAGGGACTTCTTGAAAGGGAAAAGAGGCGTACAAAAACTTCATATCGGTATTTTTAAATCGACTTAATCCACTCAGCTCTTCAGGGAGATCATTTCTATATACCATACTTTTATATTTTCATTACGCCGCTATAAAAGCAGACCCATAGAGACAACAAACGATGAAATATTTTTCCCCGTTCTCTAGAAATTTCTCTTCTCTAAGGTTTGCAATTTTATCTTAGAAGGATACACAATCCAACCGCACGTTAAATTTATTAAAATTGTCTAGCAAAATTCGGAGTCAGTCGCCTCCACTTTGAGAGCGCTACACCCAATTAATGGTGGTCATAATCGTCCTGTCAGATCAACAATCGAGCATCTAGTGGAAAAATTTAAGTCCACAGGCACAGCATAAAATGTTTCCGTGCCAGTGAGACAAAGAACTGGCGGTTGTGTCCTGAATATTGCTGCCGCTAGCGCATCAATTGCGAAAGACTCAAGCCACTTGACCACCAGAATCATCGTATTTTTGTGAATTGGGCTGAGCAACAACTTGAAAATTATCCGGATTTTCATCGAAAAATCAACTTAAGCGATGATTCTCATTTCTGGCTGAATGACTTCGTTAATAAGCGTAATACTTATGCATTATTGGTCAGGCAACAATCCACAGGTACTCCTTGAGTCTGCATTGTATGCCGAAAAACTTACAGTTTATGGACCGGCGAGCTCATTAGGCCATACTCCTTTCGTGACCAGCAAACCGCTCAATGATAACCGAATACATTTGGCCTGAATTAGATAATGTTGACTTGGACAATATGTGGCTCAAACAGGACGGCGCCGCATGCCGCACAGCGAATGTCACAAACGATTTTTTTGAAAACCAAATTTGGTGAAGGTGTTATGTCATGAAATGGCCCAGTCAATTGGAAGGTTTCGGGGTCGTGTGATTTGACGCCGTTAGACCATTTCCTGTGGGGCTAAGTCAAGTCTATGGTCTATGCCAACAAGTTAACGACGATTGATGAATTTCTTACGAATATCAAACGTGAGACTGCAGCAGAATCGGCTGGAAACTCGTCGAATTTGAATTGGGTTTAGGGACTGGACTTCTACGCGTACGCGTGGTGGCCATGCAAAAGAAATCGAGTGTCATACATAAGTAATTATTGAATGTACTTTGACAGGAATAAAGAATTTCAATGATATGCCAACCCGATTTTGTATTTAAAGAAGGTCTTTTATCGCTCTTAATAAAAAATGCGTTATATACTATATATGTAGTTCATAAGGTCTCCGTCATTTCCTTTTGCAGGTAACAAACATCGAAACAAATTAACTATGCTATGTGTAGGGTACAACACAAAAACAACATTGCAGAAAATCATTTAAAAAGTATGTAAATAAATGAACATATTAAAAATAAATGTACGAATAAAATTGAATTGCCCATTCATTCCGGTGAAACAAGTGTTGTACTATATTTCAGCGGTTGTTGTTGTTGCCAACGACAAGTGTTGTGCCGCGCGTGCGCATAAAGCGATTCATGCTCACAGGTAACTTGGTTTGTTCGCCGGCGGTGCATGTGTGTGTGCTTGTTGTGGCATAGACGTTGTTTCTGCTACGGCCTACGCAAAATCTCGTCGATTTCACTGATTTTCGCTGTTATAACTTTTGCGAAACGCCTACTATCTGCTTGCAGGTCTTGTTGTTGTTGTCCATACCGATGTATTACAAGTTGTCTTATTTATTTTTATAGCTAATCTAGCCAATTTTTCGTTTGTAATCAGCATGTCGTTGGGTCTCAATATATAAAAACAACGTAGGGTTTTAGGTTACATGCAGCGCGAAGTGGTGTGTGAGTATTAATGTGATCGCAGTGCGAATGTGAAGTGAGGTTAGAGCTAATAAGAGAGCGAAATTGAGGAGTAAAATCAATTTATTTCAAACATTTCTTTTTATGCTGTAATAATTACAGAAAAACTATAGGAAATACTTTATGCTTGCTAGATCAAGTCTCCAATATGACATCAAATAACTTATTAGACTCTTGAGTTGGCTTGTCCTTTGTGACCCTAAACTTGGTGTCACTAACCTTCCTTATCTCCCAGCTTGAGCTCACCTCAATAACTTGGCTCCTAAATTTACCTCATTTAATCAGAAGCTCGACTGGGCTATAATCGCGTAAGCAATATCTACGCCAGTAAAGAAGCTTGTGATTCAGCTTAACTTAGCATGACCGCTAGCATTGCTACCTAGTTTCACCATATATTAGACCTAGAATTGGTTCCGTACTTTCCTTTGCACACTGGTACCTTATACAATATGATTATTTTCATCCTACTAGTTTACTTTTTGCTGAGTTCAAGTATTCTCTTACCTTATGTAACGATTTCCGGCTGGTTGCAACGAATTCACAAAATCGTATGGAAGTATTTTCATATCTTTGATTCTTGGTGCCTCTGCTCCATATACATAGCAGGCCGGAGACGAGAGAGGACTTTACCTCTCAATTGCCTACTTTGTCCCAAGTAGCACGTGTTAGCGAGAGATATTCTGAGTTGGATTTTGAGGTTGACATTGTTGTTGGTGTCACTACTGGTTCTAAGATAAATGAAATTACCTACGACTTCGAAGTTATGACTATTTGCTGCGCTTCCTTACCCGGACTGGAGAAAGTAGAACTAACAGCGCGGTAGTTGAAGCCACTGATATCAATATCATCGGCGTACGCCAGCAGCTGTACACTCTTATGAAAGATTGTACCTGCTCGATTAAGCTCTGCAGCTCAAATTATTTTCTCCAGCAGCAGATTGAAGAAGTCACACGAAAGAGTGGCACCTTGTCTGAAACCTCGTTTAGTATCGAACGGCTCCGAGATGTCCTTCGCGATCCTGACGAAGCTTTTGGTATTGCTCAACGTCAGTTTATAAAGCCATATTACTTTTGCGGAGATACTAATTTCAGACGTTGCGGCATAAAGACAGCTTTGAAATCGATGAAGTGGTGGTTCGTGTCGATTCTCTTTTCACTGATCTTTTCCAAGATTTGGCACATGATGAATATCTGATCAGTTCTTGATTTGCCAGACCTAAAGCCACTCTGATAAGGTCCAATCAGTTTGTTGATGATAGTCTTCAATCTTCCACAAATTACGCTTAATAGAACCTTATATGCGATGTTGAGGAGGCCCACGGTAGTTGGAGCAAATTGTGGTGTCTCCGTTTTTGTGGATTCCACTGAACACACTTACATTCCAATCGCCGGGCATGCTTGCGTCCGACCATATTCTACAAAGAAGCTGATACATGCCTCTTATCAGTTCTTCGCCGCCATATTTGAATAGCTCGGCCGGCAATCCATCGACCCCCGCCGCTTTGTTGTTCTTCAGACGTTTGCTGCAATTCACACTTCCTTTGGTTGCAAGTGCGTATCGCTTCCCTATTCAACTCTTTATCTAATATTTGCCCAATATTTAAAAAACAAAAGAACTAATTTTGAACAATGAAGAATGAATTCTGGAACACGCTTTACTCTTTACATCGTGATTGTCCCTCAGTTAAATTCTTACAGCTATAAAATGACTGACGGTTTTCCAGGCTCCTCTAAATCTTTACCGTGTTCGTTTTCAATATATTACATCAGCGATTAGCCCTCCATTGAATATAACAGTAAATTTGTTCTGTCATTAAATAACCAATATTTTCAGCACTCGTATTATACAAAAATATAATAAAAGTAGTTTTTATGTATTACGTACATACAACAAGTATTTTAGGAAATAATAAAATAATTCAGCAAAAATAAGCCTCGACGGGATTCAACCCTTTTCGTGCATTCTATTTTAACAAAATCAATTCCCAGAGCCATTTCTCAACGAGAATCGTGTGAGCATGGAAAATGTAACCGTAAATATGTATGTTTGTGGTTTTATGCCATTAAAACTGTAAGTAAAATTTGGCAAACAGTTAGCTAGTTTTCTCATTTAAGAGTGTGTGTGAGCATATTTGAAATGCAGTTAAGTCTCAAGATGTGTCGGAAGTGTTACTCTCACCGTTTTCAACCAAACGGTGGAAAATAAATAAAATAGTGAACATAAAAATCACATCATGAAATGCAATAAGCTGCAGCATCTTCAAACCTTCACGAGGATATGCTCCTCGTTCATCGAAGTGCCCAAACAGTTTTTGCTGCAAGCGGGTTGTGGCAAACCAGCCATATCAATGGAAGATGCCACATCAATGGAAGTTGCCAATGAGCATAACTCAACACTTGTGTTGAATGCTTGGCAACCCAGTGTAGTGCGGTGGGGGGATGTTGAATGCCACATGCTTTAAATTTCTAAATACAATAGTTGCCTAGCGGGCCATCATCGTTCAGTTGGCGCGCAGCAGGTGAACATTTTTTTTGCTTTTACATTTCTTTCTGAGCTTTTCTTCATTTTTAGATTTTATCGCTTAGGCAGTGAAAGTGAAACTGGGCGCAGGTAACTGACCTCTGACTCATGCGACATAGGTGAATAAATTACAATGGACTCCGGCTCGATTGATGTTGGCAGGAAACTTTAGGTTCATTGATAAACACTTTTATTGATTGCTGGATTGAATAATCGGGAAGAAAAGTAAAATATATGAGTAACAAAATGATATTTGTTTAACTTAACATCAAAAAAATTAAAGAAATATTATTTGAAAACCGTAGTGTTGGATAGCAGGGGAGCTAAACAACTCTCAGGTATTGACTGAAGGCACAACCCCTTACTCAGGCCAAAGACATGTACCCTTAAGTAGCATTCTTCATATTAAAAATATTGTCAGCCAATCACTTTGGTCACTTTGGCATTAGTGGCAAAATTGTGTTCCATACCATAAAGTTGTCACATACATGAAAAACGGCAAAACAATAACAAAAACAAACCACACGAGTCTTCTCTGCTTTGAAGGTGCTTTCACAAAAGGAAGAAATAGATATATTACTCACATTGCAACATAAGAATTAAAATTATGATTGACAGCTGCGTTGCAAATGCCTGAGTGCCCCGCCTCCGCTTTTGATTCTGTGACCTTACTGCCACTACCATTTATGGATCCTGCAACCCCATTTTGTCACATCAATCAACCAATCAAATTTTCCGTGTGCCTGCGCAGCCATAAATGGACAATGCAACATGGCGTTGTGGCATGGCATGGGCATGCAAAAAAATTCATACTTTCAATACACATGTGTTTTGGTGCGCCACCGTCGTGCCATATGAACACTAAGCGACTAATAATTGCAACATTTGTAAACAACGTGGCAAACACAACTATCTCAATGTACATACGTCACAAGGTATAGCCGCCTATCTTTGCTTGCCACAAGCTTTAAAGTTGCACATATGCACATTAATAGTTGACAGTCACATCGATTGAACCATTCAGAAATCTTCGTGGCGCGATCACAATGCCTTACTCGTCGCGTAATCAATTAAAAACACTTGTCCACTGCTGTCTGCTGCTCGTGTGGCATGCAACGCTCGTTGTTGAATGCACAATTTTTCAGTTATCAACGTCTGTTCGCACTCATGTGGATATCTTGGTCTTCTATGACTAAAGTAGATTTGTTTATAAATATTTAGCATCGTTTAAGCCGCATCGCTTGAGGACTTGCAGCAACTGGTTCAGCAATTGAAATGGTTTTTGATGATTCAGCACTAAAATTTATGTGTAATTTATACATATGTCTCTGATACTCTGATCTCCAACTTAAAAATCGACTTGATTTCTACGTTTGATACTGCGT